>VZTJ01004180.1:864950-1004348 GCA_013397795.1 Orthonyx spaldingii | reverse complement strand
TTTTTTTTTTTTAAAGATCACTTCTAGGTGTATTTTAGGTACTTTATACCCTGAATCTGCTGCAGCAGTAAGGTAGAAAGCTGAAGTGATAAGATTAGCCCATGCTTCTTCCCCCATGGCTTGCAAACATTGTGCCATTTGGTTTCGGACCTCTTAAATGAAAGGTGGAAACTTCCTTATAAAACCCTAGGCATTCAATTTCTCAGAAAGGTGTGGTTTTGTTTTTTTTTTTGAGGAGATAGAAGGAATAAGTATTATAGCACATCTAAAATAATCTTACAAGACCTGAATAGAAA
Source organism: Orthonyx spaldingii (assembly GCA_013397795.1). Lineage (NCBI taxonomy): Eukaryota > Metazoa > Chordata > Aves > Passeriformes > Orthonychidae > Orthonyx > Orthonyx spaldingii. The sequence goes on along the minus strand of VZTJ01004180.1, from coordinate 1,004,052 downwards.
AGCCAACTGCCCTGTAATATTAATACATGACAAATAATATATTAGAAGTCTCACACATTTTGACATTTTTTACTTACCGTATAGGTAGATCTTATTGTCATGATTGGAGACCTTCTTTTTAATGGTGATCTCAAGTTGTGAGCTATATATATTGCTGTTTGTGCAATACTGCAGCTTCTTTATTAATAGCATTGATCTATGGCCTTGCTGGCCCATAAACACACGTCTAAAAATTCAGGGAGTTTAGAGTCACTCTCCACAGTCAAATACAGACAGTCTGATGGGGAATGAAGAAGTGTGGCAGCTCAGACTGTCTTCCTGGACAGGGAGTGGGTTGCATTATCCTAAAATAACATACATGAGACAAAGAACATTACATGATGTCGCTACTCTGACTCCTTTAAGAATAACTGAAGTGAGGTGCTTGAAGTTGAGAATAAAATAGAGTAATTCTGACCTGCTGAAGCCATTTTCGTAATGTAATTTGTCCTTAGCAAGCTCTAGAATAGTATGACTATAAGTTGGCTTACCTCCTCTTTGCTGCATCAGAATGGACTTTTCACTCGGCTGAAGTTCTGACTTTTGTTTTAAATGAAACCTGCAAAAGATTAACAACAATTTCTATCTGCTCTTCCCGTTTCTTTTCATATATTTTACCTCCATGCAATTACTAAATTATTGAATCATATTCTACCCATCATGACACAGATCTTCTCTCAAAGCATTTTCTCCAGAAATTATTCCCCACTTTGCATAGGACAAGATACACTTCATTGTTTCAGAATCAGGTCTTGAAATCGCTAAAGGGAACAGTTTCACAAGCTTTACCATATTCTTTTCAGCTGACAGTAATTTCAGAACGCCTCCAGCTCTTTTAACTGTTTCATTTATAGCTACAGCAAATGTCAATAAAATTAATATGAATGGCAGAACATTTTTTTAAAAAGCACTTAAAACTACAGCAAAGAAGAGTGCTCACAGGAGTGCCTCATTGGAATTTCTATTCCCATAAAGTTAGGTTGTGGCTTCTGTGTTATACGAGGCCACTCTATTGCCTGAAATTAGGTCCCACCTGTGCTGCTGATTGAGCCAAGAAGTCAGCCAGGCCCTTCCACACACGCTTTAAAACATTGTCTTTTTTCTGCAGTGCCACAATTGAGAGATGCACTGAGCTAATTAAGAAAGGAACAACAAGATCACCAAATAAATTAGTTTCTTGAAATAATTAGCCTGTCATGTGCTGACATTTTTTTTGGGGTATGTATTGCATCCTGTGCATATATTACATCCTATGTTCTGTTCCATAAGGACCTTAATGGAGCATCAGGTGAAAGCTGTTCCCTTGAAATTAGGATTTAAAATTTTTAAGGCCTTGAAGCTATGTTTTCTTTGTTTGTTTATACTGTTATGTAACTGAGTTGGAAACTTTTTATAGAAAAAACAAAAAGTTATAGTAACAATCCAACATGATGGAATCTTTTGGCAGGGCCAAGGAGAGCACAGACAGTAGCAGTGACTTAGGGTCATTATTTCCATTTGAAATATTCTTTCATCTATTGAAGGTGGTATTTCATGTGGGATGTTTCTTTTCAGGAATGTCATAAAATGGAATGCCATCCTGGAAGAGACAAGCAGCAGGTAATAGGAGACTGATACTCATGATTTCAATCAATAATTTTTGGAATAGTGATTTAAATCTGGATCATTTAATCAGGCTGCTTAGGAGTAAAGATGAATTTCATCTTTATCACAAAGAATCATTTAAGATACAGAATGAAAAAACAAATTGACTCTATATAAGAAAATGGGTTTTATTGTCTGAGTGTATTCCAGTGAGAAGGGCAGAGATCCAAGATTTATATCTTTAAGGTATTCAGGGTACTACATGTATTCCAAACATAATCAAGCCAACAACTCAAATTGATATTGCTCTTTGCTTTGTGGTCACTTCTACTCCCAGTCTCAGGTATCCATTGCTTTCAGAAGTTTATCAGTGAAATCTATGAGTAGTATGGTCTAGATGCCAGATTTCAAAATATAGCTCTTGTCATCTAATAGGAAAGGTTATGCTTTTTCCTACTTTGCAATGCAAGGCAAATTGTTTTAAAGAGAGCTCTAAAACTAAGCACATAAAAGCAGCCCTTGCAGACAATAAAGCCTACATGATGAATGTTTATTCCCAGTGCTACTAATGATAAAGGTTCTTGGCTTGCATGATAAGTGGGTTTGGTATCTATTACTAGAATGTCAGCAGCTTGGAGGGCAGATTTTAGCTGTAAGGACATGAGTTTCTGAAGACCTTCACTCATTAGTTACTGCTTGTTCACAAGGTTAAATCCTGTTATGGACAGTCATTCCCTGTTCTGAGGTAATCAAATTAATAGTTGACATCAATACTAGAAATAAAGCTTACATGCAACTGTGACAAGCGGTTAACAGAATGAAGAGGGCACAATGGGCTGATATTATTGGAGCAATCACTAGGAGAATGTGAAGTTCATATCCAGTGGCTGACTCTTCAGAAATAATATGATTTGAGAAATAGTTTTAGTTTTTCTGTGAAAAAAAGATATACAGGTCACTTTAAATTTAGAGAAATCCAAACAAGGATATCTTATTGGGATTCTACAGCCGATTCCAGCAATGGTGTAAATCTTTACTGCTGCTCCTTTTGAGACACGGAGAACTTCCAGAATCTAAGAATTTGGTTCACTAAATCTGAGGTATTAGTAAGTTGAAGGGCACAATAAAGGCTCAGGTAAAATAGCAATAAGAGAAGAGTGTACTGTATGATCTCACCATGCTGCACTGCAAATGCAAGTTCTGACTCATCATTTTGTAATGACTGCTGTAACATCTTGCTAAATAAATTGGTTTTAGGAATCAGCTGGGGAAGAATCAACAGGAGTTCAAGCAACTGGCATAAATAATGATGAGAGGTTTTGCAAGAAAGCAAAAAAGTATTACACGAAGAAAGGTCTGCTACTGATAAGAGATGACAGATATATGAACATCTATTAGTTTACATTTAGGAATTTGGCTTTAGAGGCATTTAGTGATATGTTATAAAGTTGGCCTATTTTGAATAATACTGAACACCACAGTCCAGGTACCAAGTTTTCAGCCAATATAAATTAGTATAACACTAAACTTTATTACATTGACATGGGTTTTTACTGGTGATAGTTCTTTCCATGTAAAAATCTGTGTGTAAAAGCAAGAATGCAATCCCAGTCATAAGGATGGAAATATCCTACATTTTCATTATTACCATAGAGAAGAATGGGCCTGACTGTGATTTCTAGAAATATTTTCAGGTTTTAGTTTATCTTTTGTGGATAGCAATGAAACTTGAAGTCTAGTTTTGCTACATTTTGACACTAGAGAACTATTGCATTGGACAGTTCATATATACAGAAATGAGTTTCACCTCTGTTTCATGGCAGGAAGGAGGAGAATGTTAAACCAAAGAATTTTATACACAGGTTTTACATCTGTAGAGACAATTTACAAGATGGCTTTTACACCTTCATTGTCGTGTGGCCTCTACCAAAGCAAAATCTGCAGTTTCCTTGGAAACATAATTTCATGCCATTCAAGACTTGGAAGATACAAAGGATTCTTACTCCTTAGTCATGCAGCATTTTGGTTCTGGAGTCAAACATGATCTCTTTGATATGACAGAAAAATCCAAATGGAACAGAAAACTAGCGAATGAAAATGAAAGCTGACATCTGTGAGAAATCTGAATTAGGGGCAGCTTCATGAAATTTCAAATTTTGTTTAGTTACATGCCACATTTAATATCTTTTTTAAAAGTTATCTGCTGTATTCTTTCTTGAAATCAGTAATCAATGCACAAGAGATATGGACTAGAGCACAGAAACACATGCTTCATACCTATTAATACTTGTATTCATGTCCCTACTACAAATTTCATTTGTTACTTTAGCAAATTACCTTACATCTCATAAAAATTTTTGAATCATTTTAACAAAAAGTTTCTTTTGGAAGAGTTCAAATGGTTTAAAATTTTTGGAAACATCACAATAGCTTGTGCTGGCAACCCTGAGCACTTTTTGATAGCAATAAGAAAAAGTAAAGTCTACATCCATTAGAAAACAAACTCCATCATTTATTTAACACAAAATTTCCTCGAAATTAATAGAATATCTCTGAATTCTCCCCTCATCCTGGAGGACTTTGGGCACATTTTTTCATCCTTTAAAGGTATTGCATAATATCTTGATGTGGATTGCTTTCACTGATTTCCACTGAAGCCATTCCATCTTACATGGAATACTTACATATGCATTGAAAAAGAGAGACAATAATCCAATAATGACTAGAAACAGCAGAGTTTTATGTCTTAGATATTTATATAAAGTAGAATTTAAGTCAACATGAAAAAATGAAATTTTCTCATTTCATTCTCCCTTACTAGAGGGAGCGAATACTCCACAGGCTACTGTGATTAGGAACTTGACTGGTAAGACGGAACTAAGATAAAAGAGAAAATTCATTCTAGGAGACCTTTATAACTAAGATGAAGTGTAGAAAGGAGCAAGACCTCTTCCTCAGAAAGGAGCAAGACATATTCCTTAGAAATGGAGAGACATCCTGTAAATTCAGTGCTTTCTTTCCGTGGTTTTCCTCAAAAAAATTTTTTTTTTTTGTTTTGAGCAAAACATACTTCTCAATATAAAATAAATATTTTTAAAATTTTGATGAAAAAGAAGTTTGGTTTCAGTCCATGCAGCTGTGGTTTTTTTTTCCTTCAGTCCTTCCTCAGAAAATATTATTCACTCTTCTCCTTAGTCTGTGCCTCAGCTACTCATCTTTAATAAGTACTTAATGATAGTCCTTTCTTCTGCTGTTTCCCCATCTATTCTATTTAGATGACAACCTTCCAAGAGCAGAAGCTATTCCTCATTTATTTAGAGGCATTTATAGCATTCTAGTCTCAGAGATGGCAACTAGACACTATTGTAGCAAATAAAGTTTATCAATGAATAGTGGATTCACACAGAAATTTCACTGGCACAGTTGATAACCCACAGCAATACATCAAAATTGCACTGAGTAAGTTGAAATGGGGAGACTGTTGGTATGCAGTGTAATTCCTGTATGGCTCCTTCAGGTTTTAGTTGCTCTTCCAAATTATTAAAACTTTTGGGAAATAGAGGGATGGGTATTGGAAGATAATGCTGTAGCAACTATTCCAAGGCATTGTCTTGGGAGGAGACTGTTACAGCCAGGAGAATAGTTTTGTGATTATGAATAACAAGCCAAGAATCTAAAACTAATTTATTATCTGTTTTCCTATTAAATTCATGAGAATACTCAGTCATAGGGACTCCTTTATATAATACTTTTCACATTTACTGTTGGCTGTTGTTTCTCTTAATTGTTTAATTGTTACCTTTAATAAAGATTTACTTAATCATCATGACTATTACTCATGGTGTACTCCAGGAGAGACACAATCCGCAAAACCTTAAAATAAGACTCCTCTCACACCTGTGAGGACTTGCAGAGACAACAGACAGTTTCATTCAGTTTTCTCAGCTTTTTAGATGTTGTTCTATACTCATTTTCTAGCAATTTCTGAGAGTTCTTAGGCCTCTAAGAAAGGAAGTATATATTCAGAAGCATTAATGAAATGCAGGTAACTTTTTTGACTGAAATTGATGCATTAAGTACGTCAAAGAGGAAATGGAAATGTAGCAATTCATATTTTAACCTATTCTAAATTAAACTTAGAGCATGAACTCTTAAGTTTATGAATTATTTTGTAGTAGTGAATCCGAATACTTATTATCAGTATTGAAGAACTCAGCAAATCAAGTTCTTAAAGTTCCTGTGACTTCAGTGGGTACAGTATTTAATCAAGGCAATAAGCATGTGCATGCATCCATACATGGGTGAACATGTCCAGAGTAATTCTTTGTGGGATGATACATGTGTCTACAGTCCTTTATTCTTAAATGCAAATTTGAGCAATTAGGCCTGTTGATGTCATAAATGAACAAAGAGAAAGTTTCTAACAAAATTTAGGAAAAAAGTAAATGAATGTTTAATGGAACTCCATTAACAATGATATGAGATAAACTTATTAATATGTTTCTTAAAAGGCTAAGCAGAAATATATCTAGTCATGACAAAATAATTACAATTTAGGTTGATATCTGGTTTACTTTAAAATCCAGCTTTTAATATTACAAAGGTAGAGATATTCCGGCAATTTCAGAATTATACAAATGGATGAAAATGAACATTCAAAATAAGAAACTTCAATTTCTGCTGTGGGCTATGCATGAAAGAGTAAAATGATGGAAAGAATTTACTAGGCAAACATCTAGCACATATCTTGAAAGACTTCAAATATTAAGACTGCATTCAAGTCTGCAGTCATCCACTATCTTTATAAAAACCTTCAACCACAGAAGCTCAGCTAAAAAGCATCTGGATCAAACAGGGAACTCAATCCTTTTGACAGTCTCAAACTTTATTTTCATTATAATGAGTAAAACTGTCACAAACATACTCAGCACATTTGAAATTCAGTGTTTCTGCCTTAATGCCATGATGCAACATGCATAGGACAACATGGTTTTAAAAGGCTGCACAAGACACATACTTCTTGAACCCCAGTGCAGAACCACCTGAGATGTTAGGAAGAGCTCACTTTTTTTTTTGCTTGCGTGCCTCAAGGCACACACCATGATTTTAAGGTTAGGCCTTCAGGACCTAGCCTGATTCTTCTCCCTCCAGCTTCAGTCAACCTGTCTTACTGTACAAACAGTTTTTAACACCTTGGTATTTCAGTCATGTCCACCAAAAGCCTGGTGTACTTTCTGTCTAAACCTTTTTACTTGATGTTTGGGAGAAAGGTGAAGACATAAATAAGGTTATGATTGATCAAAGTAGTTGTTCACAAAAAACCCCTACCAGTCAGAAAACAAAAGCTTCGAGGGAGAAATCTAGTTTTAAAACATATTTAATTACCACCAGTTAGATGAAGAGCAAGCTAATACAGCCCTAATTTGAAAGTTTGCCAAGAAAAGAGAAATCAAAATGGAGTGTAACTGAAATAGCACAAAGGGAAATTTAATATTCGCTGATCAGACTTTCTCAGTGGATGGGGGGAAAAAAATGTTTTATTGCAACCACAGCCTTTTAAAATAATCTCACAAATCATGTTTATATCTAATAGAAATTAAAAAATAATGAATCTGGGTTTGTATCATATCAGAGAGCATTTGCTGAGGAATACACTCAGTGCCGGCAGCTCAGTGAGCAGCTCCAGTGCCAGCTCCGGGTTCAGCTCGGGGTGGTGAGAGCCCCAGACAAGAGGCTGTGAACTGGAACTGACCTTTGTACAGCAAAGGTCACAGGGACCTGTGGTGCCAGACAGGGAACTGGACACTCAGAGACATGGCAGGAGTTGAGGACTCAGCTGGAAGACCCCAGACTTCCCTGAGCTTTGACTGTGAAGGTATGAAAGCCCAGGGGTTCCTTTGCTTGAGGTCCCTCCCTGGAGGCACCAGCTCGAGCTGTTATTCAGTTGTTGCACCATGATTAAATTACTGAAAGGATCCAGAGGTCTGAGACTCTGCTATGGAAAGCCTGGGGTCGAGCTGGTAAGGAAACCTGGTGTGACTGTGTGAGTGTGGGGTGTGTAGGGAGCCAAGTGGGGCACCCATAGAGTCACTGGAGCCACCTGCTGCAAAGGGGCCCCAGTCCCAGCTCAGGTGGTTCAGGTGTGACTGCCAGAGTGTGACTGCCAGAGTGGCTCATGGATTGTCAGACAGGAAGTTTTCCTTAACACTTTCCTGGTTGCCACTAGGAGGTACCTTTTACTCTCCTGTTCTTTTCAGTGCTGGTTATAAAAGGGGCTTGCAGACATTTTCTAGAGGTTATTGCTATGTAATATGCACATGAGGGGGAAAAAAAGAATGCTTTCCCATCCGACATATAAAGATTAGTCAATATTGTAGAGTTGTTTCTATCCTATTCCTACAGAAGCATGTTGCATTTCATAAATATTTCACTGCATGTTGTCCTCCAAGGCTTTTATGTAGATTGAGCACTTTTTCCCTTCTACATCCCTAAAACCAGTATTCTCCTTACCATGATTCGTGTTTCTATTCAGTTTATTTTATATCTTCCTGTGCATTGATTGATTTACCTGATACAAAAATCTAAGTAGAATATGATTATGCAGTTCATTACTTCACAGAGATCAGACCAAAGTGAGCAAACATTTTGGATGGGAATGGTTTTAGATTAGACCTCCAAAATTTATATGCTTTAAAACAAATGGGAAAGGATCAAAAAGCAAAAATTAGAGTGTTTTCATTTTTGCAAGAAGTAGGCCGTGAAAGAAGCAGAAAAGGGCAGTTTGTTTAACTTCTGTTGGATGAGAGTGACCTGTAGAGTTGACAGTTCAGGCATGTCTTAGGCATGTTTAGTGAGACCTCATCTACGAAAACAAGAGTGTATATGGATTGTTTGCTACATTTGCCTTTATTCTTAGGCAAGTACAGAATTGCCAGGTGATAGACCAATTTCTGTATCAGCTTAGAAATAACACCAACAATATGTGGATTGTTTTAGACTGTGAAATCACAGTGGGTCAGACTTAAGTAAACAAACTCTAGAGAACAAGCAATAGTAGATCCGAATTTCAATGAGACATTTGACAAGGCATGGAGTACTTAAATCCCACATTTGAACAAGAAAGACTTGTATGAACTTTGTGCACATTTTGACTAGCTGAAGCAGGCTCCCAACCAGACAATTCTCAATTTGTGTACTAGACACTTGAAATACTGCATGCCCAGTGCAAGCCATGACAAGGAGTAGTACTTTTTACTTCAGTGCAACATTAGTCATTAATGTTAACGGCCCATCCCAAATCTAGAAAGTATCTACCAAAACCAGAAAGAAAGCAGATATTCTGACTGCTGAATGGGGCAAATGTATGTTTATTTGGGACAGGAGAATTCCAAAGGCTGACAGTGAGCACCACCACAGACTCACAGCATCAGCTGGTCCAAGGTTGCCAGCCCAAGCAAATTATGTCAATACCAGGAACATGCCAGTCAGAGCCTATCCAAATGTACCAGTGCAAGGAGTCTAGAAATCAGGAAGCCACTGAGAATCTTTCCTGCCATGACTGTACATCACTGTACAAGAGCATTATTTCAGAGCATGTTCTTGTTCAAGATAGTTACATTTAATATTGCTAAATAAAACAAGGTCAGGGAACAAACCAAACCATGGGAGCACTGGCTATTCTCACTTTTTAGTTGTTAACATACTTCCTGACTTCAAGACAATCATTTACAAAAGAAATTATGGCCAAGGCAGAAGGGTTCTTTCCTGTTAGACTACAGAATCTTCTGTACTATCCCAGAAGACTCTGCAGTCTCAAGTCTCCAGCATAACCTCCCACTGTACTCCACAAAATCTATGGGATAGGTAAACATCACTCTGTCATGCCGCAACACAGCTGTCATATTCATATCAGGCACTCTGGACTAAAAATATCCACCCCAGACTCAATAGATGGTAATTCTCCTTTAGGAGCATATGAGCATCACATGGAGCCTGTGGAAGTACAGGAAAAAGTTCAATATACCATTAATTCAGCCATTCAAGACCACTTGCACAAAAGACCTGACAGTAGTCCATGGTCCTCTTTTATTTAAAAGGGCAAATTTAACTTACAATTTTCAATATTAACTCCAGCAATGTGCCAGGGTGAATCAGTCTAGGAAACAGCAATATGAAAACACAGCCTCAAAAAAAATAGAAACCAAACTCCCAATCAAAAAATCAGCAAAAATACAAGTATGTATAATGGGATCAAGGAAGTTCTAATGAATACATAAGCAGGTGAAAATCAATAGGTATTAAAAATAAAAATGGTAGTCATGTAAAATTCTAAATAGTATGAACTTACATTAATTTAATCGTCCTTTAAACAAAATAGAACAAGCAGTAAGAATTTGCTCTAAATGCAAATGAGAGTGAAGTAGAAGTCATTAGCTTCATGTTTTGAATTATTTTGTTGGAGTAGTAATCTATCTTTTCACATACCCTTCTTCTTCTGCATGTACAGAAAGAATAAATTCTTTTGTTCAGTTTCCAGCTAATCCAGTTCAATAACAACTTCATTCAAAGCTGGAAAATCAAATACGATCAGGAAAAGCTTTTTGTTTCTGTTTCAGTCCGACACTATAATAAGTAATGTGGCATTGAGATTTCAGGCACTTCTGAAATCTTGAAGGACCTCAGTAACATTTGCCTTAAATTGTTTGAATCAATTTTTTGTGTGTGTGAGTGTGCGAGTGTGTGGTAAAAATATAATTTGACATGGTGTTGGGAGCCTATTCCTGTCACATATTATCCTCCTTGTGATTTTTCACTGGATGAATCAATGGTTTTCTGAAGTTCTTCAAGGCCTCTTGAACTCATGCTCACTGAGTGAGAAGTTTTGGGTCTGATTTTACATTTGGATGGCAAATTTTGGCAGCATCTCCAATGTAAAAATATATAGGGAGCAGCAGCAGGGCTTTCCTGGCTGAAAGGGCTGCCGGATTCTCTGTTTGTTTCCAAACAACACTGGCAGGCTGCTGAGTTCTATTGTATCAGGTAACAAATACTCACTGATATCACCTCAAACCCGTGATGCCTTTTCCCCTTCCCCAAAGAGAAAAGTGTAGATGAGAAGCAGGGATTGCCTTAAGTTTAGAAAACAAATATGTTCAGGAACACCACAGTAGCTTCTGAGAGCTCTTAATTCATCTGAGGGACTAAAGCAAAAGGAAAATGAGTAGTGTTATTATTGTGAATTGCTTTAAATTAGCAAAAATCTGAAAGACAAACCGTCCTCTCTGAGAGCTACGAAACCAGAAAGATTATCAGGAAGTTTTGCAGCTTAAGTTCTGGCAGCAAAAGGAACGGAAGGATTGAGATTGATTTTGTGTGAGGCAGTCCATTTGTTTGATGACAAATTACAAATATGTTTTGCCACTTCCCACAGAAAAGCTGTTGATAATAATGATGATATGGGAGTAAGAGCTTCCCCATGTAGTACAAAACTATTACTCTTCTGAAGCTATGACAGCATAGTGTATACATAAGTGTGAATTCTCAGGTTGTACTCATCTTTCTCCATACTGGTACGGACATTACTATGTGCTCATGTGAGTAGAATGTGGCAAAAGATTCCTCCTAAACCAGACATAGCACAGGTGAGAAAAAGAGGCTGTGTCTCATCCTTACTGACCAACTTCATAATTCTATTTCATAAGATGGTCAGATTGTTAAGGAAACTTTCCTGTCTGTCCATCAAGGAGCCACTCTGGCAGTCACTCACACCACCTGAGCTAGGACTGAGGCCCCTTTGCAGTGGGCAGCTCTATCACCAAAATCATTGGGAAGAAATGAAACCCTTCAACACCATCTTTTAAGTGTTAGTGAGCCAGGCATTACTTAGCTCTGAACAGTGTATGTAGTGAATCATTCCAGCTACACACACACCTTTTAAGACTTTTCACTCATTTATACATTTTTAGTAAACAAACAAACTAATATTCATTGGTTCTAAGCTATATCATTCTCTTCATTAATTTGTATTCTAGCCCCTATCGGTTACTGATTTCTTGCACTTCATGCTAATTTGGTCCACATTCTTTAGTGTTCTTACTGTCCTTTCTCAGACAGGGAGTCTTCAGTTCTCATGCTGTAATGTCTTTGTTAATGTCCTCCCTATCTTCTTGTTACTCCAACATCTCCTTGAAGAGCAATACATTTAAGATCCCAGAGATCCAATCTTCAACTCCCTCAGGCTTTGTTTATTGCAGCTTATCAGGTCTTGTCCAGCGAAATTCAAAGCCTTAGTGATTTAAAGATCAAACCAACAACAACAGTCTGTGAAAAGAATCCAAGCCACCTGCTGGCAAAGGGGACACAGCCTATGACCAACAATCAGTTAAAAAGTTACTTAAAACCATTATATAGAAAAAACATTTAGGAAAGTGATATCATTTCCAACAGCTCCAGTGACCCTATGGGTGCCCCACTTGGCTCCCTACACACCCCACACTCACACAGTCACACCAGGTTTCCTTACCAGCTCGACCCCAGGCTTTCCATAGCAGAGTCTCAGACCTCTGGATCCTTTCAGTAATTTAATCATGGTGCAACAACTGAATAACAGCTCGAGCTGGTGCCTCCAGGGAGGGACCTCAAGCAAAGGAACCCCTGGGCTTTCATACCTTCACAGTCAAAGCTCAGGGAAGTCTGGGGTCTTCCAGCTGAGTCCTCAACTCCTGCCATGTCTCTGTGTGCAGTCCCCTGGCTGGCACCACAGGTCCCTGTGACCTTTGCTGTGCAAAGGTCAGTTCCAGTTCACGGCCTCCTGTCTGGGGCTCTCACCACCCAGAGCTGAACCCGGAGCTGGCACTGGAGCTGCTCACCGAGCTGCCAGCACTGAGTGTATTCCTCGATGGGAATCTCCATATACTTTCCCAGTATCTGCTCTGTCTGTACGTATCTGTGCCTATGTGGATGCACTGATGTAAAATGCCTGTTGTCACCATTTGTACAGAAGACGTGTCACATAAAAAACGGAATCATGCCTGATTCATTGAATTCTGAGGTTGTTTGTCCTGCAGGTTTGTAATGCCTTTGAGCTGGAATGACCTGTCCTTTGCCAGCATTTGTTGTATCTCTGCAGCATGACTCTCCCTGATGAGCAATTCTTTTTCTAGTTATTTTACAGCACTTTCAGATATCTTTAGTAGTAATAAGGTGCCTAGATACCAACCATCTAAAAATACCTGAGACGGTCTGATCAACTGAATAGGCACAAAGAGTGAAGTCACGAAGAAAGAACTGAAAAAGAAACTAAAAGTTTTGGAAAGTGCTAAAGCAAATCAAGTATTCCAGAAATTGCAGTTTGACATAAAGTCTTGAGGAAAAAAATCTAGAAAGTACATCAAAAAATGAAGAAATCTTATTAAAAAAAACCAACCAAACAAACAACTATGTTAAATAATGAAGAGTTCAGAATGTAAGGAGAGAGGTGGGTAGGTGTTAAATATGAAGCATCAGGATGCATATTATAAATGCAGTATGGAGACACTAAAAACGTAACACCTATAATCTTTTAGTTCTGTCTTCTTTAGCAATGTTTAACTATTTACTGAAATAGAGGCCCAGAACTGGTTGTTTTCTGGAGGTTTTGCATTCCTGTATGCATGCTTATGCCTGTGGTTCTTATATTCATCCAAGATTGAATATAATGTGCTCTTTTTGATCAATAATAAAGTAATAGCAAGAAACAGAAAAAAGGTATGCTTACAGTTGAGATGATTTTCAGTCTTCTTTACAGAGAAGCCACTAGTAGATCAACTGGCATTTGTCATAACATCTATTGTACCTTGTTGCTTGTTATAATAAATGTTTTCACCAGAACATAAAATGTACTGTTTACATATATGTGCACATGGTCTTTTGATCTGTGTTCAAAGCTTGTTTGCTAAGACTCCTTAGCTTGATCCTAAAGTGCTATATGCTATCCACACTCTTGGCAGATTGAAATGTGTGACTTAATCATATTAATTTTTAAAATGCTCAGGGACTTGCCAGTGGGCAGACTGCCTGTGATCTCTACAGCTGGTGGAACATCTCTTTGGTCAGTAGCTGACTCCTTCTTATCTGCTTGTGCTAAAACTGGCAGATCCACCTCCGTTAGCAGGCAAATCTCTAAATGCTGCTTTGCTCATTCTTTTGTTTTACATTGTAATCTTTGACCACATTTATAAACTTTCTTCTTAGCTCTGTATCTGACTTATTATCTGTTTTAATTGTACTGATCCTACTTGCAAACCCAGAAAAAAAGCCACATTCCCTTCCATTCTTTTCCTTTGGGTTGTACAAAGGCAAAAAGTGGTGTGTAAAGGACATGAGCCATCATTTGACAGTTTAGTTAATGGGAAAGAGAATGAGGAAGTTAAATATATCATTTTGTGTTCTACTCAGGGTTGTTCAAGGATACCTTGATGGAAGCAGTTCCTTGATGGAAGAAAATATTGTGCAAAAGCACTGAAAATCAAGGTCATCATCTGATGATAAGAAGCCTTCAGACAACTTTGCATCAGTCAGACGGAATTTCAACTTTACAGCATTTAAACAGAAATCTTTTCTTTCTTAAAATCTTTGCAGATAAGGGAAGGCAAGGACAGCTCACAATGTGATTAAATATAAAAAAATTACTGGTAGAAGATAAATAAAATAGGTAGGTGTAATTTCACCTATTTACATGAAGAAGCCTGTAGGATAACTTTAAATCCCTGTGTATAGTGAACTTCTTAGGGTCTTGGAAGGTTATAAATCATTCAGGGACAAATTGTAAGCAATGTTTCTCTAAATCAGGGTGCATTTGTCAGCTAATATGGGAAGTTCCACTCTGCTGGCAGCTCTTTAAAGTGAGACTTTGTTCACTGTACACGTAGAGATCTTCTAAGAGTGAAAACCTGCAGGTGCAATTTACCATCTACAAGGCACTACATATTTCAGGATTCCCCACAGAAATTCAATTTGGGAATGTGCTGTAAAGGTTTCTCCTAGTGAGATATTGGTATCCCACTGAACTTTAATGATTGCTTGTGGGTTAAAACTAGAGAGGTATATCAACTCTCAGAAAAAAAATTGAATCAACTTATCAAGACTCCTGGAGATAAAAGGCCTCCTACTTATCTCTGATAGACCTGATTGTGCCCTATTGTTTCACAGCTTTAAATATTCTCCTCATTAATGGTAAGATAATTATCATTCCACCAACTCTGACAAAGCCACCATTTTTCAAAGTAACATTCCATACAAGATGTGGAGAGAAAAAGAGAAAACATTTAGACAAGACTATTAATAAGATGAACTTGCACGTGAATTTTTGGAGCACGAGTCTTACTCACTTTCAGTTCTAGTTTAATTTAGCACCACTACTCTTCAGCAGAAGTTTAACGCATCTTAATCAAACCAGAAAAGTGCACAATTATTTTTTAAATACTATATCCAGGGCATGCCTGATAGACTGGTGGATAAACTATAATTAGAATAAGTATAAATATATGTACGTATGTACACATCTACACACAAATACATACACATTGGGAGGTATTTAAAAGACCTGTAGATGTGGCAACTGGGTACATGGCTTAGTGGTGGACTAGATAGCATTAAATTTATATTTAGGCTTTTCCAACCTAAATTATTCTATGATTCTAAGATATGCAGATGACACCATGCTGGGGACACCAGTTAGAATGCCTGTGTGCAGGACTGCCACCCAGAGGGACCCAGACAGGATGAAGGAATGGGCCAATGGGACCCTTACAAAATTCAGTGAAGGCAAAGTCCTGTGCCTGTAAAGAAACCTGTTTCTGAGCAGCAGGATGGAGCCTACTAAAAAATTGAGCAAAACTACTAACAAGCACTATGAAGAGTGCTCACTTCATCAAATGGAGATATTTTAAGTATATAGAAACAGAATTTTTATACTTGGATTTTTGTACCTGGACTTCTTCATAAACTGGTAAAACACATATTAAGAGTATTGTATTTGAAATTTTACATGTGGTGTTTTAAAACATCTCTGATAGAAAATCAAAACTGATTTGCTTTGTCTGCATAAGCAAAAGATAATTTCCATTTTCTTCCAAGAACAATGTCAATAAATACTCAGCCAAGCAATACTTAGTTGGAAATGACATAATTTTTTTTTATTTCCATGCAGATATAAGTAGAATCAGTTATGTATTCTCAGATCTTATATTTCAGCTTTCACTAAAACATTAGGAACAGTTGTAAAAAAAAAAAAATTTACTTCACTACCAAAAAAAAAACCAAAAAAACCAACAAACCAAAACAAACCAAAAAACCCTCAAGGTAATTTTATAAGGCAAAATGCTGTTCTGTTCACCTCTGCATTTTACTTTTCATTATTTTTCTATGATCTAGTTTATATTTCTTACAGTTTATGCCCAATGGCTGAGATAATAAAGCTAGCCAGAAGGTAGTTGCAAGAAGTGTTTAAAATAACATATATTGGTATGTGTATAAAATCAATGGCAAAAATTATTTTCAGAATGTATTTTAAAGCAACAAAAAGCAGAGTATATAGTACAGCCAGATTTAGGGGGAAAGTCACCCCATTTTGTTACATATATTTTTATAACTATGGACTTAGTCTTATGACAACAGGACAAAGTCTTGCTCATGGGAATAGTGCTGTGTTATTTAATTGGGATTGCTGAGAACCAATATGAGCAAGAAGCTGATGAATTACATCTTTGCTTTACAAAAAGAAAAAGTTTTATTATACATCATATAGATTTTTGTTATGAAAATAAAGTGAGTATTTATTAAGAAATGCAAAAAAGTTTTACATTCTATCTTATACCAATCTTATTGATTTAAAAATAATCTAATCTACACATTGTTAAACGCAACCAAAACTTCCTAGAAGGACTGACTATATTGGATTGTGCCTCATGAAGGCACTGCCTTCTTTGCTACAGAAATCTCTTATGACATTAATGTAAATACTAAAACCATAGTTGGTCAGAAATCAGTCTTAGAAGTCTGGTCCTACTCTGTTATCTCTGGTTCAGAGAATATATTTAACCTTGAAAATATGAGTATAGGAATCACTTTCAGAAATTATCATCTATTTTAAAAGTTTCTTCCTTCAAGCTTTTAGGTATAGCTCGGCATGCTTGTCTTTTCCAAAAGGGAATAGACAATCCACTTACTTGAAACAAGAATTTAATCAAATTAAAATTACACTTGGAATGCCACCTAGAATTCTATATGTTATCCCTTCTAAAATGTATTAAACAAGACAAACTTTAAGGATTCCTGTGCTTGCATTTTTTCATGTTAACTTGTCCCTTGGGATTTTACACCTGGGTTCTGTTTCACAGAACACTAAGCTTGTACATTTAACTGACGTTGAACTGAACAGTAGACTTAGTGTAGATAATGTGTCTTCACCCCACAAAGCTTTGAAAAATCATTTAAAAAATATAATTTAAACTAGTCTTTTTTTTTTTTTTTTAAAGAGTGTCAGAGACCACATGTAAAAGCAGAAATGAAAAGGCAGTTTCATGGTTGAAGAAGACACCAAGGACTGAAAAAATCAATCCCCCTAACTGAGATGGCAAGCGAGGATAGTCTGTCTTGGCATAATCAGTAATTTGATTTCCCATGACAGGAGTGAAATCTGAACTCTAAGATTACTGAGGGGGAGGTACATCCCCTGCCCTTTGAGTAAGGCACAGAGGAGGGGAGCAGAGCTGCTCCAGCTGAGCCAGTAATCAATTCATAACACCAGAAAATAAGAATCTGTCAAAGCTGACACAAACTGGCATCCTGAACAAACATTTTTTGATAGTTTTGCGTAAGTATGTGCTTTCGCCTGGACAATGGTAATTAAAGATTTCTTTTCTGCGATGTTACAGCACTAATCATGCTGCTGGGAAAACAGATGTCCATGAGGTATTGTCATGCCAGCATGTGTTCTTTGGACTTCTTTGCACTTACAGGGTTTTTGGATGCCTAACACCCTTTACTCTGGTGGGCTTACTTTGTCTATAGATCATGTCAGAGAGAAATCACATTTGTGGTGACTACTGGCTGTGATGTAGCTACAACACACAGCTCTATCCAAATGTAACTGATATAAAAGCACCATGTCATAGCACTACTGATTTTCATCAGTGGTAGTCTTAAACTCCAATAGTCTCAACACATCCACTGAGTATGTACAACGTGACTTTCAATCAGCAGCAATGTCGCATTCATGCTCTCTATTTCTGTATTGAGAACAGTTAGAAAAAGGGAATGTAACAGGAACAGGAGTTTCTCATGGAAACTTTTTGTTTCAAGTTCCAGTGATGTAGAGATCCCATCCATTTCTCCACCAACCTTATTACAAAGTATTTTTTAGGTTGTTTACCTTTGAATGTTTACCAGACTCACATGATGACCTTTCTGTCAACGAAACCCAGCTACCAATCTAATTTTGAAGTGATGCTTGCAGTTACCACCGAAAGCCATTAGGCGTCGCTGTAGGAAGTAGCCTTGACAAACAAGAACTCTCGGTTCAGATTCAAGCAGAAGACAGAAGACTGATTATTGTAAGAGCCAGGAGCTTTTGTACACTTCTGTATGCTTATCATTCAGGTTATATGTCCATTGGTTACATAACTACTACAATAGATTCATTGGCTATTATTTAACTACAACATACTATTATTGGACACCTATAACGCAAGCCCTCTAAGTATGCTAGACATTCAGAAAAACACCAGGTGCAGCTTTGTTGCTGTTTTCTCCCTTGGTTGTTTTGGTTCCTTGCTTCTGTGAACACTGAGTTTCTCACGGATAGACACAGATCGTGCTAATATCGAAATGTCGGGCTTAGACAGGCTTGTTAACCTACTATGAGATCCCACATTGAAGTGTGTGTAAAATAATGGATATAGGCACCTCCAAAATTCCTGTTTATTTGAAATAATATTCCTTTTTCCAGAGTGACCTAAGTGTACTGCTAAGTGCTTGACAACTACAAAGTAATCATCTGTCACCTATCTGACATGCTCTAGTACACAGTGTAAGGCAAGAAACCACTGTGCCTCAACAGGTATGAAAGAGCTACCTGTACTTTGACTGGTTAGCTAAGATTTAAAATCTGTTTCAAATCAGAAGTGAAATTAATTTATGCATTAAGTAATATATTTTGGGTATTTTTTTTCAAAATATTTCCTGTGTCCCTGGATAGAGATGGAACAACAAAAGACAGATTTCATTCTTCAGAAGTTCATGAAGTGTTTTTAGCTAAATATTTGTTAAAAAGAAGCTTTCTCATTGTTTCCTCCTTCAGCTAAACTCACTTTTCCTATCTTTTCAGTTCTTTACCCCTGAGACTTTCCATAGAGCTTGGAAATTCCTTTGCTGTAGCATTTGTTATCTATTCCAGAAACAGCTTTTCCAAAATCTTGTTTCAGTCTCTTTATGAAAGGACTGACTCTATCAGAAGCTTCTATCCTTTTGGCTATCTCCAGATATTTAATTTTGAGATTTAATTATTTAATTAGATTAAATTTAATTAACAAAAGATTTAATTATTCCTTCATTTAACTTGAGAGTTGATCTAGCGTGCTATCATCTTCAGTGAAATGTGATTGTTGATAGATTAAATATGTTATTATCAATAAACAATACCACTGAATGCAGTGAGAGAAGAGTATTAAGGGCTCTGATTTTTGAACTAGAAAGCAGAATAAAATGCTTGGGGCATTCTTATTCTTTTATTCTTATTCTTATTCTTATTCTTATTCTTATTCTTATTCTTATTCTTATTCTTATTCTTATTTTTATTGTCTTCTCATAAGAGAAGTTGTGTAGGTAAAATACTGGTGTTATGGTGCATTTGGTTAAATGGGTATTTATATTACAATAATGTCAATAAATCACACTGTGCAATCCATACATGGATTATAAAATATCACTATAATTAGAGAACTCATTAAATAACTACAAGATTGATTATATTATCCAAATGTGCTTTCACCAGCAATTTTACCAGGAAGACAAAGCAGGAAGACAGACAAAAATATAGATAATCACATTTTCCCAGAAAGACTGTTTTTTCTTAGTTAGGGTCACAGAGCAAGATATGTTTGTTTCTCAATGTATGTGTGAGGATCTACTCATTTGACAAGGTTTTTACTAGCAGACAAGGTTAGGTGTTCCCTGTGTGTCAGAGAGCTAGTTCACAGCAATTTCTTTGTGCTTAATAATAGGTGTCAGTTCTTGAGAAATTATTTATCTTTTTTTTCATATGACTGATAACCACATATTTATTCATAGTTTAATACTAACAGTTTGAAACTCAGATCAGGTAGCTCCACTGGCCCCATACTACTGATTCAACCATGAGAGCATCAGCGTTCTGGCTATCAGTGTTAGCATGTAAAGTAAATTTCTGGGAAAAATTTTCTCAAAAAACTCAGTATAAATGTGCATCAAAGAATAGCAGGACATGAACACCATGGTTACTAATATGCACAAGCCTCCTGTACATACAATTCACACAATTTGATTGTCAGGGTCTGTGTCAACACAGTGTATCATTTACTTGTCTCTCCACAATGACTGTAGGGTGTTTGGAGTGGTTATGTCTTTCACAGAACACATCAATTGCCTTGGATTTTTTCAAAGTACAGATAAATCTCTACAGTTATTCTGAATTTTTTATCCTCATAATGTTATTTTGACAAAAAGAATTGATTTCCTTTTTTTTTAATGTGAGAATGTACTTTGCTTTTCAGCTAAAAATTTTTGTATTCAATGTGAAAATTTACAACAAAATGGAATTCTGAAATGTAAACACTGACATTTTGAAAATGTTTCATTGGAATCAATTTTTAGAAACAAAGCATTTCACTATCTTCAGCGAACTCCTTCTAGCATAATTGTTTGGCATGTCAAAATTGTTATATTTCAAGATAAATCAAGTATTTCCAAAGAACTCTTTATGGAGCATGAATCCTGTTTTTCACAGAGCTCTATCATTTCTCTTTAGAGATCTTTGTGACAAGTTATCGCTCCTGAAAGTTTTCTATCTTTTTCTTCACTGTCTCAGTGTTTCTCCATTGAGCAGCAGTTTGCTAAGTTATGGTCAAAACTGTTTTTTTAGTTTCTGGCCATAAAACCTCTAACCTCTGCGAAAGTCTGAAAAATCAGTCTCTTACAGGGGTAAGAAGACTGAACATGCTCAAATATACTTTTTTGTACAGACAAGTAATTTCATGCTCTCAGTGAGTTGCATCATAGTAGATTGGTTTACTTATCTCAGTAAAGTTGTATGTATGTATATTTCCAGGACTTTAGTTGTTGCACAGTTAAAAAGTTCAAGCTTGTAGCTGAGAAATGTGACAAACAGGAGCTATTTTAATGGTGTCTATAAAGTTTGAATTTTATCATTGTATTGTATTATCTTAGTTTACATATTTTACATATTTTTATATATATATATGTTCTGTATTTTTATATATTTTAATTGCATTTTCATAATAGTCTGCTAACAAATGCTCCACGAAGACAGAAATAACCCAAACCAACACCACCTCCACCAAAAATCTCACTACTGATAGAAAAAATCTGGCCTTTTCAAGAGGACTAACTCCCACGAGTTTAACAAGTCTTCACCGCTTATCAGAGTGAAAAGCATTATTCAGTCACTTCAGAGTAAGTAAGGTTCTTATTTGAGTTAATATGCTATATAACACACCTCTAACCTAGAAATGGAGAATGTTTGGGCTGTAAGTTTGTGCTAGTCAAGATGTAACATTATTTGGAATAGAAGGAGGATGATATTTTAAGAACCAGCAGGGTTCAATGAACACTGAGATATATCATTTTTAAATTGGTATGTAAGCATAACCTGTTATCGAAAGAACAGGAGTGAGCAATTTTTCAATTATATTACATGAAACTTACTTTTAAACACAGATTTTCCTTTAGCTCAAGATATTATTAAGCACCAAAAGAAATATATTGCTCATATCAAAATAAGGGTTATAAGACATAAAACATTCTTATGCCTAGATCCTATGGGCATATTATTAGCATAAGATATACTATCAAAGTAAAGAAGCATTTGAAAGAAAAATTGTGGCCAAAAATGATATTTGCCACATATTTAGATCTCATCAGTGTTGACTGTGATGCTTTCGATAAATTACTGCATGTAATGTAATAATCTGGCTGGCTTGAATATGGTTTAGAGTCACGGGTTTTGTCATATTTCTTTATTTATGATTTTTAACAGACTTTATATTATCATGTCATTCTGGTTTTGTTGTTTAAAAAAGCAAAAGCTTAGGAGCAATCTTAAATTTTAAACTTAGTGGACTCTGAGCTGTTCAATTAAAATTCAAACAGCCAAAAAACTCCCCAAAACCAAGCGTAAAGTTTATTTCTAGTCCTCTTCTGAAAAATATTGGAGCATTTTCTCTTCTGTAGAAACTGAGGAAGTTATAGTTTCTTAGAAATATTATTTACATATGTAGTGAGCCACATCTTTGAATCCTTGTGATCACAAGTGCCCGAGAGGCTTAAGCATCTTGAATTCTAGACCAAAGTCACCTCATGTTGCCTGTCACTCTGATTAGGGAAGGTAAGAGAGAAGGAAGCATTTTGCTGTTCACAGTAATTTGCCTAATAACATTCACTTCACTGAAGCAAGCAATAAGACAAGGGTCTTAAAGTAATAAACACTAATACCATGCCAAGATAAATACTTCAGAGGCCTCTCCTAGCATTTAATGTCTTTCTTAAAAAAAAAAAAGTTTGAATGACAGTGAACTTTGACCATATTCTGTATATTCAAGTCCAGAGAATTGACCTGAGGTCTCTGCAATACAGTGATTTCCTCAGGGAGGAGTCACAAATGACTGTACTGTTAGAGAACTACTTCAGTACACACTGTCACCTGCCTCTTTTAAATCCAATCCTCTGGTCAAAAGATAAGTGAATAAAGTAAGTGATAATAAAAGAAAAAAAAGAAAAAGAAATAAACTAAAAATCCCATGTGCTCTTACCATGGAAGACAACCCCTGCTTCCAAACTTCTGCAAATTTTCCCACCTGGGCTGACTTAGAACTGTGAGCAGATGCATCTTTCATGGGTATCCTAGGTGATGATGATATGAGTAGGGCTGAGAGAAAATAAAATAGATTTAAAAAGCATGCTTGTTTATTCCATGCTTTCTCATTGTTTGAATTTATTCAACATTCTTGACAATGCAGAAGCACTATCCTTTGATAAAAAGCAGATTCTATTTTCATGCCTTGCACTGCAATCTCTTTGACACATGCTGGGTATCTGTGTCCAGAATGGGCAAAGTCAGTGACCCATACTCCTTAGTAACTGATGTTCAAGCTTTCTGTTGCGTTCCTAAAAATGAATGTATTTCAATCCTGACCTTCATCACTTGTTCTGATCCCAGCCCTGAACCTTTTCTAACCAGAGACTGGCAGTCATAAATAATGTGCTACATTTTGTAATGGTTTTTCACTGTGAAAGAATATCACATAGAAGTTGAATGAGATCACTGGCTGTATTTCTGCTTGTGTTGACAGAAACATGGCTCTCAAATCTGACAGTGCTTTACATGCTTTACACCCAGCCCACCCAGGTCAAGCACTAACACAGCTGTTACAAATAAAGATTCATCATAGGTTAAGAAGATGAGTAATGGAAAAGTTAACTAATTCAACCTTTGTTAGTATAATTCATGAAGAAAAGTTCAAAAGAAAGTACCTGGGTAAGCCCTATGCATGATGATGCTTCTCTACAGTGAGAGAATAGAGAATACAGTGAGTCTATAGAGACTTGTATTATCTTTATGCCGATTCTTAAGAAACTGAAATAAAGTTCTGTTTCCAATCAAGATAAGAGGGTATTGCAAGTTTGTGATCTTATAATCAATCAGAAGGTTCTAAAACATACTGTTGTATGAATCATTTAACTTTGATCCAATACATAAAGGAATACGATCCAGTACATAAAGGAATATCTGCATTCTTATACCTGTACATATGCATAAGCATGTTCAGAAATGTGAGCATGTTCGTGTATGTTCATGCATTTCATAAAGGTGAAGGAAACATGGAGATGTTCAACAAATGAGTTTGTATATATTTCCCCAATATCTACATCTGTTTCAAATTCAGATATACTCAAATAACTTTTAAAAGTTTAATAACTGTACCTTTATTATTAATGAGATGAGTTCAAGACATTTGCTCTGCTTTAACATCAAGCTAATTAGAAGCCTAGGAAACATACTCTTAAGAGATAACATTCTGACTTTTGAATCAAGATTAAGGAAAACAAAAGCTTGACATTTTCTATAACCATGGAAATTATGGAATATTTTGTAATTGAGTGGTCTTATCTTAATCAATGGTGTTGGATGCACTCAAGAGTGCAGAGGTGTATTAAAACTGACTGGCATCAACAAACTAAATGAACAGTTGATGTAATTAGGAAACATATAATTCAGAAGGTCCAGATCAGAGTTTGCCTAAATTAGGGTTAGAGAAGTTTCATTACTGCTGACTTTATTGTGGCCTCTGGTAAGCCTTATGTGAAACACAGGCAATACAACGGTTTTGTAATAGCTCTATTCATGGAGCTGAGCTCTGTTCAAGAGAGAGATGATGTAAATCAGGAGGTTTTGAAGTACCTAATCCATTACAAAAACACATGAATAAACCTAAAAAGTTGCAAGATTCACAGAATTGTAGAATCATAGGACTGCTTGGGTTGGAAGGGAGCTTAAATACCATCTAGTTTCAACCCTCCTTCCATGGCACAGGAGGGACATCTTTCACTAGACCATTCATAACATATAAAAATATTGAAGATTATAAACTGCTATTGATAACTTTCACTATTTTAAGTTAGATTTATCTTCCTGTCAAATCTTACTTTCCGGCCCAATATTACACCTAGCCCAAGAAGAACATCTTCTTTGATGTCACAAGCTCCAGTTTATGAACACTTCAATATGTGAGAACTACAGGCATCTATGCAGTCAATTTTTTTCCTACCTTTTTTTTAAAATCAACATACTTCTTTTTCAAGCAACACAAATTAACTAGAATTTGAGAGCACAAATCTGCTGAGTAAAAGGAGTTTATTATTTATGACACTTATTTAAATATAAAAGAAAGACCCAGCTATGTTGCATTAAGTTTAATCTGAATATGCAGATGATAGGGATTCCCTACTTTACAGCTAGTAACAAGTCCTTCAGATCACCTAGGTACTGTTGGCAAGAAGAGGCTGTACTCCCCAAAAGGTTCTCAATGCTCCCCTCTAATTATCTGCAAAGACTTGCCATTTTTCACAGAACTTCCCCAAAACAGTCTGTAAAAGCTAGTCACTCACGTTCTGTACCCTTTTTCAGATCCTCCCTTTGTTATTTGTTATGTCCAACAATTTCAGTTCAGTAGTTTCTCATTTTCTGTTCAGTAAACCTCAGGCCAGGATCCCCTGCCTGCATACTTTAACAATGTTCCCCCATGAAGTGGAAAAATTAGTAAGGCAAAGAACTGCCTGTGGTTATCTAAGCTCTCTTAGAAATTTTCCAAAGAGCAATTAAGTCTAGTATTCTTCTAAATTTAGCTTTAGGTAACAACATTCTACTTAGGAAATAACATTTTGTACATGCTTTTTATTCTTCCTCAAAAAAAGGAAAAAAATCTCACCTTTTATCCCCTCAGTTCCTGACATTATCGAATCTACTGGTAGAAAGTCTGACCTCAAGGAACTCCCCAGCCCCTTCAAGTTTTCATCTGTCTGATGTAAAATATCTGTATTAGCAAGCGAGCAGAGGGAATTGGTTGGAGGCTCCTTCACCAGAGCATTTATTTTAGCTTTCGCACTTACATTTAACTTTGTGTGAAGGCACCCTGTGCTATGGCTTTCTTCAGCTGTGGCTCAGGATGAGAGTATCTGCTTAAAATACACAATAATTCATGGTTTCCAGGGGTAGAAAGGGAGCAAGGTCAGCCCCCCAGTTCAAGCTGATCAGGGACAGACCTCCTTCCACTGCCTATTCATCACCATTACGTGGAATTGATTCAAATAACCTTAAATACAGCTCTACTATTTCTACCCTCATGACACACCACCAAATGGCAAATTGCAAGGGTTCACAATTCCCCAAGATAAAGCCAAATGATAAAAAGTAGGAACATCTTCAGAAAATAAGAGGGAAGATTAATATGGGAAAAAAGTAAATATATGAAAAGGAGCAGAGAAGTAAATCCAATCAGAAATTAAAAATGCGTAAAACAAACAAAAAATTCAGAAGCCTAGAGTAAAGGAGAAAAACACCAGAAACCTTTCCAGTGAGAAAAGAGGAAGAGAAAGCTCATAATATGGGAAATTAAAAGAAAAATCTTGCCAAAATATGATAAAAATATACAGAGTGATAATTGATCAGTAGAAAAGGAAAGATCTTGAGAGAAATTATTTTAGGTGAAAAAACAAGCAGAAAGGCCTGTTTCTGTGGAGAAGAGATTATAGTTGTCCTCCTAGTCATAAAGATTTCAATAATGTCTGTTAAAATCTTAATGGAAAATATAGCAGGAAACAAAGCCCTAACTAAGGGATTGAGGGTTGCTTTAATTTACCAGGGTATATTTTTAACAAGCTTTCTTCTGAACTGACAGTGTGTGCAGCAATTTTTAAAACCAGATCATAAATTTAATTGTTTAAGAAGAATTTTGAAAATGTTCATTATCCAATTTTTAGAAATCCTTTAAGACATTTTAGTCCACTGAATCTTGAAATTTTTTTTTCTATCAACTTGTTGCAAACTTTCCAGTCAAGTTGGCAGTTAGGTGTCATGATGAAGAGCACAATAATCATAGTCCTGCTTAAACAGTTCTGCTCCTTGCAGGCAAAATGAAAATTTGTCAGACCATATAGTTCTAAAATAAAATACAATATTAAGGTAGATTAGGCCTGAGGGATTTAAATAAAATATTAATATTTTTTAAAGGACCTGTTGATTAATTCTATTAAAAAAAAACTGAAAAAACTTATCTTACGTTCATGTAAACTCTGTTTTGCAAGAGAGGGTTTTTTTTTTAATGAGAAAATTGTGAGTGTTTTTAATATCTGCCTTAGGTCAAATAAACTCTGTTTAGTCTTGAAAAGTATCTTCTTCACTGCTACATTTGCTGACTATTTATGGACAAAATGCCTAAAAGCACCATCCAAGTCGAACAGTTATTTCCTGCAATAGATTTATCTACTGCAGCCAGAAGAAAGGAAGTGTGGGAGATGATACTTTTTGCTGTTATATGAGTCAGAGCTCAATTTTGCAAACTTAGAGACTGCTGTGGTTTAATCCTGCAAGTTGTGTAGCTCCACAATAGTTTTGAAAGGCCTTGTGTGCTCTGGGGTGTGTGCTGGAGGCAGGAACGTGGGGGTGGACCAGGCTGACCAAGCTTGTGGCGGTACCTTGGAGCGGCATTCAATGCGCCGGTGCCCACCCCAGACTGCAACTCAGACGTTTAAGACCTAGGGCCAAATAGTAGCCTATAGCTGTGCATCAAAATTAATTTCTACCTTCCTTCCCATCAGCACCTTACATGTGAAAAGGGAGATAAGCCAGAGACAGACTTTTTATGCTGTGCCACTTAAAAGGTTTATTTGAAGAGGTGTACAGACCTCACACGGATTTTGACCGAATCACTGCACAGCTCATCTGAGCTGCCTTCCAGAGTGTTTGGCTGGAGGCTTTTGCATTTTCTCATGTAAAATATTTGTTGACTATAGAGCTAAATAATTAACAGTATATATTTAAAATCTTACTTTAAAACTAAGAATCAATGTGGCTCCAGTCCATGATTTGAATTATAAACTGCTCTTGGAACTCAGTAATATTTACTAAGTAAATATATTCTTTAAAAAGCACTTTAGTAGTGTATACACAACCTTATACCATCAGAACAGAAAGTACATTTAATTGGCAAAATATCAGAAAAAATAGGAAGATTTTTTTTCTTAGATGTGACCCACTACTTTCAATACCACTAGAACACTGAGGAAATGCTTTTTATTGAACTGTCATCATCCTAGAAAACACTATGAATTTTTTCACAATGTAGGTAGCCAGAAATTTCATATTGAAATCTGAATGTCCAAGAACACAACGGAGCTTTAGCTCTCACTAAAGCTGATTGAATTTGCAAATAACTAAGTAAACAAAAATATAGCACAGTTTATAAAATGTTACCTTTTTACATATCCCATGAATATTATTTATAATAATAAATAAATAGGCCCATTTTAAAATTAAGAAAGTAGAGAAATAAAAAATTCCAGCTGTGTTTGCATTTCATGATTAAAGGTAATAAGGCAATGTGGACATGGTTTACTGAGAAGGGAAGCCATATTTTATTTATATCAATTCTCTGTTTCTTGAATAAATCATGATTTAAAAACACACATACACACACATACAACTTTATTTATATTTAGGCCTAGCTTCTAGTCTAATTTCTCTGACAGCGGTGCCAAATTAATCTGAAAGCCATTCTGAAGAGTTAAAACACTGGAGGTAGACTCTTTCAGGTTGACTCCTCCAGGTGGCAGTGAATTGCAGGCATCACGGCTCCTCGGGGCATCATTGAAAACCTAGTCACAAATATATGGGTCATGTGTGAGAGTGTGCAAAACCATTTTTTTTTCCTTGGCCGGCAGCCTGCCTGCCTACTGAGCAAAGAAAGTATAACATTCAAGGAAGGCAAGTCTTTAAGGCTGGGACTTTGGAAGGAGATTATGATGATCTGTCACTGTCCCTATTTTTATTGCCCCAGCTGAAAAAAAATCTTCTAATGACTTGTTGAAGCCTCCTGCACTGAGACAGAGACGAGTGTGCAAAGTCTTCTGCTGAAGTATTCGCGGGGTATCCGAGGCTGCGGCCACGGCAGCAGCCCGCATCAGCATTGCTGCAGCATCGCAGCCCCAGCGGTGCTGGCAGCCCTGGCCCCGCAGCTGCCTGCCGAGCCTGCCAAGGAGCCAGCAGCTGCTGCTGCTGCTGGAGAAAATGTTTTCTACAGCTGAGCAGCTGGGGCCCGCCACTGCCATGCAAAGGCTTGAAATAATAGTTTGAAATAGCGAGGGATGTGGCACTGGGAATTGAGCATTAAAAATTTCTGTTACAAAACACAACAAAAATGTTTAAACAAAGACAAATGGCCCTGAAAACACTAAGTGCTGATTTGTTTGACATAATAGACGTTATAAAAAATTGAGCACATCAAATGGTTTCCTTAGTTATTTGCAGCAGTAAAGGTTGTGGGGAGGAGGTTGCTCAGTTCAATTCTAATTATTTTGGCTGTAATGTGCCAATAAACAATAGGCAACTAAAAAAGACACCAAATCTTACCTAGTCTTATCTAAGCACTTTTCCTAGTGATAAATTGAAGCAACTTCTATGACGAAATTGTAAGTCCTCCCAAACCATCTAGACAAGTTCATAGCTAAGCAAAGGTTCTGAGGAAGGATGCTCATGCCCAAATTTGGACGTCTGAAGGATTATTCTGGGTCAGAAAAGTATAAAATTTCCACCAACTCAAAGTTTCAAACAAACCCCCCAAGTGGCTCTTTATTAGGGTCCAAAATGTGAATTTAAGAATTGAACAGACTTAGTTTTACAGGTTTTCTGCTTTTGGCTTGGAGGTGCAGCTGCACTCAGGAAATGAAGATGTAAAAATAGCATTGTCTTAGTCAAGGATTTGGCCCATATAAGTAGATATCTCTTCCAGCTCATAATGATGTATTTAATTGATTAAAAAAAAAAAAAAAAAGAAGTCGCACAAAAAGCTTCCCATTTATTTCCATCATATATGTTCCAGGAAAAATATGCTATAAGGGCATGCTCTGACTTCTATTCTGTGTGATTATGTGTTAACTTAGAGCTATCTGAGGTACTACCTCCAGACATGCTAGAAAGTACAGTTTTATTTGTCTTAGTGGTTTGTTATTGGTAATTTTTGCAACAAAGCTATGCCCTGACAGCTACTTTCCTTAGCGGCGATGAAGCTGTCAGTCGTGAGAGTGAAGTCCATAGGAGCTGAGGATGGCTTGTTCAGCAGTAGCACCCAGGCTTGGCAACTCATTACCCAGGGAAATTAGGATGAACACAAACCTCCCTGGCTTCAGAGCAAAGCAAAAAACTCACTTCCTTGGCTTATTTCTCCTGTCACTTCACCACATGAAGGTGATAAAAAGGAAGAGGAGAATAAGGAAACAAAGGGAGTAATGAAAACAAAGAGAATGAAGAGATATTGGGAAGGAAGTGAATACTCCACTTCTCTTTAAAATTATCCTCACTGAGAAATTAAAACCATGAAATACTACACAAACCATTATCAGCCATGAGATTCAAAACTTGAGAACATTAGAAGGTGCCCAGAAATCATAATTTTAGGCAAACTAGGGTATGCAAAGAGACAGATTCCCAGACTTTTGTTTTTAACTGTGATGTGACAAAAAAGATTCATCGGTTTCAGGACCAGAAGTGACCATTATAACCATTTTGTTTATCTAGAGTTTAAAACAGACTCGTATCACTTCAAAGTCCACCCTGATCAGGTCCATGACTGGTTTGATTGGTAGTGTGACCATCAGAAAGACCATGAGGAATGTATCACACACTGCAACTAGATATGTGAGATCTGATGTGCTCTCATCTTCTGAGCATCTGTGGTTTGGACCATTTTTTATTGTCTAGAGGGTGTACTTTTATTTGCATTATCTGAATTTTGTTTCTCATTGGTTTTCATCAGTTATGTGCAGTTCAACATCTCTTACCTTCTGAGTAGTTTCACAGACTTAACCACTGCATGTTATTACGGAGAAGTACTTGTATTTTTTTGAAACATTCAAGGTATTTCAAATTCTCTCTTACCTCAAGTGCATGGAGTAATTATCAGATTGGTACATAAGAAGAAAACCACTTCTATTTTCTAACTGTTGTATATTACACTTTACTCCATTACTCTGTTGATAGAGGGTTTTTCTGGATGTAAAATATAATACAGTAATTAACTGGGTCTCCATCACTTGGACTTCCCTGGCTTTACACAGATAAAATAACAGTGTCTTTTCTCTTTTACATGTCCCAGTTGTGATAATAATAAAATAGCCAGTGAAAATATTACTGCCTTGTTACATAGTTTTTTAAACTGGCATTTAATTTAGAGGGTGTTGTGGGGGGTGGTCAGGGAGGATTCAGCTACAAGAAAAACCAGTATTTTTAATTTAGAGGACATCTGCATCTTCATTGAACTGTCATGCAGGTCAATGCATCAAACATTCATGCAGAATAGTTTAATCAGTCACTGTTTTCTTGCCATGATCTAAAAATGGGGTTTTCTTTGAAAATCCTAAATTCAATTGAAAGTCTTACATTTTCAATTGTTTACTTCACTGGAAAAAGTGACAGTATGTGTCTCACTGACTTTTATGAAGATTAAATGTTTAATAATTTAATATATACAACCATTAAAATAAACACTGCTAATGTAATATTTTGTTTCACTAATGCATTTAATTTGAATATTTGCACATTCTGGAGATAAGAGGTCTTGTGTTTCTCATAAGCAGATGTAGATGCATATGTATAAATACCTACTTTTAAGGCTGGAACTGAAGACTCAGACAGGATAAAAGCTTTTAGCTAAGGGATTGCAGTACTGAGAATGATTCTGCATGTCAGAAAGCAACCCCAGAATTGACAAGTAGACTTTTATTCTGGCAAGTAGACTGTAGCAAGAAAGTTTACAGTAGGCTGGCTTGGTCAACCATGGAGACTACATACAAGTTGGATTTAAATCACATCAGTTGATGTCAATCTACTTTCAGAAAGCAAAGCATAAAATAGGAAGAGTTCCTGCCATTCTTACTTCAACTGGGTTATTCTTTTCAAGGCAGACTCTGATCTGATCCTCCTCCTCTTGCAGGAATGTAAGTAGAACAGTTTGATATGATATTTTAATTATTAATACTCATTACTTTCTCCCACTTACCGTAGTTGTATGACTATGCAAGTAATATGTGACCCAATGCTATGAAATGCACAGTGATTAGATGTTCCAATTGCTGTATCAGAACTTCATTATTTCTATCATCATAAAGATGCAAGAACAGTCTGGATGAAATATTGATTCATCAATTAATCATCAGTTAAACCTAAGCAATAACTGTGCTGCAGAGAGTAAACACAGCAGAAGAACTTTTATACCTATCTATGCCTGAGATTTTTCAATCTATTTTTCACTGATCTGACTGTAATTAAATCAAAAAGCCATTCTGAGTGGTAGTATTTTCTTAATGTAGAATGATGTTGTGAATCAAGTTTGTACTTTTTCCATCAGTGAATAGAAATATTTCTTGTGTGCTGGGAGCTTACAGAACAGCACATAAGTTTAGCAGATTGACGTGTGCATCTGCCCTATTTCTTATCCATCACACTTTTTTCCCAATTTCCTCTTTATGATTATCTATAACCTCTATTGAATTACTTGTTCTGCATATTTTATTACAGTATTTTTCACTGAAACAGGTCAGGGCAAGTAAGTTCCATGATGAAGACAATAGTCTGAGAAATTATTATCTCCTTGAAAGCACAATATAGAGATGATTATCCCACTGTATTCATCACTGGTGCAGCCTTACCTGGAGTACTGTGTGCAGTTCTGGGCCCCACAATTTAAGAAGGATGGGATGGTCCAGAAGAGGGCAACAAAGTTGGTGAAACAGCTGGAAGGCCTGTGCTGTGAGGAAAGACTGAGAACTTTGTTCTTGTCCAGTTCAGAGAAAAGGAGGCTAATGGGTGACCTCATTGCTCTCTACACCTTCCTGAGGAAGGGATGTGGAGAGGAAAGGGCTGAGCTCTTCTCTCTGGTATCCAGTGATATTCAGTATGAGAATGGTTCAAAGGTTCTAAGCTTTGAAGTGGAAGTTTAGACCGGACATAAGGAAGTGTTTCTTTACCAAGAGGGTGTTCAAACACTGGAACAGGCTTCCTAGAGAGGTGGTCTCTGTTCCAAGGCTGTTGGTGTTTAAGAGGCATTTGAACAGCACCCTTAATAATATGCTTTAGTTTCTGGTCAGCCCTGAAGTGGTCAGGCTATTGGACTAGATGATCTTTGTGGATCCCTTCCAACTGAAACAGTCTATCCTGTTCTGTTCTCTCCTATTCTATTTGATGAAATCACAAAGTATTCTATTCTGGTGCGAAGAAAGGTCTTATTCATATTTTATATTTTGTCTCTCCTAACTATATTTTATGTTTAGAAAGGGATACTCTGGATTTCAAAGAAGAGAAAATTTGAAAATCTCCAAACTATTCTGCTGCACTGGAAATTAAGTACAATCTCTGCATATTCCTGAAAATAGTCTGTATTATAGTCTTACATAAATGTTTCTTATGATCACCCCAAGACCATTGCAACAACCTTAATACTGGTTTGTTGTTTATTGTATTTAGTATCTCTTTCTTAGAGAGGCATTATTGGAGATATTAATTCTGCAGTTGTTTATCTGATACAAAGAGAGCTCAAACAATACCAAACAATACTGTACATGAAAGTCCATGAGCATGACAGTTTCTGATGGAACACAAAGTGCTCAGAAGGTAACCCACACTGCAGTTAAATTGACACTATAAAAATAGATATTTCTCTTAGAAAGGAATGAGTACTCAGACCATAGCCTCATTTGAAGTACACTAACCATTACCCTATGGGCTTGTGTGCACACACTTGTGTGTCTCCAGTACAATAAGTTCTCAGTTCTTCACTGTGACACTAAACAATTTCAGGCTGTGTGCAATGAGGTGCCTGCCAACCTCTCAGGCTATGGCTGCATTATGTAGTACAGCCCAGCAGCAGGAGATGGGAACAGTGCTGAGGACTGACATGCACAGTACATGCTTTTCAGAATTTTTTTCAGGCTACCTGTAGCCTGGCCCTGAAGGGCTGAATGCCCATCAGTAATTGGAGGGAAGAATGGTACTCTTGGAATATATTTTCTAGTTTCTCACCACCCAAAGGGACAAGAGAAAAAACACTACAGGACTTTTGAAGAAGCCAATTGGAATGACAATGCTGTTACCTTTGTCCACAGGGTGCTATATGGAGACACAAGGAAATGCTCTTCAAAAGCATACCCCGAATCCAAAACAAAAAAGTAATGAAGAAGCACCTGTAGAAGAGTTATTAGGTGCAAACTTTAATCCCTCTTGACAGTTGAAGGGAATGAATTGTGGCCTTCACAGCTTGGGTTAGTGATGTAATTAGATAAAACTGTGGTAGTATCAGTGATGCTCTGTCTGGCTGCCATTTCCTGAGAGAAAACCACTGTGCACCTTAATGAAGTCTTCTGTACAACCACTTTGTGTGCTATTTGGTGCCTGCTGTAGTTACGCTTGAGAATACCTGCCAAATCTGGCTGTTCACAGAATTTAGGCATATGTCTTGTGATCAGATCCTGGGAATCAGGCCCTGCAAATTTCCTGTGAAATTGGTTTGGGAGGTTTTCCAGTTGGTGGGCAGGTTCTTCCTGTGGCCTTTAGCAAGCCACTGCCCCAAGCATACAGAAGCTGTTGTGCCACCTCCTAACCTATGGTCATACAGCCATTTATAGGGTGCATATACTCCCAACAAAGAATGGGAATGTAGAATTTGGTTTTTCTTTTCCTGAAAATATAAATTCCTTGAACCATTGCAATGTGGATTGGAAATAGGTCTCTTAAACTGCATCAGAAAAGTGCATTGAATCTGTCCTACGCCTTCATCAAAACCTCAAAATGAGATAGGTAAATATGTAACAGGAACTTTTTAAAGCATTTGAGGCTAAGCTTTAGTGACTGTAAATAAAAAGAGACAAGAGACAAGGAAGAAAAATGAATCAAAGTAGCATTGAAAAGGGAATAAATCTTCTGTTGTCTTTAAGCCTGGATCTACTGGAGGTAAGCAGGGGTACGCTTGCGTGACCAATATTCCAGAAATGAAACATAAAACCCATTGGATCATCACTGAGAAAAATCACAGTGTATCCAGGCAACCCAGAAACCTCATCTTTTGTACTTAATGTTGGATAAATATTCAATGAGTTATCAACATAGGAAATGCAAATATTTTCTTACTTTATCTATATTGAAACATAATAGCTTCACCCAGCTTCTTACTTTCTCACTGCTTGCTGACATTGTAATTGTATTTAAAAGTGGTTTGAATTTTTTTAATATTTAACAATGAATTGAGAGTGGTAATCAAAGCATTGTCATTGTTATTATTGTTATTTACATTTGTCTAATCTGTTGTGGAAATATCCACGAGGAACCCCAAAGGCATCACCTTCACTGGTTCAATTATTCAGGGAAAGCCTCAAAACCAGTGCTGGCAACTGCAGGACACAAAGGTCTTTAGCAATTTTATGCTTGTAGCTTTAAAGTTATGTTAGTAAACATTGAAGGTCTCAGAATGAGATCTTAGTTTGTTCTTAGAACTTAAATTTTTTTTTGAAAATATATTCACCATAATGAATAAAATATTATTCATTTCTAGCTATAGAAAGTCCTTTAGTCTTCTGATGTGTTATTTATTCTAGAATTTCATTTTAATTAGTAAGAGCCATGGAATGGGCACAGGGGAATAAATGAGAACAGAACAGCTATTAGGCAGATATAGATCAGCATATAGACCTCAGCTGCTGGTAGATCACCTTTTCCAAAGACCTAAAAAACAATAACATCAGCAAGACTCTCCTGATGCTGACTCAGCATTGTTGCCTTAGTGGAGAGCAGAAAGCAAAAATGATTTTATTTTGGTAAATAACAAAATACAAATTGGAGATGACATGTTTTTTACCTTTTTTTCAACTCTTCCTTTTTACCAAACCAAGAATGTAGTTCATTTAGTACCAGTTGAGCTTGTGACTGTGAACATATACATAAAAATGGTAATGAACAGATATTTTCCTGCACTACAGATGATTATCCTATGAAACTCTTTATTGTCTATTTTACCGAGCTCGGCAGAATCAGCTCTCCTCAGAGCTTCAGCAAATAAAGTCTCAAACACACTGATCAGGTATACTTTGAGTAGCTGTGATTTATGATATTCAGTTGATAAATTCAGACATTGTATATTATATTGTCATTTTGTAGACTCAGGAGTCTAAAATGATACCAATAACTTAAGGAGTTCATTTTTCACACAATTGGAGATTTCATATCTGGAAGCTTTCATTATCCAAAGGCAATGAGGAGATGAGGCTGGTTTAGAAGACTGCAGTCAAATTGGTTGAATTGCTAGTTTTGTTCCAGATAAAACTGAAATCTTTACAGGTAAGGTAAGAAAGCTGCTTTGAAGAGCAGCTGAGCTCAAGAAAAAAGCAAAATACAGGAAACATGGCTATGTGATACTGCTGGGATAGTCACAGCATGCAGTTCTCAAGCAACACCTGTCACTGATGGGACTCCCTCAGAGCAAAGTTTGCAGCAGGGTATTTATTTCATCAATATCATTAAGTTTTAGTAATGACTGATGCTGAGAAGACAAAATGCATGGACATGTAAGGCAGTGCAATAGCAAACAAAACAGAAATTAGGAAAAATTGTTTTCATGTTATCAAATTAATGAATAATTTCTGACCCATCCTTTTAACAGCATAAATTTACTTTTTCAGTATTCACATTCCCAGAAATATATATTTCAGTAACATTTTATCATTTCATAGCATGATAAAAACAATCTAAAAAAGAAATACATATCATAAAAGCCAGAGGAGATAATGTATTTTTAAAATTCTGTATAAATGTCCATGTCAACCTAACCTGTTTAGAAGGGTTCTGTGAATATGATCTCTATAAATTACGACATATATAAAAATATATGTAAAGTATGAATTTACCAAATGAAACAATTATTCCTGCCTGTAATCTGTTTCTGTTTGAGAATGCAGAAATTTACATCATCCAGTCTCAATAGTTATCTCCACAAAGATTAAAAAATGTGGACCTTTGTTTACCATTAAAGATGTTACTAAAATATACTGTGAATGTTTCCAATAAATGTTACAGTAGCATAAAACTCTCTCTAGTTCGGAAACTGTCCTATTTCTATAATCAAAAATCTCATTGACCTTTGTGGGGAGTGTAAGCATGAATGGTTAGTTCAGATTTAAGAAAACGTGAGAAATCTTATCCCTCCCTCCTTCTTGCTATATTCCAAAGCTTTTTCTTTTCCTGCTTCCCAGGTTACAGTCACTGCTCTGCAAAGAACTGTTCTACTCCTCTGTTCAGGATATACAACCACATGATTGGTGGGATTAAGATAAATTTTGTTTGCTTGTACCCTGGGAGCAAATGATCAAGTTACTTTCTGCAATTTCTTGTTATCATCAATGAAATTTACTGCCCTCCAATTTTTGTGTTTGTCCTTTAAGTTGCATTTGCCATATTTTTATGTTCCCTTGAAATTATTGAAAATTTAAACATGGAGATAACAAGAACAGATTTCATAAGAACCTCTCTTTCTTCCAATATGCAGGCATACATCTGTGCTTTGGAAGGCATAATCCAACTCAAAAATTCCCTGCCCATCTCTTAAATAAAGCTATTTCTAAGGCAGACTATTACAGCCATTTAGTGAATCTAATAGTACACAAAAGATTTGGGGAAAGAAAATTCTGAATATATACAAAATATTCTACCTCTCATTAACATGCATTTGCTTTCTAACCTCTAATATTTTTATTTTAGTGAATGGAATCTTACCAGGTTAGTTAAATTCATAGTATTTCAATATATTCTTATTTATTTAGTAAATTCAATAGGACAAATACAAGGTGTGCTTTTTCAATGGCTTATTTCTCCCCATATTTAAAACAAAACTCAGTGAGGAATAGGATAGGCTTCAGATAATGTGATCAGTAAATTATCTATCAAAACAGATTCCCTTTCTGATGCTTCACAAAAGCCCTACTTAAAATATTTACAAAGCTTTCTGTCCTAAATGTTTATTTTTTAAAAAATGTAGTTCAAACTGGATACTTTGTAGAGTAGGAAAACTTGCAACTCAGAGCCTTCTGACTAGTTGTAGAAAAAACACTGATGATTCTCAAATTTTGAGGTGGGTAGAAGCTTTGGGGTTAATTACTACAGGCCTTTTGAAATTTCCTGTCTATTGACACATCTTATGTGTCAATATGGTGAGTACCATTTATTTACAGGAGTGAACTCGCCAAAGGGGGGTGGGTTTGGACAAAGGTCAGTACAAGAGAATGCAAATGCTGGCAAGAATCCCTCTTGCATCAAATCCAGCAAACCTTACCAGGTCTCAGAAATTATGTACAGTGGATGTTTCAAGTGAAAAGTTAAAAGGAATATAAGTACAAAAAAGTTGTACTTCTCTTGGTAGAGTCACTGAGTTGTTGGCAACCAGTAGTTAAGGACTTTTTAATCTTGAGATTGCTCTCTGGACATTTCCTTTTATTGATGTTTGAGAAACCTATCATACATTCATTTCCTAATTCTTATTCTAGCCGTATTATTGAGAACTATCATTCCATGAAAACTGTGACAATATTGAATTTATTTATAAGACCTTCTCTTTAATTTCTTTTAAGCCTGTTCCCTAACAATTTTGCTATGAGGTAAGCTTTACTTGGTATTTTTATATTGTACTATTTATATAGTATTTGTACTGTTTGAGATTTTACATAATCCTGTTATACACTCCTCCTATCAGACAAAGTGAAGAGTATTTTTAATCTCCATATTTCTGATCTGATTTATCTTCTGTCTCTGAAACTGCCCTACTTCTGCTGCTTTTTTTTTTAACAGGGATGATCAGAATTATATCCAGAAGACATAGACTCACCAGACATGTATGGTGTCATAATGACAATCTCTGTTCTTTATTACTTTCATAATATTTCCTAAGTTCTATTTACCACTTTAACTGC
This sequence comes from Orthonyx spaldingii, assembly GCA_013397795.1. Classification (NCBI taxonomy): domain Eukaryota; kingdom Metazoa; phylum Chordata; class Aves; order Passeriformes; family Orthonychidae; genus Orthonyx; species Orthonyx spaldingii. The sequence continues at coordinate 965,403 of VZTJ01004180.1, read as the reverse complement.
CTCTGAACATTCAGCTGATGCTTTCAAAAATCTACTTATAATGACTACAAGATCTTTCAGAGCCCATTATTGTGCATCTAAAGTAGGGTTATTGTGCTTTCCCCACCAAATGCATTATTTTGCATTCATTGGCATTGAATTTTATCTGCCATTTCATTCCCATTTCCAGAGTTAATATCACAAGATATTCCTGCAGGTCTTCACAGTCAACTGTAGATTTTAAGTCACAATTCTAAACATACCTTTTACCCACACCACTGACTCTGTCAAAGTACTCCAGCAGATTTGAGAAGCAAAAATTATATTGCAAATCACATCGCCTTTACATAAAGCACATTGACCTTTTCCAATTTACTATAGTTACTTCACTATCTAATAAGCCTATCTTTCTCATTGCATTTATTTATAGTCTCAGTTTTGAAATCAAGCACCTAAAAATATATGGATACCTCTTGCTGCCCTTCAGAGAGGCTAATTTGACTGACAGATTGGTTACCAGACTCAGTATTTCAGCAATTTGATGTTTGAATTTCCTTAGTTCTCCTAGTTAAAAAATTGTATTATGTCTTGCTACAAGGTATTCTATTGGACTGTTCTGACATATGACATTTTAATACGACACAGGTGCTCCCTCCTCCTCCTCATTCTTTGTGTATTAGTGAAAAGAATGAATTTAAATTTTATGCTATGGCCTTATTTTTCTCAAGATCAGTCAGTATATTTCAGTTGTCTAATAAACTTTACTTCTGGCTCGATTCCTACTTCTGATATATTTGAATAGAACTGGGGTTTATAATGTTTATACAACTAACAACTCGTTGATTGAAATCTCTTTTCACCTTTATTGCTAGGGGTTTATATTTAGAAAAATAAATTCATATTAATTAATGGATTAAGTTTCTATGTTATTTCATATTTTTCTTCTAGGCTTTAATTTTTGTGAAAATTCTTTTTTTTTTCCTAAGACCTTCTTTTACTTTGCTGTTTTAATAAAATAGGTGCCTTACTTGATTGCTTACTTCAATTTTTAAGGGGAATTTTGATAAACAAAGTGCAGGACAATACGTAGTGCTAAGTAGTCTTCATTCTGTCATTAGCATTTTACTCTTCTGGCTGTTCCTTCTCATACCTCTATTTTCCAAACTGCTGCAGAACCTAATGCTTCATGCATGGAGAAAAACCCCAAAAGAACAGGGGCAACATGTAGTGATACCTCCCCTAGACTCCAAGCATTGTGGGTCTTGGATTTCCTAAACAAAGGTCTTCGTATTTATCTTTTGATTTTCTCCACATATTTGTCAAGCACATTTTTAGCTCATGTATTGCCTCCTATTCTATGCTTCAGACCGTCAGATACCAGCTTCTACTTCCAAAGCATTTCATTAACAAGGATACAGATGTAGATACCAAGGACTGTGTGTCTACACAGTTCTATCTTTTATGAACAGCTATTTTTTCAAAAACCAGTCAGAGAAGCTTTCTGAAGTTTCTGCTAAGGCAATAAGACTGGGTGATTTGGTAGGATTAAATTTCTATTTATTTATTTATTTGCATAATCCTGGGTAAATGATCGGTATTAAAAGAAAGATGTTTGATCTAATGATTGTAGCATTCAGTTGAGACTGCAATTTACTCAGTACATGTAGATGAACAGAGTTTAAGACCATGTAAAATTGAGATAGTTTAATAGGATTGCCACTGAAAGACCTCTTAACACATCTTTTATTAACATCAAAATATGTGATTATTTTGACTATTGCAATTTTGGATCCATTAGGAATGTCATAGAAAGATTATGCTAATGAGGACTGCTTTTTAAGCTCTTGACTTCTTTCTGAGGCAACTCATCAGGTTTTTGAGGCTACTGACATTCAATCTTTTGGTCGCAGTAGATACTTTTTTTGAGGAACTGAAGAAGAAAAAATGTTTTCAAATCCAGAAGTTTATTACACTTGCTTTCCTCACTGCAATAATTAATGGGTTAAAATCCTGGAATTTTTCAGCTTTGAAAATTAGTTTTCCTAAATCTATGTCCTGGCACCACCAGGCAGTGTGGACAGCAGCCAGCAGCTGTGGCTCTCAGGGCTACACCGGGGAGAGGGACTCTTCGGATGTCAGAGGTTTTCTGCACCCCCTTTCTGGGAAGAGGAGGCCAGAAGGAAAACCAGAAGGAATTCTGGAAATATGTGTTATTCCTGCTTTGTGTTTAGGTCGCTAGAATTGTTTTGGTCTGATTTACTTCTCAGCTTGCAGCATTTGGTTTGTAAGCTGCCAAAGCAGACTTTTTAGTAGAGCATTAGAAACTCAGACATTCTTCTTAACCTCTGGGTTTAAAATCATACATTCTGCTGCTGGAATTCAACTTGCATCAGGAAATGATGCTGCAGAGTTTCGTCACCAAAAGACAGTAAAAACAGTTCTGTGGAGTCTTAACAGAATATTTGAAATGTCTAAAGAACTTCTGTGGGGATCTACAGGCAAAATTAGAGATCCTCTGAGAGCCAGGTTTAAATATTTTATCATCAGAACTATCGTTTTATGTAAGGATGATGTGCTCAGAAACTACACAGACGTTGTTTTAATGACAGCTTAAGCAAAAGATTGCTTCCATTCTGTCCATAATGTGACTGATCCCACATCTGGGATAAATTAAATGCTTTTTCCAAGAGAAATCCTCATAATTGTTTCCTAATTCCAGCAAAGGCAGTGTAAGAAGGCAGGCACTGCTACTAGGAGGCATCAGAAAGCACTAGACAGGGGAAGCATGGAAAGAGGAGAGGCTGAATTTCCACCTGTAAACTTAATGTCGCTGACTGAGCTTGATTATAATTTATCTGAGAAGGGGGGGAATATTTATCTTTTTGCAAAGCTTCTGGATTTATTCTCTTTTGTGTTGACTTTTTACTCTTTAAAAGACTTTCTCTGGACTTCTGGCACTGTCACTGAAACTGCGGGAAAAACAAAAACTCTCCAACAACATTTTTAGTGTTAGAGAATCACGGCATTACTTTATTCCAGCCAGGATGTTGTTCTGGCCAGGATGTGCAACAGAAATCATTTCATCCACACATAGCCCAGGTGTGCAGAGAAAATCACTCTATGACACTAGACTCTTTACTAGATTTTTTCAGATACCTTTACAGTCAAAACCCATAGAAATCCATTGGTTAGACATTCATTGGTCCCAAGTTGTGCAGTTCTCAGTATTTGCTTTCCTATTGGTTATCGATCTCTTCATCTTCGATGTTAATTAAGTTCTCATTCTCAGTTCTCTTATCTCTCTTTTCTCAGACCAGGGGTCTCTGGCCATGTCAGGGGTGATGTTTGGAGTTGATGGTCATAAACGGTCGTTGATGGTCGTTATCTTTTGTGTATCTTCTGTGCTACTCCCAGTCTGTTGAGATATTAGTCATCAGCCTTGAGTGATGAAACACTCCTTTGAAAAGAAACTAAAAATTTCTTTCCCTCGGGGCAAAGGTGATCAAAACCCCTGACTAAAGTTATACAAAAAAATTTTAAACTTGGTATCTTTTCCAACAGGGCCTTGATGGTTTTGTTTTGTTTTAGTTGGTCTGGGGTTCTTTTTGCAGATGAAAGTGCTTCCTTCAAGTGCTTTGACCACTGCCAGGGACCTCTGGTTTATTTACTCTCCATTGCAGGGTCTTCTGTTTAGCTTGCTGAATGGCAGCCTGATTCCTGGCAGCTACTTTAAATCTGCATGACCAGAAAGTTGGGAGGATAAGAGGGAGTGAAGAATCTCATGTGCTCTTTCAGAGGTAAAATCTATTCAAGTTTTATAGATGTTTTAGGCATGAATGCATTTGGAATATAACTAATTAATCTATTAATATATTTCTGGAACAAACCAAGAAGTGCTTATTTTCTACAAGCTATCACAGCAGTTACTACTTGTGGTCTATTTTGCATATTACAGAAAAAAGGTTACACTAAATGTTTTTACAATTCTGCATTTAACGCGTTTTACATTTTTCTTTTCATATTTTAAATGATAAAAAGTATTTAAATGAAAAAAAAAAAGTCTTTAGATAACTTCCATATGGCATTTTATAGATTAAATGAAAGAAAAAAAATCTGGTTTTAAACTACAGAGCCTGTTCTCAAAGAAGCTTGTGACACTTCGTGATAAAATCGCTTGGTCTTTGCATCAGGTCCTTTCATACAAGCACCAAGCCTGTGACATTGCACAAACTCCTAGAGCTCTGCTTTGAAAAGAAAAACCCCTTCAGAGGAAGAAGAAATCTTCTGTGCTTTTGCCCAGAACAATGAATCTGAACTCATAATATAGCACATCCTGATGTCTCAGTACTCCTCATCATGACAATTTCTCTGTTTGGCCTGGGAAAAGAGCCTGATAATTTTACTCTTTTGAACCGGTAAGCATAATAGGTGCCTAAATATCTATTAAGTACCTATTATGTACCCATTAGGTAGAATAATAGCCTATCTGAACATGGCCTTAATTGCTTCTGTGTAAATGTTCCAGAAATTTGTGTGCTAACAACAGTAAAGACTTGCACCGCTGAAAGAAAACCAATGAGCAAAGTCACAGCTTCTTGATAATGGGCCATTATCCACTAACTGTACTCACATAAAAAGACATCTCTTTCGTAAAATGCCCTTATGATGGGACTGCAGCTGAGAGATGATATTTCCTCTAACAAGTGTTGTCTAATCAAACACAGGCAGCAATTTGCAAAGGCCAGAAGGGCAGCACAGAGGTTATTCTGAAGGCCCAAAAGGTGAGTTGGGTGCTGGGAGGATGCCTGTAAAGTAAAGTAGGAAAAGCTGACAGGGAAACCAGCAGGAATTGGCCAAGGCAAAGTAAGAGTCCTGTAACAAAACAGTCTGAAAAAAGCCTGAAGAGAAAATTGAGAAAAGAGTAGCTGTAACATAGTGGAGTGTCCATCTTCAGGTCTTTTCCTGCAATAGGGACTATATATTATCATTCCTCTGTGTTTTCTCATAATTCTCCTGCTTAAGAAAAAGACAAATGTGAGCAAAGTGAAGCCTTTTCACTGGATACGAAGGAAATAATGCATTTTCTTTTTATGTGACCAACAGTTTTCAAGTCCATCAGCCCCTGTCTTTACAGTATCCAAATTCATTTGCAATATTTTGCCTGCAGAAGTAGAACTCTTCATTTCTGTACCAACAGAGGAATGGCAGTCAGAAGACTCCAAACAGGAGCTGAAGGCAAAAGCCAAGGAAACGGAGCCTAAATTTTCCACGTACTTTCCTACACAAAGATGCTGCAGCATTTCTGTACAAGTTTGACACGTACTGTAGGCAAAAGAGGTCCAAAGAGGTTTCCCTTCTATTCTCAGTTTTCTCTTGGTGATATGGGGAACCAAAGAAAAAGTGCTACTATGCATGAGGAACAGAGGAGTTATCACAAGTCCTGTGATACAGTATTCCACGAAGTCTTCAGGCATTTCTATTGTTTGGAGTGAACAGAAAGCCATAAGGACATTTGAATGAGATAAAGAGCATTCTGAAATTTCTTGTGTTCAGGTGCTAAGGAGTTCTCTGTATCATCATACATGTATTCTCAAGTAGTTTATGTATCATGGCAAATCCCAGTGTTATATCTTGGCGAGGAAACTGTTTTCGTTTTTCATCTAGGGACTCCAGACAACAAGAACTAATTAAGCATAAGAGTGATGTGAGACTGACAAGCAGAACAATTTCTTTTCTGCTTCTGACCATTATCTAATGTAATTATTTTCTCTTACTGAAAAAATAGAATGATCTTTAATTAAAAATGCCACCATTTGAATGACTCTTGATGACAGTGAGGTTAAAGAACATAATTTCTGGCAGCTTTAATCAGAAAGCCATGAGACCAGCTTACATGAATAACACAGTCAAAACAACAGACTATGTGCTAGTAATAATGATTTAATATTTGACACTTGTTTGCCTTTGTTTGTGTTTATGCAGAAAGAACTACTACATCTTTTGCTAACAGCATAAATAAATATATCAACTTCCAGCTCTTGTTCATATGGTATCTGCAATATAATGGAACCCTTAATGCCCAACTCCTGGCATGCAGGTTGAATCTGTTCCCCAGGTGATTCATCACGTTATAAAGTTTGTTTGTTCTGTGGTCCATGAGCAACACACTGTAATAAAATCTGGCTATAGTTGTCAAAGAAGTTGAAGAATCCTGTTTTATATCACCCTTAGGCTAGCTAAGTTACAGTGAGCACCAGTGAGAATGCAGAGTTACCTAGTCATCGGACGGATTGAGAAAAAATTCCTAAAGCATTCAAATGGTTTTCTGAGATTTTTGACTCAAACACTATTACATAAAAAGCTAAATCTGAAATTTAAAAAAATCCTTTCCACATGTAAAGAAATTCTTGTATTTTGTTAATTTAGGACTGCTGACTTGCACAGCAGTGCATAAGGAACATGCATGGGAGCTTTTCTCTTGACAACATTCCCCTAAGAGGTGAAGAATGATCAGCCAGGGTAGGTAAAGGATGTATTCTATTGAACCATCACTTCTGGTTTTTTTACTAGGGGAATAAAGCCTAGAAAAATACCAAAATACTAATGCACATATTTTAATCATTCAGACCTCTTTCAAATTAATTTATTCCAGCTGAGGAAAGTTGGCATTAATTTTTGAAAGTTTCCATTTTTATGTGAAAAATGTTTAATAATTGTATACCTGCCTGAAGTCTAGCACATCTTACTCTTGACTTTAAAAATAAAGGAGTGCAAAACTGAATTATTTTCTTTATTCAATAGCTCTCTAATGAAGTGCTGTACTGAAAATTAATTACACAGACCTGAATGCAGCATAGATATAAAATAATCTATGTATTTATAAAGCTTGTTGTCTTTAAGAAATTTTTATCAAAGTTACGAGAAGTCAGACTTACATCTGATTGTTATCTTGTCTTCCTACAAATGTTCTACTGTATTTTGAGATAAGAACTGGTATAGATCCTTTCTGAACAGATTTTATAGGTTCTTTTTTCTCATATGTACTGTTATAGCTCAGACTGAACGAATGATGGGTGAAGCTGGTGAGTAAAATAGTTGCAGGGAGTTCAAGATCAATTTAAAAAACTATTAAAATATAATTTCTATTAGGCATTTCAAACCCAGATACTAGATTGGGTAATGCTGTGAGAGACTGGTCAGAGGCAGAGTAATGGAAGTGGAAGCTGAGGGAAGATCTCAGATGTAGCAGCAGTGAATACAGTTTGCATCAATAGGCAAAAATATTTTCAGAATATCACAAACTGAGAGAGGAGAGTGGCTTAAGAGTGCCCTTTGGAAAGAAGACTTAACTCTAAGTAGACAAACTATGCTAAGCTCTCTGTGTTCAGGAAAACAAATCATATCTATCAGCTGATGGTAATGACAATAACAGGTAAAAATACCTTAAACCCAAACAATTCCACCATCTTATTTCTTTGATAGCAGCAGGCATTTTTTCATTATTTGGAAAAAAGGCCCTAAGGCTTTGTAACTCAGAAACAGATTATCTCAGGGAGCTGGGTTATTTTTCCACATCCAAAACTTTACCAGAACAAACAACTTTGAGTCCTGGAAACGACTTAGCCTCCTAGCAAGACCAAGGTGGCCAGCATTTCCCACTTCCAAGACCCACACAGCTTCTGCTCACTCTGCCTGGTTGCCATTGCTCCGGGCAGTGCTGCAGGACAGTGAGGATACATCCAGCACATGCTGCCACTGCCACTGCTGCCAGGGCTTCCCAGGCCAGGGAATGTCCTCTGCTGCCAACAGTTTTGGGGGCTGGAAGAGTATGAATAGAGCACATCGCCTAGTGGTGAAGGCAGAGGCAGCGTTAATTGCACGATGGGTGCGGCAGCGTTTGCCACACTGCCCAGCACTGAGCTGGAGCCGCAGGTTTGGGAGAGCACAGCGGCACTTGGCACAGACCCAGCCAGCCCTGGTTGTGTGAAGAGGAGACCAAGCCTGGGAGATATTTTTCTTGAATAAAAGGGAAGGTTTCCATAGAAACTTCTCTTTTATTTTAAACAAATTTAAAAGAGAAATTTAGCAAACTATAAAATCAAGCTTCCAGAGCCCAATTTAAGCTATTCCTTATTGATTGCAATACAAATGAACATAAAAGCCTGCAGCCTGGAACTGACAGCGAGAGACAGGCTTCTGTCAGCTCCCTTGTTCTTTCCATCAGTGCATAACCTCTATTAGTTGATAGTGGCAGTGACACACACTTTCTAGCACCCTCCATTTTATAAAAGGAGCTTTCTTTGGAGCATCTCATCTAAAGGCTCTTTTTTCATTAATGAAAACACATCCCTTGGACTTAACATGCAATGCAGGCATCACCCTTATTCTGAACATCTCTTACTTTAAATTCAGTCATTTACAAACAAGCAGAGCAGAGGCAAAGCAGCAATTTCACCACTACACTACATTTCCCAGAATACCAAAATGCAGCACTGAGGGTCCACATCCCTCTACCAGCTGGAGGTGTGGGAGATGGTATCCCTCTTAGCAAGTATCTGCTGCAGTGGAGAGGGTATCCAGAGGCAGGAATTAAATGAGCATCTTGGACTCAGCCACACATATGGCTTATTGCAACAAAAGCATCCCTTTGACAATCATTAAGCTTTGCATATACCATTTCAAAGCCAGACCCAATTGCCCTCCTCCCCACTGTTTTTTCAGCAACTTCTTTAATATTCAACATACAGCACAAATGGAGCCCTCTGAAATATTCTTATTTTCTTAATACATTGTCAGGCTTTTAATCAGTGTTTACTGCGATGAAAATTATACAAGTTTGTTGGTCAGGTATAACTACAAAATCTTCCACGTTATTTTCGAGAAGCCTTATATGCTGGCAGTGCCCTGTGTACCCCAGTAAATGCATTGCTGCCATTCTCCACCGCCCCATTCAAGTCTGTCATGAATGAGTGGTTTGGCTGCTTAAAGAAATATTGTCAAAATATTGGCAAAAACAGGGCTTAATATGAATTTGTGAAAATGCGACTTTGCAGAGTTTGATGGCAAGGTTCACTCTATTACGTACTACACAAATCAAAGCATAAAAAGGATGATCAAATTAGAAGCAATTTGGAATGACTTGCATTGAAGCTGGGAATGCAAAAGGGGATAAGGGTGCAAAGAATATAGATGTAAAAATAAGGGTGCAAAATGGTTTAGCAGCACTTAATCACTGAGTACGTTAACATTTACAAAGCAATTTGATAAGGTTCACTACAATTATAGCAATGACTTAACTACAGATTTGAGATGGTAACATTCAAATCATAATCAAATCACACTCACACAGTTAAAGCAATATGTATACCTATTTTTTTTTGTGTGTGTAAAGGTACCTATAAAAAATTCCCCCTCAGGTTCAATGAAATACTCACATCAAAGTCCTTTGCATTTCCCAACAGGCAATGGGTTGCAGCTCAAGGAGCATGAAGGTGTGGCAGCGCTATCAGCCCAGGCCTCATCTTCAGAAACAGTTTGTTGAATACTGCAAACTTGAGGGTTTGTGAGCTCCAAGAGGCATCCCACTCAGAGGCAGATGATCGTGCAGCCTGCTGCAGTCCAGGAGAGCTCAAACAGCCTCTCTGCTGTTTATAGGGTTGCAAGACAATTAACTTGGGTCATCAGTAAGTTTCCATCCTGGCAATAACCCAAGTTGATAATAACTGCAGTTTTTTTTCCCAAAGTGCAGTGACAATGGTACAGTTCATCTCAAACTGCAATTCCCAACAGTGCCACTCCATTCAGGCTATGATTCAGGAAAATGGTTTAGCAAAGTTATAAATGATAATTGCTTATCCTATTTCCCACCTAGGTTGGGCAACTGATGTTTCTGATTGTTCCCACCTTTAGCATGCAAGAGCTCCTGGTACATCAGGAAATGCCTCTCAGACCAACTAGTATGGCCAAGGGATGATTTACTGCTCAGCTGGTTTGGCCAAGGTTTATCAGGGAGCTTCTGAGATCACAGAGAAGGCCTGAGGATGAGGGATTGAGATGCAGCACCACAAAGGCAATGCTCTCTTTACCGGCTTTGTATAAAAATGGTTAAGTTTTCATTAGAGACATGATGGACTGCTCCAGTTGGCACAACAATAATGGTCACACAACCCTCCAGTGACCTAGCAAGAAGGTTGTTCTGCATTTCTCTTTTTTCAGAGGAAAATTAGAAAAACTCACATGCTCCATAAAAGAGGGGCTGCTTTTGATCCTGGAATGACCCAGATATTGGAGGTTAGCACATGTTCCCCTATAGTATATTTTCTCCTATATATAGGAGCTGCTTTGCATCCGCTCTGATAAAAGAGGAGTCAAAATCTGCGTCTTCATGAGGGACATAGCACTCAGTAGGCTGAAAGGGCAGATGGCACAACCTCTCAGCTGCAGAGAAGGAATGAAGGATGGGATCGCCTGTACAGCCAGTTCTTTCTAACTTGGCACTGCTGTGCCTCTGCTGCTCTCTTCCCTTCATCTTGTGAAAGGACCCTGAAAATTGGAAATATTCCTACTTTTTGCAAGGATAAAACAAGACACTGGTCTGAACATTTCTTTTTCTTTCACTTAATTTTAAAGCTGGACTTCTGCCGTAGAAGTCTGCTGCCAGGTTTCTGATATGACAACAGCTAGAAATAACTGAAAGATGGGCTAGCAACAGTGTAAAGGGGGTTCTGGTGGTACATACTACTTGTGTTCAGGAGGAATCATCTCACCTGTGTATCACGAAAATAGCCAAATAGATTTAAAATCTCAGAAAAAGAGCAGTGCAATTCAATCTGCAGTTATTACACTTTTTGTCCTGTGTGAGCTTAAATCTTGATACCAAGTTATAAAAGATAGAACAGGTTGGAAATCACATATGCTGACTCACTGTGAATTGTTATGAGTAACTTAATAGCTTAGTCATCAAACACAGAAATACATTTGCAAAAATATTGAGATCTGGGAAGAGGAATGAAGTCTAACAGAGCATAAATAAAATGCTTTTGTGGTTTTTTGAGATGAAGGTTTTGATTTTCATCTGATATCTGACAATTGTAAGAAAAGTACTGCCTCAAATATTGAAAAATAGTAGAGATACAAAATAATCTTTTTTATTTTATTTCCACCTATAAATGAAAAAAGACACCCAGAAAAATAAATGTTCTCCAACATTTCAGTCACATCCCACATAATAACAATTTAAACCTATTGAAAGAAATAATATTTTTGCAAAAAGTAAAAATTATAATAATCAGAATTTCAATATTTTTAGCCATTTGTTTTAAAGTTAAGAGTCAGTAGGATGGGGACATATAGTTATGAGCAACGAACATGTTTTCATTATCAGTTTGTGCCCAGGATTCCTAGCTATGTGTGAGACTGTGTGTTCACAGGCATTGCTTCAGAAGGCATATGTGTATTACACATAAAAATAACTTCTTTCTATATTTTTGCTCCATTTGTACTTACATGAAAAAAAGATAAGCAAATGATCTTCATATGGGTTATCTTTAGATGATTAACAGTTATTTTCAACTGGACTTACCGAATGGCACGTTTTACTGGTGCAAACAGGAAGAACGATATGTGAGGCCACTCAGGCACAGCTGGCTGGACACTGGATGGAGTGCAGATAAACGACAGGGTGCTGCACTTAGAGCCACCTAAGAAGGCCAGTGTTTCAGAGCAAACCAGCTACAACCACCATGACAAAAACACTTAACGTAGTCCTAGTTAGCGTTGCAGCCGGAGGAACTCCTGAAGGTGCTATGTATTTGTGTTATATAAATATCAATGTTATTTGTTCATAACACATTTCAGTATGTAGACTTGCATAAAATCAGAGAGTATTTCAGAACACTTATGTATTACCATTATTATTATCATTATTAGTTTATTTAGTTGTTCTAAAAAAAAGGAAAAGTATATTCCTTGGATTTAGAACACTAACTTTAAATAAGATGCAATGAAAAGAAGTAGCCAAAAAAAGAGAAAAGAGTAGAACAAGATGTAAAAATTCTCTAAACAGGTCATTAGAATACATAGTTTAGACAAATGCACATCTTGTATTGGGTTTTTTTGGTGGTTGTTTTTTTTCAAGTTTTGTGCCTTAGCACAAAACTTTACTTTGGAAATGTCTCACAGTTTTGTTCCCTGCAACTCCTAACCCCTGCCAATATTCCTCATACAAGGCACGATTAATCCCTTGGAAAAGAAGTGAGAAAAAGTAGGCTAGGATTATGGAAAAATATTAGCAGTAGTGTAGAAGTTAGTAGCACAGTTAATACTCTGTCATTTCTGGATTTAACTTTCCATATCAAGCTTTGTGTTGTTTTCTTTTAAAAATGAATGACTGTTATTATCAATCTTTGCTGTCAGAGATAACCCCATGCACACGCTCTATATATTAGGACCTGAATGAATGACTCATAAAAATCAGATAAAAGAACAGATGCTAATAATTTATTTAAATATAGCCTTCTTGAAAAGGTTAACTTGTCACATTTCATCTTCAGTCATAAGCTCCCTATTTTCATAATCAGCAATATTGACTATCTGCTTTCCTTTTATTGGATGGGAAAGAACACAGAGTAAGTATTAAAAATAGCCTAAAAATTGAGCCTTTCTCCATTTGTGGAAAATGCTGCCTTGGCAATTATGGTAAAAGTTCTTAACATGTATAAAGATGCTGTAGTTAAGCTCTTTCTGCCACCTAAATTTCCTTCATTTCCACCTCTTAGTTCAACCCATTCAAACACTGTCCCTCTAAAACTTCTGTGTGCTGTGAAAAAATTGCAGACTCTTATTAGACTTGCTACACATGAAGTGCTCTTCATCTGTCCTGGCATCTTATTTACATTTAGTTTATCTCTAAGAAAGATCTTTTGATCATTAAGGTTTTATATCATTTGAGTACAGAAGGGGGAAAGTCTGGAATAAACTATGCTACTCAATGCTAACTTGTGTATGCTTTGCTGGGAGAGCATCCTCTCCTGTGCAGTTAGATGTTTGGTGTTAGTAGGTGGCAATGTTCAGTTATGCAGCTGCTTTGTGCTTGTCAGTCCAGAGGTATGTGCCACACACCTCTCACAGCAGTCATCAATAGTCATTTATTAGGACTGGGTTTGAACAGAGCCTGCAGTGTACAAAAAACCCCAAACCCTTAGAACAACCCAGTCATTTTTTGTTGCAGGTTTACTAAATGCTAAGTGTCGATGGAGATGGGTATGCCAGCCTTCATCTGTCTTAAAGATGTTCAAGAAAATTTCCAGTGTGTGGATGAGCTTGGGAGGAATGGTGAGACTGCAGAGAATTTCCTCATGATATTTGAGTAATGCCTCACAGAGATAAAGCAAAATGGCTTCTTTCCAGACTTCATTTCTTAGAACAAAAAGTATCTCCCTCCAGCACTAAGACTTGATTATGCCCTCAGATATGCACAGCACTGAAAAGAGGAATAATTTATGCATTGGAAGGGCTAGCTGCAGCCTCCATGATGAACTGTTGTTCCTTAGAGATACTGTCTTCCAAGAAGTGGTGCATTGTGCCACTTAAGCACAATGGCTTCTGCTCTTAAATATTTCCCCAAATGCAGGATAAGTTTGACCAGACTTAGTGTTGTGTTTCTACATTTAATTTTTTTAAAAATGCTGTCTGAGATGAATAGAATAACTGTTTTTGCTGTGCACTTTATTTTGTACTTGAAGAGATAAAAAATGCCCAAGATTTCTGGATGTAGTTCTTTGACTACCCCATTTCAGCAAACCCAAAATTCAAGCACTAAGTTTCAGCAATATGCTGGAATACACATTGAATAGCAACTTACACCAATAATTTAATATATTAAAAAATAAATTATCTGTGTACCTTTTGTATTGCCTCAAAAGACATGTATGGGAACTCCAGGCTGTGTTTGCCCTCTGACAGGACTACAGAATATGGCCAGCTGCATTCAGTCCAGCAACAGAGATGTTTGTGTTGGTGTTTCATTTGTTTAGAGTTTTTTGTTTGTTTTGTTTGTTTTGTTTTTATTTTTGTTTTTTAAATAAGAAACAGAACCAGATTCATACATTCCTTAATACAACTGACATGCTATTGTTTACAAGCTGTATTGTTGGTTGAAATTATTAAGCTAGATATAATAGCATATACATGTACAAAGATTATATAACAAGAATGTAATATATAAAGGTAGTAATTATAGCAATATAATATAAAAATAGTGTAGCCAGAAGTTGTCTGACTACTGCACCTAACAAAGCCTGTTTTCCATTGGATTAGTCTTATGGTTGACAGACATTTTAACTGAATTAGTCAAAGGTTGCAAGATGAGCTCACCCTTAACTAGACAGCAGAGAATCCAAGGAGGAGATAAAGGTAACTGCAAAAAAGGGTTTTGTCAGGTTGTTCCTTGTTACATATGAGAGGATCAGTAAGGAGCACTAAGCTTGACTGAGTAGGGTCTGCTCTCCTGATAGCTGTGTATTTATGCATAAAGCTTCTTACTGTTTTCCTGCAGATTTCTGGATACCTGTACTATAAAGTACACTGACTTTACCCTGCCGCTGCCCTTCTAGTGAAGGCATTAGCACAGTCTTTGTTCTCGCCTGCTTCAAGTTGTTTGCTTTTACGAATAGGTGGGAGGATCTAGTTAAGACCTCAATTAATGCAGTTTGAAGTTGGTCATTACGTTCAAAGGTTGCTAATGGGGCTCAGAGAGATGTCCGTGCACACATATAACCATGCAATATCTCAAACTGCACAAATCCCTCACCCTCAGAAATCTGGCTTACAAATATGTACAGATTGCCAACACACAGCACCTGGGTGTTTCTTGCTATTACTTTGAAATAGCTCTTGTTAACATCATAACACTGTTATGTTTACATTCAGAGCTGTAAAGTAACATGATTTTGTGAAAGTATGCTCCTCACTCAGAAATATTATTAATATTTGTGTATTAAATATTAATGTATACATGTATCTTTGCATGGCACTTTCCAGATATTAAAAAGAAAAGGTCTCTGTCCTCAAGAGCTTACAGTCTAAATACCATTGTTGTAAAAAGCACTTGCCTCCTGATGAAACTGAACCTACTCTGAAACTATTTCTTTCCTATGGAAATGTCCAGCTTCTCTAAGCAGTGCTCTGGGATATGAATGTTTTTTCCTACATGAAGTAGGATTTTTTTTCCTGGTTCATAACATTTATTTTTATTATAGCTAAAGCTTTATAGATTTTTCAACCTAATTATGTATTTGCTTATTTTCTCATTAAAGTGCTCACTTTGCTTGCTGGAGGTCAGTGAAAGATTTTGCTAGGAAGTTTAGCTTTTCAGGATAGAGTATGCATTAAAAATATGAATATAGATTATACATTATTAGGATACCTTAAATGCTTTGAGATGTAGAAATATTGTGCTTTGTGGTTCTGGAAGTGTGAACAGCGTTCCTTTTTTGAATACCAAACTGTTAGGCTGCCATTTGGATTACTATGTGATAATGCTTTGCAGACTCTTTAATTCATAAACTTACGCAGCTGGATAAATATAAATTCTGTCACCTTACAATCGTGAAAACGGATGCAATAAGGAACATGAGTTATTCAATTGTATAAGGTCACAGAGCAGGTCATTGGCAGAGCAAAAGCAGTTTTTCTAACTATGTCATCCCTTGGTTGGATTATTCTAAGCATAAATTTGATCTCTTGGAGCCATGTGGTAGAAAACACACTTTTTCATGAAAAAGATTACCTCATTTTTGTTCTTAGTAAAAAAAACAATTAATGTCATCATCTTACATTTTCTCTGAACATCATATTGCTTATAGTGTGTTAATTTAATTGGCAAACTAGGCACTATAATGAATTGTTCCAACATCCAAAGTACTGTCTTTCCTGTACAATTTCTAATGCATCAGGGAACTGTAACTTTGATAGGCAGTATTTGAATCTTAACTCCTAAGAGTGAATATAATCTAAAATAGTTGTATTAAAAAGTTAAGTTTCCCTGTATCAGGTTTTAAACAGACCTTACACTGAAGTTTTCACATGTAACTTTGTTTAACATGTGAAATTAGTGGCGGAGAATTTGGAAAATGAGAAAAAAACAGCACAGGGATGGAGAAAAAGGGGAAGAGGTATTTGGATTGGGCGGAATGATGAGAAAGGCAAGCACAAAAGTTTTGGGAAGGAAACACCTGATCTTTCCCGGCCTAATTCAAGTCAAACTACTTCATCTCCTAAGGCTTTCTTATTAATATTTTGATCTAAATATTGCATTTCTCTGTCTTTCCTATTTGCCTTCAGATTTCATTCATACATTTCAAAGATCTGTAAAATGTTCTAGGATGATGAAAAAGGGTGGTCTTGAAAAACTTACATAACCCTCAAGTTATAGAGCAACATATGGCATAGTGCTGCCACTTTATTCATTTCTACCCATGATCATAATAATTCCAATTCAATGCAAACTGAGACCATAAATCACAATATATCTTTAAATGTGTTCTGTTTTACTTATTTTAGTGTTAGGGCTCTTCTTTATTCTTATATCTCTTAAGCTTCAGGGTATAACACTGGTTTACAGGCCTCTCTGCAGCCTTTGCTAGGCCAAAGAAAGTTATTCCTTCTGGCTTGAGATGGGTTCTGAAGCATGAAAAACAGTCTGGTACCTTCAGCCCAATTGTTTTATGTTATTTGAAATACTCCTCCTGAGAGGTAACTATAATGTAAAATACATATACCTGTGTTAGCCTGACACTCACTATTAAAAAAAAAAGAAAAAAAGTTATATGTTGTGGAGCAGCATAAAAAAGCATTTTCAGGTATACAGATTTCCCGTATAACTTGGGAAAAACTAAGTCATTATGTTTAAGAACTGTATTACTACTCATCTGTTCTCATATTTGATGCTGCATCTATCTGAATCCCCAGCCTGAAATGATGGATTTGTGGATTTAGGAGTTTTGGTGGGTTTGGGTTTCTTTAGAATGGAAAACACCTATGAAATGTATCGAAAGAGTTGTATTAGGTTTTGAATTAGTCTTCTATTCTTGCTAATAGTACATTAGGAAAATTGTGGTCTCTATTTTAAAAGGATGAGAAATGAGGAAGAGCAACATCTGTGGCTTCACTATGATAGATTCCATCATTTTCCATGGTTTCATAATGATTTATAACTCTTTTTTTCAGATGCATATGTGTAACTCTGGTTTGAGTTCAGCTGTATCTGTATTAAGTCACTGAGTATGTGGTCCCAGATTCAGTCATCTAAGGGACTCCCGTGCAGTCAGAAGGAAACAGTCACTTCCCAAGATGATTCAGACTTTTGAGAAAGAAGTGGTGTTTATCTTCCTGCATGGGCTATTTCAGAGCTTAAAGGAACCCAGTAAGTTATCTGTATCTGCAGAAGACAAACCCACACAAGATGATTTTCTAGGCTCCCTGTCTTGGAAAATCCTCTGGTTGAGAAAAAGTATCTTCCAACGATGAGACAGATGTGCTGATGAGAAGACAAAGCGCTCTGTGCCATGTTGTTTGGGACACCATGGGGCTCACCTCTTCATCTCTGGAAAGAGAAAGAAATCATGATAGCTATCTATCTCTGAAACTACTGTGCCTGTTTAAAAAAGCATGAGTCCTTGCTAGAAAGCTTTACCTTCTCACTGCTCCCTGCATAGATTTGAACTGCAGTTGCTCAGTGTTTGGATGTATCACAGGGAGAGCTGGCTGCAATCTCTACATTAGCTTGCTAATAGCTTATGATTATAAAAATGGTTTTGTAGATTTTATTTAGGAAAATATGCTCCCCTGTTGTTTGCATGCAGTCTTAAATGACTGCAGAATTTAATTCTCTTAAGTTCAGGAGGCAACTTTTCCTTATTGGGTAAAATGCTGCTCTGATCTGAGTGACCATTGTGAAGTCCTGCATATGTTCTCTATTGCTCTTGTATTTCAGAATCAGCTCTGCTAAAGAAATGTACATGGATCAGGAGAAGGCAAGTCTTTCTAGCCTAATAAAAAGAAAAAAATACCAGTCTAGAAGACTAATACCAAAAAATAACCTACACTTGACCTTAACCTAAGTCAAGTACTTGAAAGTTAAGCACTCATTTTTTAAGGATGCTTACTCTTCAAGGATTCTCCTGTCATACAGCCTTTAATTATATCCAGACAACACAATCTTTAATTGTATTGGATTTATAATACTTAATTATGCTTACCAGGAATGCCTTCCTTACCAGGAAGACTGGGAGACAGGAAAGACATAGGACTAGGCAGTGACTTGACGTTTTCACAGTGGCTTATTACCAAGAGAAAAAAAAAGAAAAACTGGAAAATTATCAGATGAATGCAGGAATAGAAGTGAAATAGTAGCTAAGGTAGCTGGATTTACACAAAATAACATAATTCCTTCATTGTTTTACCACATGTTGACCTGTTGAATCAAGGGCCTAGGTCAAAGTCATTGCTTGGTGAGTCTACAGACTGCTGCTTTCTTTGAGTTTTTTTATTTCCAGACACTCATCTGCACCAGGTTCAGGCATCATTTTCAGAGCTCAAGTTCTGATTTGCTTAAAGATTTGTGGTTCCTTTTTGAATTTAGCCTTTTGGCTTGGTTTCCGTTTTTCCCTATATTAAGTTTGCAAAGTTTTGTGTTGACACTTACATAGAACAGAGTTGTGAACAGTGTTGAATGAAACAGAAAGTATTCCTTAATGAAAATAATAATTCCACACCATGTGCAACAACTAAGACATAGGGCCATGCTTGAATAATGAGGATGAAAATGCCAGCCCTGTCTTGTGAATTAGAGCCCTGCCATGAGAAAAGAGATGCCTTACAGATTATACACAGTATAAAAAACTAAGATATCTGAAGCAACTAGAAGTTTGGTATTAATTAAGTTTGGCGTGCCTGCCTTAGCAACAACAAACCCCCACTTTTAACACCACTTGTTAGGCTATATTAACTATGAGGAGCGAAACATATTTTAAAGTATTATTCAAGTGACTGTCAAAATCAATTTTGTCCGGTTTACAAAGGAAGTTAGGCTTATATGAATGCCCTGTCAATTTTCCTTGTCTCTTCCCTGAACTCTTGACCAACGTCAGCCAAATTCAGCAGCAGATTCTCAAATGTTGTCACAGATTTTGTGCCAATATGAAAATAAATTGAGGAGTGCCAAATCCAAGAAATTCTGTAGTGTAGTAGCAACAAGTCAGCAGAAGATCAAGGTGCTGCAGGTCTTTGGTCTTCTGTTTTTATAAAGTTGCATTTTGTGCAGCTACTTGTTGATCTATTAAGTGCCATGCAAACAGGCATGATTTAGGAAGGGGCTCAGGAGTCTTCTGGTTATCCAGTGGCACCAGCCAGGGCACCAAGGTGCTCTCATGCTGTGTTCCCTGGTTGGTGTCACACACTGGGGAAGTCCTTTCCTCTACCCATCCTGCTTATTGACACATTTTGGGAGACTTTGAAGCACCTTCTGAGAGATGTCTTGCTTCAGCATAGTCTCTTGCAAAGGTCTCTCCAGGTTTCCTATTTGAGGGTGTGGGTGGGGTAGGGTGGTATTTTTCTTTTAGGTGAAAACACTCTCTGAAATTTATATAAGTCCTACAGTGGCTTTAGGGCCCACTTTGGCTGTCTTTTATTTGGACATGTGCCTTATGGTTTACATGGGAACGCCAGATCAAGTGTTCAATCTTTACAAACTGCAGTTCTAGATTAATGATAATAAGGGTATTTACAATGCATTCAAAACGAACCTGGAAGCCATGTACAATTTGTGCAAAGAGGAGAAATGTCATTCCCCTGCATCTGCCTCGCATCTGGAGTTGTTCAGAAGATGAGGGCTATATCCAGTCTTCAGAAATAGCTATCACTGGCCATCACCCAGTGCTTAAGCTTATACTAACCTTAAAGTGGTGAAAGCTGCAAACAAATCTGTATTGAACTGAAAACAGTGCACATTCTGAGCTATTAGGTCTGTCTACTTAAGTCGAATTATCAGAAGTATTAATCCTATTTAAAACAGTGTATAAAGGAGGTGATAGTACTAGAAAGTGATAATTCTGAATTTGCCATTGATGGAGTTCATAAATAAGGTGCCCAAAAAGTTGATATCAGGAAGCCAAAAGTCACAAAAATCTTCTCCAAAACTGCATGTGACAGATTTACGAAAAAGGACTGTGATAAAATCTTGGTGGGTAGGAATACGAATTTTTAAATCTAATTTTGGTTCTCTTTGGAGTGATCTGAGATCTAGAAGACAGTGAATCCTTTGGAAAAGGGGATTAGTAAAAGTAACACCCTGAGAGAGTCTGACTTAATCCACGTGCCATCAGAAACGCTGCTCCATCACAACTGCAGCCCATCAATGATACACTCAACAGCTGCACAAAACTGTGCACTACAAGCCAAAGACTGAGCAGTTCCACACCACCTTATTAATTTAGACACACCTGCAGATATAAATATATATATTCATTTTTATACGGAAAGATACATGAGTATCATACAAAGTAGTTACAAAAGGTACAAAGCATTACTGGCTGTTAAACTGGCCACTGTGTCTGCTATTCAAACCCCTCGGGAGCAGCGAGAGGAGTCCTTGGGATGGTGCGGCAGGGGCCGGGAGGGGCCGCGGGGAGCGCGGAGGGCGGCGCTGCGAGCCGGGGCTGCTTGGGGAGGAAACGCCGCTGTTTGAGAGCTGGAGAAATCCCCCCCGCGCCAGCCGAGAGGAGGGAAGTCAGTCACCTGGTGGTGAAGGACAGTAAAACAGGGACGGAGAGGGAAATCTCTGCCTCTCTCTCCCTTCTCTTCTGCAAGAGATCCACCTCCTGTTTTCCTCCCAACTCTTTTAGCATAACCTTCAAAGAAGACCATACCCTACAGACTTTCTTTTATTATATGTATGTGTGTATATATATACATTACTATCATTATTATTGAAAGACTATCTTTAGCTGCAAAACAATTTTTGAGCCTATGCAGGACTTGGGGGATTTTGTTACCTTGCCAGCGAAATTGTTCATCGCTAATGTCTTGCGCTCACAGGGTGCTAAATTAGCTACCAGACTACTCCGGTAGCATGACGGAGAAAGGCTTTTATCATAGACTGTTCTCTTCAGTTTGAACACATTTGCTTGAAATTTGCTGCATGATGCTGTCCAGGGAAGGAGGATTTTTTTCTCGGGATACAGCGATTCGCCGGTTTCTGAGCTTATTGCAGAAGAAAAAACATAATCTTTAAACTGAGTGGATTTTTTTTTTTTTTTGCTGTCTCCTCCTTTCATTGCCAGAGGACGCGAATCTCTTTCACCAGGGAAGGATCACCTGTCGCTTTAATCCTTAAGGGAGTTATTTTTTAAAAAAAAAAGTGAAATATTTTATTTATTTATTTATTTTAACCGGTGGAGGCGTGATCGCGGAGAATGAGACTGAGGGGAGCTGCCAGGGTTTGGAGGACAAGGCTGAGTTTAGGCTGGAAACTGAGAGACTAGATTCCCCCCTCCCCCTCCCCCTTTTTTTTTCTTCCCTCTTTATTCTTCTTTATTTTTTTTGGCACAACTTCCGTAGTTTCCAGCCCGCTCCGTTCAGTTTCGCTCTATGGACAGATCAGCAAACCTGGACACGGAGGAGCTAAAGGTAGGCGACCCGCCGGGTGCCGTCGCTGTGGCCGGGGCTGGATTCCCCCCCTGCGCTCTCGGCCGCGGGGGCCGCTCGGGGCGCTGCGCGGGGCTCCCGCAGCCTGGGCGGGGGAAGGAAGCGCGGAGCCGGGCGCAGCCGCCCGCGGCGGGGAGAAGCGGGGAAGGGCGGCTGCCCCGGCCGAGCGCGGCTTCCCTTCTGCCTGCGCGGCCCGCAGCATCGTCATGGTAGTATTAGTAATAATAATAATAGTGGTGGTGGTGGTGATAGCAGTGGTGACGGTACTGCCCGTGTGCTCTCGACGTCGCATGAGCGCTGGGGGCAGCGCCGGGGACAGCTGGTAGGAAGCGGCAACTGACCGGCGGCTTTCCCGGCAGAAGTTGGCTCTGAAGCCATTCTCGGTTGGGCATCTCCTCTTCTTCCTCTTTCTCCTCCCCTTGCCGCCGGGAGCGACGGGGAAACCCTTCTCCACTCCTCCACCCCCCCCCTCGGCTCGCCCCCAACGCGGCGTCCGGTTCCCCCAGCTGAGCGAAGCGGCGGCAGCGGCGATGGGATGCCGGGCCTCCGGGCCCCGGCTCGGGGGCCGCTGGAACAATCAAACTTTGCATTAGGACAGTGCGAGCTGGGAGGATTCTGCTTCCCCCCCACCCCCCGGCCCCGCTCTGCCTCCCTCCCGCTGAAGGAGCATGCCTGAGAGCCCTGAGCATGCTCCTTTGCGGAGATACAGCCTTCCTACACCTGCTGCCAACCGCCCCGGCCCTCAGCGGAATTTGGCTTAAATCATCCTCATCATCATCATCATCATCATCATCATCATCATCATCATCATCATCATAATAATATAAGTCCCTCTATCACTCTGTACGCGGTTAAGACGGTGGCTGGCTCGGGGAGGCAGCGGCGAGGGAGCGGGCCAAGCCGGAGGGGCGGGACGCAAACACACACACACATACACACAGACACACCTCGCCGCGGTGGTGGCGGGCGAGGTAACGCTAAAGGAGCGATGAGAGGGGCAGGGGAAGATTGCCGTGCTCCCCCGCCTCATGCACAGCCACCCGCAGGACACCCCCTCCCTCAGGGCGCCGGCTTGCCTCTGGGAAGGGAAACTGGCGAGCGCTGAAGTGCTGCTGGGGGTTCCTTTCCTCTTCCTATAAACCAGATCTGAAAGTACTGAATAAATACATTCACCCCCCAGTCTTGCTCGGAACTCCTGCTGATCTCCCCAGGGAAGGCACCGCAGGACCGTAGCGTTGTTTGAGTATTTGCGGTGACGGAAGCGCAGGAGAGAAGAGAGGATAAAACGATCTGCTTGAGAACCGCTGAGCCTCACAGCGCTTCCAGGGCTTCCCCGCCGCAAACGCTGCTTGCCTGGGCTGCCGGGGAGTCCTCTCCCGCCTCAGCCTTCACAGCACTCACAGGAGACAGCTGCTGCGGGAAAGCCAAAAGACGAGTCTTCCGGTTAAGGGGGGGAAAAAGTTTTATTGTACCGGATTATTTTTAAGGGGTCTTTAAAGAAAATATGTTTGTGCTACAAGAGGGCAGCACTTGGCATGAATGGTCCGTAAAGCCTGAGGCACGTCCCGCTGTGAGCAGGGCATCCAGCCCAGACTGAAGAGCAGGGGGCTTCCAGTAATCCCCTGGGTATCTGCGCTGCAATTAGGACTCATGTAGCAGCCCGAGGAGGCTGAGCGACCTTGAGCAAAGAAGCAGCTGAAAAGTAAGCATCGCACTGTCATCATCTACCCCCTACCCCTTCCGCTCATAAGGATGAGAGCAGCTTCCAAAGGAGGCATTTCTGCAGATGCTGTAAGAATCTGGGCAGCTCTCTGGGACCAGCCGCTTTGGCACGATGCACTTCCTGGCTTTCCCGGGTGTTTTACTGATGCGGGGCTGCTGGCAGAGGTCCCAGGCGGCGGCAGGACGGCGCCGGAGCGGGAGCCGGCCCCTGCGGCCGGCAGGGGGTGGTGCGGGCGCGGCCAGCCCCGCTTTCTGCGGGAGCGGCTTCCCCGCCGGCCGCGCCGGGCGTGCCGAGCAGCGGGGCGGAGCGGAGCGGAGCGGAGCGGCTCCGCACCTCGCACCAGCAGGTTTCGGCTTCCTCGCAGTGCGAACCGTCCACCAGCAGGAACACAAGGTGGGGGGCAAAGCTCTTGGGGACCTAGGAAGTTCCCAGCTGATGACCTTGCTGTAATTGGGCACAGTAAAGAGCATTTCCCATATTGCTCCAAGTCGTGACAGTTTTCATCAGTTTCTGGGTAGTTTCAGGAGAGCTGGAGTGCTCCCATGGGCCGACACAGCTCCTTGCCAGGCCAAAGAGACAGAGTCAGGGCACACAAGACAGGAGGCAGCCAGAGGTCCTGAGGTGTCGAGTGGACTCTCTCCCACACCGCACGGCGTGGAGGGCTCATGTCAAGAATGTCAAATATGGTAGCAGCTTGTCGCAGCAGAGCTTGCCAGGAATTTTGGAAACAGGCTGGACACTCTTTCTTGATACTGGGTTTCCTCCATTATGACAAATGTATGCCAGTAAACATCAAAAAGAATAGTGACAACTTCCCTACTAATAAATATCAAATGTGTTGTCTCTAAAGATAATAGTAATACTTACACTGAAAATGTAGACTATGTTATATATAAACCTTCTATACATCTCAAATCAGGCGTTAAATACAAACTCAAAATCTCTATGTTATTTATTGCACTGATTGTAATGAATACTGAATTATGTTGATAATAGACATTTTAAAAGGTGGTTTTGTGAAAAGCTCAACAAGTATCAAGTCTGCAATACCTGCTAATGAAGGTAGGTGTGCTTCCCCTTTCTAGTCCGTGCATGAAACCCTGATGAAAGAAATCAGGATGGAAAACAGACTGCTCTTCCAGAGGTTTTGAGCTGTTCTGGTTTTCCTTTGATCTGTCTCATCTCTCTCAGATGCATACAAGAACTTTCCTCTTACTTGTTAACTCACAGGCCTGTGGTGTTTATGTTTTAAAGGAGTAGTACTGAAAACACAAACTGAATAATTCTGTCATAGTTGCACTGTAGTCTTGGGTTTAATGTTGTGAAGGGCTTTCTGTTACCTAAAGGATATGCAAGTCTATACCTACATTTTGAACATACATGAAATGGTGTGGTTATATGAGTATTATGCATTTTATAGGGCCTTGTAGTTTGTATATGTGTATAAAATATGATGAATTAACTTATTTTGCATTTAGTATATTTAAAAACTATGTTGAGGCATATAATTGCTTGAAATTGTGTAAGCATCATTTGCAAAGAAGAGTTGGGAGGCATTTGTGTTTGCTGGACTCTGTTGACTTGTGATTTGCATTGTCATTGGATAGATTATTACAGATTTTGTCCTTCACATTTGCTCATTCATTTGATGCATAATTCCTCTAATGTGTATCATGACCGTTTCTCTTATATTTTATAGCAACCACAATTTGTGTACAGTCTTAGAGGGAGATAGTATTTCTTGTAGTGTGTAAACTACTGGTCCTTCTCTGGAGAAAAGTTGGTTTGTAATTGAATGTATGATAACAGTGAGATTATTAATATGATGGATTAAAAAACATCCTGGAAGCCATTTATTACTTGAAGGCACTGGTTCAGTGAGAATTCTTCATTATAATCTCAAGATTTTGATTAAAAGTGTGCTTAAGTGTCTTGAAATTACCACCTTTAATGTGCAAAAGAATTAAGCACTTTATTTCTGAATCATCTTGTAAATATTAGCTGAATTTTTTTTATTCAGCTCATGAGAGAATATTTATAGTCTGTTTACAATTTTACATTTTCTGGTGATAAAAAGCTACTGACTTAACATAGCATGAAACTGGTCACAGAAGAGGTTTGTGTGGTAATAGTCTTCCAATGCAATTTACGTAATTTGTAGAATATCTGGTAAAGAAATGCAAACAAGGAAACCACAAAAGTTTGAACAAGGGGTAATTTTGTGGTCTTAAACATGTAAATCACTTCAGTATTTAAATTAACTGGAGAATTAATATCCAGAGGAATTCTGTAATTTGTAAAAATTTATTTATGTTTTAAAAGAAGGAGTCAGAGAAATTCATGTGTTTGGTATGGTGTGGGAGGACTTTTGATGAGATTAGGTAGGTGGTTTTATTTCTGTTTTAAGTCAGTCACTCCGTAATGGAAAGTGTAGTACTCTGTAACACTCAACATACTCTTGAGAAAGTCTGTTTCATTTATTCAGATCTTCTGCTTGGGACATGGACATCTTAGTGTGTATATTAAGGGAATAGTCTTTTTAATGCAAAACCTTCTCTCTCCTATCCTTCTTTATGTATGTCCCTCCAAGAAACCTTCCTGGTTTACTAGGGTCCTTTCAGCAATACTCAATAAAGACAATTAACCTTTGCATTCACAGTCAAAGTATTCGTCCTTTAAACCATACTTCATGAAAGGTCAAGCTGAAATGGTTTTAAAGTAATATACATGCAAATTTCTTTTCTCTGTGTTCCTATTGTGGGATTTCCTCTCCATCTCTCAGTATGTACAAAGACTAGACATAGTCCAGGAAGCTGGAGGGAATTCTATGCATGAGATATAGTTGTTCGGCAGACACAGAAAAAAGGTCAACACAATGGCAGTGCTCTCACTATACACTTTAGAAATCATTCCTGTACTCACTGCAGAGAATCCGTATAACCTGTGGCTGAACTTTTTGACATTGTACATTACAGCTTTGCTAAGCTCAACATTCTTTAAATGGAAAATACATCAAAATCTGAAGGCTTGGTTAGAGGGGATAAAAACACTTTGTCTTCCTGTTCTTCGCGGTTTTGGGAAAAATACTGTGTTTTCCTCTGCCACTGTATTTTGCACTTCAAAAAAAAAAAAAAAAAAAAGAAAGATTTACATAAAGGTTAGCAACACATTTCTTTCTTCCTGAAATGGCAGAGGTTAGTGGGTGATGCTACTGTAAGTTGGGTTGTTTCTGTAGGTATGAATGTAAGATATGAAGACACTGTATAACTCATGCTAGAGCCTTTCAAAGTTAAACTTCTAATGTGAAGACACATTTGTGAGCCTAAGTCATGCTTTCATACTGTGTTCCTTAACCTTTTGGATGTTGATACTGTTTTCCTATCTTCGTGATAAGTCCAGGAGTAAGATTGCTTGTGTAAGATTATGGCGAAAATGTCACAAGAGACATTTCTTGTGAAATCATTTCACCTTGTGATACTTTATATAAATTTTGTAATACCTAACATAGTTGTTTCTATGTCCTCTAAAGATACAGCATTCCAAAGGACAAAGATAAGAATTCACATAATAGTAATAATAATAAAAAAAGGCACTCTGAGTTAGAAGTAGACACTTTTCTTACTTTGACATGGAAGTTCCCCATAGGGAAAGTACTGTCATTTTCTTCTCTCCTTCAAAAGAAACCTGGAGAACGTGGCTTAGAAGCTGTGCTATTTCCTTTATTTTTAAACACTTTGTACCTTTAAAGAGCTTACAGAAATGTTGTTAACGCCCTGTTGTACTTTTGACTGCAGCCATGTATAATGCATTGTAAAGCCAGAATTACTTAACAGTCCAAGAAGGAAGACACATTTATCTACTAAGCCATCTGATCCTTTGCTTATTCTTAGACATTACGTGCTAACTTTTTGATCCGCAACAAAACCCTTCTTTGTGAAGAAAGATGATGTGAGGTTGCTATCCACGAGCACTGGGTTTTGTTCCTGTCACAGGAAGGAATGACTGTTGGCTAAGCCACAACAGTGAGAGACACAAAATGTGAGGCTTTATTCTCAGCAGTATTACTGCAGCTAATCACACAAGGCCAGATTTACAGAGGTACCGAGTAAGTCAAAGCAAGCTTCTGGTGTTCAGCAACTTTAATAAAAAAAGTGTTCTTTCTGTACCTACTTTCTTATACCTCTAGCTGATACATTAAGGAGGATTGTGTGGTATAAACCCTGTGTATTTGCACTGCTCGAAAAGTAATAAATGAAGACAGAGTATCTTTCTGCAATTTAAAATTAGCAGTACTTTGTTGAATCACTACAGTTACATCAGCAGAAGCACATCAGTGATATGCCTAAAAATCAGTGCCACAAGCAGCAGAAAGCCTCAGGCATAAAAATCTGGCCTTCAGCCATATTTCTCTGTTTTAGCAGTTCAGTTCATGTGGGCAGCATGGTCCGGAATTTATAGGTTCTACCTTCCTGCTCCTACAACTCTTGAACAAATTAGTAAACCAGGACTGGCACTACTGAAAAATCACATCCTTTCCAGTTTATATTAAAGTAATTGTGTACATTTAATGGTAGCACATAAAGTGAAAATAGAATTAATTTTCATTTTTGCTTTCTAAATACGTTGTTCTTTGTACCGTGGTCAGGGTGGAGAGTACAGATTGTTGGATCAAATCCACAAAGGTATTTTTGTTACTTTCGCTCTTCAAAGTTGATGGTACTTTTGCTTCTCAGTGATGTAGGTTTTCTACGCAAAATTGTTCATAAGTTATTTTGAATGGGATTCAGTAAAGGGGAAAAACTTCCTAACTTCATATTGAACACAAGCAGTGCAAGTGCAGATATGCTGGGACCTGTAGTTGAGAAGATCATGCTGTAAGCCACTGAAATTACAGAAAGCATTCTTTCCAAATGAAGTTAATTAGTAATACTAAATTTTAGTATTTCTATTTAAAGCTAGTCCCCATGCACAAAGCACTCTAGAAAGAGCTCTGCCCTTCAACTGATTGAAGACAAGTAAATGAACTGTGTTAGAGGAAGGTTTCATGTTTGTTTGACTTAGACTTGCATTTAACAAATTTCCAACATGTGTGAAACAAAACCAAAAGTAAAAAATTAATAGAGCCTTTGCTACTTTATAAGCTAGTAAGTTTCTGAACATGGATCAACAGTGATGACAAAGGTTGAAAGGCAATCTAAAACTTCATGAGCTACCTAAAGGGGAAGAGAGCTCATTGAATTAAGCCTCAGAATCTGGGTTTTATGTTGCCTGCAATTTAAAGCCTTGTATTGGAAAGGGTGTTAAGTCTGAACTCAGAAAGATGCTTAGCTGCCACACATCCAGCCTGCTTGCTCTGTGCTGAGGGGAGTCAGGGCTGGGCAGCCTCCTCTCCACTCTGTCTTTCCTGATTGCAGTTGAGGCTTGGGCAGAAACATGGTTTGGTTGTGTAAGTAGCTTTGGAAGTAGTCAAACCATTACTAGGTTCACTATTAATAGATTTCCAAGTCCTGTTTTCCAGGAACATTCATTATTTCCCTTAGGAACTGCTACAGGGAAGGTGCCTATGGTGCAACAGAGACTCTGTTCTGTAAAGGAATCCACAAAGACCCCACTTCACCCACAAGGCACGAAGCACCTCAGTTTTCCCTAGTCATGCTGCTTAGGCGCATCACACTAATAACACATTTGCTTGCATATTTCCCATCTGGACTAAGAGGAGTATGTTATGATTTGTCCTGCTTTAGGGCCATTTATATCCATCCCCCAGATATACTTAATTCTCCTGGGGACCCCAATGAGGGTGCTCAAAGGTGTTTTCTTTTCAAACATGAATTTAGCATACTATAGTGGCCCCAATGGCTTTCACTTGGTAAGTTGCCAAATGAAGTAAAAAATGCCTGGGTCTTCCTTTTAATGTGATTTTTTTTTTTTACTGTTAGCTTAAACTACATACATTTTAAGCAAGGAGAATGTAGCTCAAATTGGAGGGGTTGTTTCTATTTTGAAGAAAATATTGAGCCAGTTTTCTGTATTCAGAATGATTGCTTGGTCATCACAGTCCTGTAGAACTTTTAAGGATGTGAATTGTGGTCAATACAGAAAATTCTGCCAAGCTTGTAAGGCTTCAGGAGATATGTAAGAATTCAGTCTGTGCTTTTTTTTACCTTTTTTTTCTTGGTTTTTTTTTTTTTTTTTTTGTTTTTTTTCTTTGCCAAGTCGGAGNTTTTTTTTTTTTTTTGGTAATTTCTCTTGGCTAATCAGGAGTCTCCCTGCTGAGCAGGCTGGCTGTTGTAAATCCCATTCACCATGTAATATATGTGTGAGGAAGGAAGTTGAATGATCTATGCCTCAATAAATGGCAGAGAGAATTTCAGAATGCATTACAAAAAGACTGAAAGTTTTTCCAAGAAGATTACTTAGCCTTAAAGCTGAAACTCATGGCATCATTTATTACTGTCAATAGTTTGAAAATTAGCTCTGAAGAAGTACAAACTGGGAAACACTTACTATAAAAATCCATTCCTCCAAAATGACACAAAATCTTAATCCTCTCAGAAGTGTAGAACAGTTCA
Organism: Orthonyx spaldingii; assembly: GCA_013397795.1. Taxonomy (NCBI): domain Eukaryota; kingdom Metazoa; phylum Chordata; class Aves; order Passeriformes; family Orthonychidae; genus Orthonyx; species Orthonyx spaldingii. The sequence goes on along the minus strand of VZTJ01004180.1, from coordinate 935,427 downwards.
GGCAAAAAAGAAAAAGACAAAAATTGGGATCAAGATCCATCTGTGTTTTTTTTAGCTTGAGTCATCACCAACAGATGGTAAATACTCTGTAGAAATCACTCAGCTGAGTTACTCCAGTTTATGGGGCTCCTAAGGCATCTACCCTTAGTCCTGATCTTTAATAATCTTTGTCAGAACCTCAGTTCCCTCTGAAGGTTCTGACAGGTACCAGCACACAGGCTTGTGTGTAATTATGCATTTAGATACAGTACCTGATATGTAAATATTGGTAATATTTGTCTTCCCTTTTATTTCTTCTGAAACAATAGGATTTAGTCCTAGCACAAGACTGCGTAGCTGTGTCAGGCTTTATAGGTTGTTGCAGAAATACCTGGCAACAAGCTGGTATTGACTGTCACTTCCTGTAGGACTCGGAGTTGACATCTACTGTTTCAGATACACATCAGTTTAGAAATATTCTATGTGCCATTTCCCAATGATTCCTGCAGTTGAGCAGATATGAGATGAATGCAAAAACTGTCCATCGTATAGACTCATGTTCCCACTTAATCTTCATGCAGAGGAAATTATTCTTCCATTTCATCAATGTTTTATTAGACTTTCTTGAACAAGCTAGCAGAAGAATGTAATTCTTCAGAGACTAACAAGTTACTTAGTATGTGCTGTTTCCCCAATACTGACACTGACATTGTCATTCCTGTAAGTATATCTTGTTTTCAGGGGAGTGAGTTGCTATTTTCAGAACTGATCTCATACCTTCCTTAATTTCTCCCCCAACTCACTAGGTGCAAGTGAGTATGTGATTGCAAAATGATCTGTTTGTTCAGAAGAGACCTCTCCCTACTTAAACTCCCTGTTTTGTTCAGTATTATTTTAGGTGAGGTAGATAACATTCACTGTTCATGCAAATATGTCATCTACTCAGTCTAGTGAGACCAATTGCGCAATTGCTTAATAAAATTATGAGATTGTGAGTAGTGTCTCTGTGCCTCATGATAAAATTTTCATCATACTGCTGGCAGGCATAAAACAGAAGGCACCCTTTGCTGAGGTGCTGTCTATCCTATTGAACGTGGACTTTTGCAAGCCTTGATCAATGAGTGAATGTACCTAGTAGGCAGAAAATTGCAGCATGATGAGCAGAGCAAAGAGGGAGCACTAGGAGAGCTAGGAAGCCTGGCACCTGATATGTCAAAGATTATAGATTATATTGAGTAAAATTTATTTTGGTTTTGAACATATGCTGCTGCATCAGACTACAATGCTATTATTTTGTAATAGACATGCAGAGCTTGCCAGTGTGGTTTTAGAATAGCCAAGTGGAATGTAAAGATTTGAAGCTGAAAGGGAAGGCTGAAGGGTGCAATAACAAATGACAGCACAGTGATGGTGTGCTGAGGTGGTGACAGACTGAATCAAAAGGGCTGTATGGTTCTCTGCACTGTTGCTGATGATGATGCCTCATGGCCATATCTTATTTATTCACAGATTATTACAATATTTTGCATTTTTAAAGACATAGTGTAACCCTGTGTTCTGTGCTAATATTACTATTTAGTAAATAAAATGTCTGTGGCATATGCAACATTTAAAGCATGTAGCAAAAAAATGAGTGAAATTTTTTTGTTGAGGTGCTAGAAAACTCAAATGACTTACTCAGAAAATTTGTAGGAAGCCTGCACAGGAGGTGATTGGGCCAGAAAATCTCACGACCTATGAAAGCAGATGAAATTACTGTCCCAATGGAAAGTTAGTACTGAATTTGTATACAACGTGTTTTATGATTTACTTGCAGTTGACATGGCATCTTTGTGCATGGACTCATTTACATTTTAAGTTACGGATTTCTTTAATAATTGCTAACAATGCCAAAATATCCTATAGCACTGATATGCACTTCATGCATCTCGTGACTCCTCCCAGAAAAAGTCAGTAGCATGAAGAAGGGAACAGGAGAGATAAGAAGATGCAAATCTACTGGAAGAAGCACAATGTGAGCCAAATGAAGCTGCCTTTGACTGTCTTACTGAAGTCAGTTCAACACTTCTGTGCTCTTCTCTCACCCTTGTTTGACCTGCCAGTCAGTTGCACAGATTGACTGTGCAATTTTTCTACTAGTGATAAAGTGCCATAAATTTTAATTTTGGGGGACCCAAACACTTTCAAACAAGATCCAAAGTAAAATACAGCTGACTCAGCAGTGGTGCAGAGGTGGTAAGCTCTGTTGGGCGGGCTGGCAGCGGCAGCTGGTAGCTGGAGCATCTTAAGTTGGATCATCACTCACGAAACAGAATGGTTGTAACAGTGTTAAGTGCCCATTCTGCGTATGATATTTTCCAGATTTGTGTATGTTGAGTTGCCACTATTGATATTATTCCAGAATTTGGCCCAAGAATCATGGCATAAGGGCAGATGTTTGGATCACAACACACAAATTGCCTGCTTGCTGCAGACGGTTATGATGATGGTTTTATTTCTTGCATTTTTGTTATTTGCCTTAATTTTTTTTCTACTGATCTTGTAACCTGAAAAAAAATAGTGAAAGTTTCACTATGAAAATACTGTTTTCTGCATGAGGAAGTTAAATACTTATTTCCAGTTCAAATAAACTCCACCTTCCCTTACCTTGCGATGATTTGGTGTTCACTCATATGTATTTTTACCCCAGTAACATACAAAGAATTGTTTTTTACGAAATGAATTATCTGAAACAGATTTAAGTGTAAGCTTAGAGCATAAAACATGAAACAAGAAAACAGAGTTAAACTTTTAAACCAATCAATTTTATTCTGAACACAGGAATTGCTTCTGCTGTCAGCAGGAATAAAGTTTACTGCTGTTGGAAACTTGTAAAAAGTCAGATGTGTTCCTGTAAAATGCCTTGTCAACTGCAAGTAAACCAGACCACACATTTCAAGAAACAAGCGTCTCCTTATTTTAGTGTCTGTAAGATTTGTGTCCTAAACACCTGCTCAAGAAGTAGTTACAAGAATGTGAATTGAACAAAGAGAAGGAAATGCTATATTCCTAAATGGCAAAGAAATCCTGCTTATTGACCTTCTGAACTGACTCAGACAGAATACACAGGATTCAGTTGTTTACCTCATGGGGAGCCAAGGCTTGCCTATATACAATGTTGAACTAAGATCAGTACGGATATCTTTGTAATTATTACATCTGAATAAAACTAATCCTTATATCAGTACAAGCTGTATCATGCTTAACTCTTAATGACAGATACAATCCCATCTTTACATTGAAAAAATACTTTCTGTGAACCTTTCAGGGGAAGAGAAGACAGGAGGAGGAATAATTATTTGTATGCTCAATTTATTCTATTTTAATATAGAGCCAATTAAAATAACTATTTTTTAAAAAAAAAAAAAACTTTAAAAAGCATACCTTTTAAAAGAGAGGTAAAATTACTATGCATCTTTCACGCAACAGTCAGTGTCAGTTTGATGGGTAGTTTGCTTCTATTGGCACCTTCTGAAAAAAACAAAACAAATGAAAACCCCAAAGTTATAAACTTTCACAGTCCAGGGCTAAGAATGAGACGGTAGTGCTGTCTACCAGGATAAATCATGTGCTAGTAACAAAATTTTAATACCAAAGGTTAATAATATCATCACCAGTAGCTCTTGAAAGAGACCTGGCTGTTTAAAGGCAACTTAATTTTAAACGCTGAGACAAGTCAATCAGTATACACCTAAAAATATGCATTGAGGGATGCAGTTTGCATATATTAGAGGCTTTTTTTTTCTTTCTAACCTGTGAGATCTTGAATTCTTTTGTTTGCTTAGTCAGGAACATAGGCACAGGTGCATTACTTTGAAGGGTATGGGTCTGCTTGCTGCTGGTTACTGGGTAGAGAAAGAGAAAGTTTCTAGGGGAAGTACAGGACACAGAGAAATAGCCTTTTCCTCAAAATTCTGTGCTTTCTGTCCTAGTGTTAGAACACATTTCTCACAAGACTCTCTGTCTGGGGATAGGGGGATGTTGATGATCTGGAAATGTAAATGTCAGCTCAGCCAATGTCCATTGACTGCAGCTTGAGAGGTTAGAAGGTGGGCCTATTTCCCATTTTTACATTTTGCAGTATCAGAACTGATAGCCTGTAGCATTTAAAGTGGCTAAGGGCACAGTGGAAAGCAAAATACTGGGATGTCAGGCAAGCTGCCTCAGTGCTTTTGGGAACACTATCCTGGATCATGACTAAATGGATGTTTCTGATTCTGACCAAATGCCAACAATTTTGGCAAGGCTGTATCAAGGACAAAAAAACTCTATGGAATTTTTTTTAAATTAAAATGTCTTTTATGAACTCCACGTGCATTTTTGTGTTTCATAGTGCGGGGAGGAACCCGTTTTCACTTGACACTCTTTGTTGCACCACTTGCTTTGAATATGCTCTGATTAGATTTACTATGTAAATATCCACATAGGCTGGTAGAGAAGGAATTACGAAAAGTATTATTTCCTAGACATCTACTTTGACTATCACCCTCAGAAAGAAAATAACTCTGGTCCTTTTAAGTCACATAGAAGGATATTATTTATGAATGATCGTATAGTTACCCATTGGCTTCTGGAAAGAAATACAGAAAACCTCATTTTAGATGTGATTTAGAACATAATGAATACAGGGAAGTTACGGTTTTATCAAGGGCGCTGGTCTTGAAACTTTTTTGAACAGTTCTTTTGAAAGGTTGTCACTAGCTAGGCCAAGTAATTAATACTGCAGCAAAATACCAGTAGAAAAAAAAATAGTTGGTGACAAAATAACATATCACAGATCATAAAATAGTTTGGCTTGGAAGGGACCTTTAAAAGTCATCTAGTCCAACCCCTCTGCAAAGAACAAGAACATCTTCAACTGGACTAGGCTGTTTCAGGCCCCCTTGAACCTGACCTAGACCGTTTCCAGGGATGGGGCAACTACCACCTCTCTGGACATCCTGTTCCAGTGTTCCACCATCCTCTTTGTAAAAGACTTCTTCCTTGTATCTATCTGAATCTTGTATCACTCATCCATCCTTCTTATAAGCCCTCTTTAAGTACTGAAAGATCACAGTAAGTCTTCCCTGGTGCCTTCTCTTCTCCAGGCTGAACAAAGGCAGCTGTCTAAGCCTGTCCTCATCAGAGGGGTACTCCAGCCCTTTGATTATTTCCATGACCCACTCCAACATATCTGTGTCATTCCTGTGCCAAAGATCACAGATCTGGATGCAGTACTCCAGGTGGGGTCTCACGAGAGTGGAGTAAAGGACTTGCTGGCCACGCTGCTTCTGATGCAGGGCGGGATACTGTTGGGTAGTCTGGGCTCCAGCACACATGGCCAGCTCATATCCGTGAGGTGCCTGATTTACGTCTTCCTCCAGTCCTTTCATCTATGGGATATGTGTACACACATCTGTGTCTCTTCCTGAAGAAGCAGTATGGAATAGGCAGACTCATCTGAAGTGATCATCAGGTAGACCATGCCTCAGCTGTGAAAGAGGTTAAGTAAAGAGATGCACCCCTGAGTCAGGGCCTGCCTTGTCTGCTTTTTGCCTAAGTCCCTCCACCACTGAGGTTTCTTTGGTACAGAAACTGACATTAAAACTAATATATTCATCACGTTTTTAAGAAATTTAAAATTTGCTTCTGGGAAAGACTTTTGTTTTCTCTCTTCTTTAAAAAAGGCAAGATTGGCTTGAGACATTTTATTTATCTGCACAATTAAAGGGAAGAGCATGTTCTGTTTTCAAATACATAAGCAGGAAAATACCTTCAATAGCTTGCAGTTGATATGGATAAAGAGTGCAAAACATAATTAGTATACTGCAGGGTTTTGATTATGTTTATTTTTATTTTCCACTGCTTTTTTTAACCCTACCTCTTCTGATTTAGCTTAGTGGCCCTTCAGTAGCTTTCTAAAAAAGTTCCCTAAATAAAAGATTTTTGCTGGGCAGTCTGCTGATTTACAGTACTATATTAGCTGAACCAAAACCATCTTGCTCTCTGAATTCTGCTCTCCTCTAAATATAATCATTCAATCCTCTTCTAAGTAGCATATGTATAAAAAAGTGTCTATATGTACATATAGGGCCATATGTGTGTACAGCTTTTATAGGGTTGTATTTTTCATTTTTTCTCATTTCAAGTTTTTAAACTTCTTTTTGACAACAGTGCTATAAGAGGTGTGCTACTGTAGTTATAGATTCTCGTGGTTTGCATCTGATTTCATAATCGCTCATCAGAACACTCTCAATTTCAGTAAAAAGAGGAAATATTTGCTGAGCTTTTCAAGACTTAAAAAGATGTACCCTGTATTGTGATAAGTTTTTAATACAAGAAATAGTTAGAGAAACAGGTAGGAAAAATTTTCCTATATCATGATCAGTGAGATCGGTACCAGATTTATGCTCATGGACCTTCTTGCTGTCTAGAGGTTTTCTTGTGTACTTCCTCATTGATGGCAGCAGAAGTTCAAGCAACACACAGAACCAGGGCATTGTGTGGGTCTAATTACTGCACCACTGTGCGTGTATGTGACAATGGGCATTTTGTAGCTGAGCGAAAAACAACAAAGATAGTAGACATCAAAATTCAAAGATCTCACAAATAATGGGCAAGAACACCTCAGTTTTTAGTAATTGCCAAAGCCAATAATCACAGTGAGCATATATTGATTTAATCATTTCTCAGCCACTATCTTCCTGAAGAGGCAGGGGCGTTGGCTACCTACCCACCTCCTGATCCACAGCAGTGCCAGGGACAGACCGACCCATGCTCCAGGGGAGGTGTTGGAGGACAGTCCTGGCTCTGCTGCAGCCATCTCTCCCAGTGCTGCAGTGCCGAGATTTCTTCAGCTGGCTCTGCTGGGAGACACTTCCCTTCTACGTAGCTCTGCTGAAAAGACAGTGAGGTCTCAGGCCATATTAGTTTCCCTTAGGATATCTGTAAAGGAAGGCAGTCCCTGTTGCTGTGTTTCGTCTGGCTTGAGTCCCATGAAGCATTTTCCTTCTCAGAAGACTAAGCTTCAGCTCAGCTTCAACTCAGAAAATCAAGCCCAGGCATATATTTTACAGCTCACAAGTAGTTATAGTGGATGGAAGAAAATGTAGGCTAGTCATCAAAATTAGGGACAGTGTTGCAGCTTTTGCAGCCATGTAATCAAAAATATTCTTTCCTTTTTTGCACTGAGCCGCTTGCAGTTTGTAATACACCAAAAAGAGATTTTATGTTTCCTTTTCCCCCCTCTGTTTCCAGCAAGGAAAACAAGTACTCTGCTTCAGCAAGTGAATCTACCCATGCTTGTGATACACATACAGCCTGTGTGTGAGAATTATACCAATAATTATGGTTTAGAAGTGCTCCGCATGCAGATGCCACAATAGGGCATTGAGAATGTATCACGTCGTTATGGGAAACACAATAGGAATCTTTCTGTGAGTGAAATAATTATGTTTTAGCCACGTTGGAACCAAATAATCTAGCTAGCTCTAAGTCTTCATTCACGTGTAAAAAGATCATTGTGCATTGTAATGCACCCTTGTTCAAATAATTGTGCTGGAATATTCTATGAAAGTTTTTGAACAGCTCTGTAATAGCCATACTGTTGGGTGACAGCAGTATCATTAGTAACCTGCATAAGTATTTCTAACCATGTGCAAATTCATCTCTTATTCCATTGTAATCTATCCCAGTGTTTTCTCCTTCTATATTTTTCAAGAGAAATTATCTTTGCTTTAAATGCTTCCCCAGCCCAAGCAGCTCCATGTGTAGGTTAGATGATCCTGTGTTGGTGTTGGGGAGAAATGACACCGTGTGCTGTTCAAGGCCACATCTGCAGGAGAGTGCTGGAGGACAGGGTGGTGCAGGGGGAGCCACAACATGGGGAGGATTGCTCTTCAAGTTCTGTTTGTCTGGAGAAGCACAGTGCTGGGTGAGGCAACCGCAGGCAGCTCTCAAAGATGGCTTGTGCCCATCTGAAATATTTTTAATGAGGTCCTTTAGCAAAGGTTGTTAAAACCTTTAAGCATAAAAATCCTCTTGTAAATAGTAAATGAATAAAAGAGAGGACATAAATTCTTCTCCAGGAATGGAAATTGATGGAAATATCCCTAAATACTTATCCTGTCTTTACATGGTGTCTCCAAGTATCCTCCTACAATGACCCATTATTTGTCTGATCTGCTGCGGCTGTTTCTGTGGTTATAAATAAACAAACAACATTGCTTCTAGTGTCTGCATTAGTACCCTGAAACAGGGACATCATCAAAAATGCCCTCCAGTGAAAATCTGAATAAGCTTGGCCTGTTTAATTTAACAAACAAACAAACAAACAAAAAAATGAGACTTGATAGAATGCAGGGTAACTCCAACATATTAAAGGACTTCATTGTAGTGGAGAAGGACATAATAATAGGTGCACAGGGCATGTGCATATCCCCATCAGGCAAACAAATTTATAAAAGGGAACATGATTAGCTGCTGGAGTAAATTTACCAGGAAAGAGATGAATTGTCAGTCCCTTGATGTTTGCAGGTTGAGACTTTCAAGATGATATGCCTAAGGCAGTCATAAATTATGCTTTAGTCTAATTTATGTTACCAGCTTAATGTGAATAAATAAGGTAAATGAGTGAAGTAAACCTGTGACATTGAGAATAATCCAATTGTTCCTTAAGACATTAAATATCTGGAAAAATGGAGTAGTCTCAAAGTCTCTGACTAAATCATTAACAAAATGAAGCAATGTTTGCAAGCACATTTTCAGATGGGCTACAGAGTTTTTAGCATTTTCAGATGGGCTCCAGAGTTTTTAAAATGTACATGCAGAGATTAATTTTCTCACTTTTTGTTTTGACCCAGTTTTTGTGTAAAAGATCTACTGCATTTCTGAAGGTAGTCTAGCTATCCCAAAATGAGTTGCATGTATGTGTTATAGCATCTTTCAGAGGTGCATACATATGTATAGTATTCATATGGCAGTCATGGCTTGAGTTTGATTACATTTGTTATGAGGATCAACTTCTTCCTGAATTTTTCGGAAGAATTTACTTGTGCAAAGATTAAAAAAATAGATTTATAGGATATTTCTTAGTCAAATAGACTTAGCATCTTTTGTTTGGAAAATCAACCCTTCTGTCCTTCTAGAAGCTAATAGAAAGTATTTTCAAATGGTTATAATATTCTAGGCAGAAATCCAGAGCATTATATTTGGTGCCTGAGACTATAATGTAGGAGTTGTAATATATTCCCTAATTAAAAATATCATGCACAGTAGTGATTTTATTATTCATTTATTATCTGGACCATTAAACTAATCTGAAGAAAAGCAGCGTTCTCAGGGGCACAGGTGAAGAGGTTCCCTTTCTATTTTTCCAGCCAAAGGGACAATATTTTTTATTTGAAAAATAAGGACTTCCCATAACTTGCTACACAATTATTGCTAGACTTTAGCTAAATAAAGGTTACATTTCTTGTCTGGAGGAGCATTCAGGATTACTTTTGTGACCTTTATGTTTTGTGGCATATGGGTAATACTTTATAAATGTAAATAAATAGACACTCTCGAAGCAAAAAAAAAACAAAAACAAAAACAAACCAGCAAAAGGAGATTGGAAAATAATGTATAAAATCTTGCAATCCTTGACTGTGCGACTAAAGCTAATTTTCAATCATTTGAAAGAAATTGGGAGACATAAAGCTTAAAAATCAGAAACAGTTTCTCTCTAGTTATTTTCTTGCTGCACCAAGCTTACAACTATAGGCTTTTAGCTCACATATATTGCAAGTTTTTGTCCATGTCAGGGACAAGTGGAGTCAAGCTGTTACAGATTCAAGCTGCAGAGATTTGGCTGTGAAGCAGTAGACACAAGTGGAGTCTGCAGGTCCCCAATTCAGTCCCAAAGGCATAAATTGATACAATCTTCTAAATGACAGAATACACTGGTGAATACTATACAGTATAGAATATACAGAGGTTAGAATTCACTGTATACTTTATAACAATTTGTTCTCTTTTTCAATGATATTATGGGGTTTGACGCATGATGTTGGTTGATTCTTTCCTTAAGCATCTACGCCTACCAATGCTACTGCTTTTGCTCTTCTGAACATTCAGATGCTATCTATATTTTAATAACACTAAACTATAAAGAACAAAGGCTTATTTCTTCTAAATTTTACATTTACCTGCTTTACATTTTTCAGCCTTCAACCAGATCATAGGTTTTGAATTTTTGTGGCTTTTTGACTATACATCTTTTAAATCTTTTCTACCTCTCTGCTCTCCAAAACCTTGCAATCAAGTTAAAAAATCTCTTTACATAGTAAAATAAATGCAATTCATTTTTAGTTTATTAGTAAATTTGTACAGAATAGTACTGGAGATTCAGGACAAATAATTTGGAAAACTAAAGCCTGAACCCTAGAACTGAACAATGCTGCAGTGACAAGTGAGTGGTCACCTTTCCTTTTTTAGATTTCCGGATGCTGAAGCTACTTTACTGGAATTAAAATAAAACATCAAGCATATATATGTTCTCAGACCTCTTTCTTTTGGAAAATCACATTATTTGTATTGCAAAAATTTCTCCTCAGTTAATTTTACTGTATGTTTTTGTTGAATCATGGGTATTGTTTTTGACTTTATGCTACTGTTTCATTGGTCTACACTACAAAAATCAATATCGTCGTTTTTATAATATAACCAAATTAATAACGATGTGTATGCACCTGAGTTGGAACTTTGATTTTGCCTATCTGAAACCAATTCATGTTCCAAACGAATTCTTCCAGACTGTTTAACTCATGGCATGGCATTTTATTCAACAAATGCGGCATAAAATGTAAGGATTATGTAGACATAGCTCAAAGGTAAACTCAGTGTTCCACTCTGCTGACAAAACTTGCTTATTTATCTTAAAATTCTGAGCTGCTGTACTTCAATAATTCTCTTTTACACCACAGAATACATCTAGAGTATTACACAGCATTTCTAAATTTTCTATGGAAGACAACACAGAAATTACATTGCCTTTTTATTTGCTGAGTGCTGTCTCACAAAGAAGTAATACGATACAGAGAGAAGATAGTCTGGAGCCCAGTATATGGTTAAGGCCTCTCTCAGCATGATTTTGCTAATTCATGTATTGATTGGTATTCACACATCATCACTTTGCCATTAGGAATCCAGTTACTCCATTCAAGCACAATTTTAGGAAGATTATCTCACCATACTTTTGGTTGGCAGAGGGTACTTTTCCTTTCCTTGAAAAGAAAAAAGTAAGCCCATGCAATACTGGAATAGAAATGCTAGTTGTAAAAAGTTACACAGATACATGTGTACCAAAACTTTTTACAGTTTGTGTGCTAATAAAATTAAATAAGAAACTTATGTACATATCTCTTAAATCCATTACTAAATACAGCTTTACCATCAGAGAAAACCAGGTTAAGCCATTTATTGTTGTCTAACACTAGTTCATAAACAGCAATTTTTTCCCTTCATGATAAAGCAGCTTAATCCATTAATCCTTACGAAAAATGTAAATGTTTATATTAGTCAAATAGAACAAGGCTTTGTTGTGCTCTTGTCCTCTTTCTCTTTCAATATATACCTGATTTATTATTCAATAAATTTTGTCTTTTACATTTTTTCTTACTGCACTGTAACTTCACTGCTTGAAAATCCAGATGTATGTTCTAATTGATACTAGGAAAACTCAAGTTTTATTTTGGCTGTAAATTTTAAGCAAGTATTATTACTTTCAAATCTGAATTTCTGTCTATTTGGATTTTTCTAATGGAATAGCTAGTATTTATTGATCAAAGGTTTGATGTTGTTCCTTACCCTTGCAGCCAAAATACACAAAATAATTGCAATGTCACCTGGATAAAGCCCCCCAAAATGCAAAAGTGTGGTGGAAACTAATACCTTGGTATGGTGAAGTGAAAAATTCTTGCATAATTCTTATTAAACCAAGGGAAGCCAGGGAGAATCATCTCAAAATAGTTTAAGATGATATATTCTTTTATATCAAGTGCAAATGGAGGGAGGCATATCTGCCAGTACTTTGAAAGAGATGTTTAAGATCTAAAATAATCTTGTTAATTGGTGATTTGATCTGAAAAGCAGGATGCAGTTCAAGCAGGACAAATGGAAATTATTGCACTTCAGTAAGAAGAATCAGCTGAGCAATGAAAGATAGAAACTGCCTAGCTAGCCAAAAGTTGCAGAAAAAAAAATTGAGATGTTTTATTAAAAGCAACACTAGTTGTCAAATTCATGTTGTTATAAGGGGAACAAAACCCAACCAAACCTAGTACTTGGTTTGGTTATTGCACGTCAAATAAAATACTGGCCAGCTGAATAGATTGCAGAGAAATGATGGAGAATGATCAGAGGTCCAGAAAACATGACCTGAGGAAGAAGGAAATAATCAGTTTCCTTCATCCAGTGACAGGAAGGAGTGACCTAATGTTGGAACGAGGGATTTCCAGACATTAAGACATATTTTCAAAGATCTGGGCCAGAGTAAAGAGACTGTTGTGGAGTATTCAACAATAGATGTTTTTATTGAATGGCCTACACAAAAGCCTGTGAAAGTGATTTTAGCACAGTTGATTCTGACTTAGGACAAAGAAACTGACAAAGATCTTATGAGGTACTTCTAGTTCAATTTTGTGTGGTTAGTAAATGTGGGTATTCCAGCATGGAATTACATAAAAGAAAGAGTAATCTTAAAATAAATAAATAAATTAAAAAAACCCAAAAAACCGACAACAACAAAAAAACCAAACCAAAACAAAACCAAACCAAACAAAACAAAACAAACCCCAACCAACCAAACAAAAAAAACCAACGAAAAAAAACCAAAGAAAACTTGCTACTTTTAATTATTTACATACTTTTTAGTTTAGGAAGTTCTAATTTTTTTTTTTTTTTTATTATGATGTCCCTCCTTGAATAGCTTCACTTCACCTTTTATACACTCTAATTCAGTTTCTGCTTTGCCAGTTAAACTGGCATAGAAAGTTACTGCACATTTTTCGTACACATCTCCTTCTGAATGATAGGAACTAACCAAAGAAATCTATAAAGGCATTACTTTATCTTTCCCTGCATCTCTGCTTAAAACTTATCCAGGCTCTGAAACTTACCCAGTCTTCAGTAAGTTACATCCTTGAATTTTGTTAGAAAAATTGTTATTTTGTTGTTTCCATGGAGAGACCCCTTCCCCCTCCCCCCTTGCCCTTTCTGCATTTATTACTTTCAGCACAACAATATGTCTTTAGATGGATCAGGATTCTGAAAAATCGCTCAAAATACTCTCTCAGGCCCAATGGCAGTGTTCCAGCAGGAATGCACACTGGCTTTTATCAATATTGCTATAAACTTCAAGTCTCAGCACACTTGAGTTTGTTTCTGTCAGCTGATTTATGTTTCTAGTCAAAATGTATTGAAAGCATAAAATGGAGCTGAATGGCCTTCAAAAAAAGTGGCGTAAAATTGAAATGCTGAACATAGGAAAACATTTCTGATCTTACAGTCTCTTTCAGTCTGCATTATTTCTACATTTTATTCTTCACTGGCCATGTTTTTAACCTTCTTAGATTTTTTTGCCACTTTAGAAACAAAACTGTTTCCTTTGCAAGATTACCGTGGGAAATTAAATTTTCATATACTTTACTACAGTGTACTCAAATAGTGCTTACATTTTAGATTGCCTATAATTTTCTGATCTAATTAGAGAAATGAAACAAATAAAGGGAATTTCCATTTGTCAACCTCTCTGATTCAGTACTGGCATATAAACAGCCCTCTCTGGTTCTTTACTTTACTCTGTTCTCCCAAGGTCATTTTAGTTTTTCTTTCCTTACTTCACTCCAGCATCTTTGAAACCGGAATTGCAGCCCAGTTCTGTGTCTGCCATTCAAAGCAACACCCACCTCACATTTTCCCTATTTTGTACATCATCTGTGTCCCCATGTGCTCAGGCAGGAAAGAAAGTCCTAGACATAAGTCCAAAAACTGTCCCTTATGCACCTCAGCATCTTCCATGCTTGCTCTTCACATATTTTGTCCCAGGTACAACTCCTACTCAGCTATGATAAATCTCTAGGCAGAGGAAATATACTTGTTCAGTAAGCTTGTATAGAACATGAGTTTTAGAAGCACATTTCTGGAAGAAAAGGTGGAGAGGAGTAATGGAAAAAATGGGTCACAGGGTTGCTGATGCAGAGTAGGACTTCTGTGTTATATCACACATGCTTAATGCCTTTAGCTGGAAACCAAAAATGTTTGGCTTCCCAAGGCAGTGGGAGTATGGTATCAAGGAAAGAAAGGGAGAAGAACCTTTTTATAACACAGTTCATTTTTTATGGACGTCATGAATAAAAACATTCCACAAGACTTAATTTCTCATTCATGGACTCTGTTTTCCACAGATGGATGAAAAGTGGATAATTATAAGTGAGGAAGAGAGAAGGCCTGGTGATGTAAGAACCATTACTGTGAGTCATGAGCCTGGAGCACATTTCTTTATGACAGCTTTGTATATCTTACTCTGTCCATGTGGTTATTCATTCCACACAGTAATCAGCAGCACATTGGGTCAGTGGTGTTCTGAATACATTCTTTGTTAGTACAGAAGAAGATGATGTCATCATGGACATACCTTTCTTTGACTTTGGAGACTGCTTTAACTGGTGATAAATATTGGACTTCCATTTCAGACATACAGAAAGAATGAGAGATTGGAGAATGTTTCTGGTAGAGCATCAACCTTTACTTACTAAGTTCGTTCTGTAAAGGGGAAGTAGTCAGCCAGGCCCATTATCACAAGCAGTCTTTCCCCTTTCATTACCTAAGCATAATTTGTCAGCTGTTTGAAAACTTGATCTTTGGCTAGAAATTTATTTGGTTTTATGTTCTTTGGCTTTTTAAAATTTTTTTTGTAACAGAGTGACATATTTCTTTCCACAGTCACAGATATGGAGCTAGATTTTTGTGACGTGTCCAAGTTCAAAAAATAACCAATTCCCAGCCCATAAAATTATTTTTCTCTTCTACTGGAAAAGGACCTACTGCTCTCAGTTTATAATCTCTATAATTTTTATCTCCAAGCTTGTCTAAATCAAAAGCATCACCCTGGCTTCTGGCCCCATGTATTGGCAAGGTTTTGATAGTGGGGGATCTACAGGGGTGGCTTCTGTGAGAAGATGGTAGAAACTTCTTTCTATATCTGGTGGAGCCAATTCCAGCTGGCTCCAAGGTGGACCCACTGCTGGCCAAGGCCAAGCCCAGCAATCACAGCAGTAGCACTTCTGGGATAACGTTTTTAAGAAGGTGGGGGGAAAGCTGTGCCACAGCAATAGCAGGCAGAGAGAGGAGTGAGAATATGTGGCAGCAACATCTCTGCAGACTGCAAGGTCAGTGCAGGAGAGGGAGGAGGTGCTCCAGGAGCTGAGATTCCCCTGCAGTCCATGGTGCAGACCATGGTGAGGCAGCTGTGCCCCTGCAGCCCATGGAGGGCCACAGTGGAGCAGAGATCCATGTGCAGCCCATGGAGGACCCCATGTTGGAGCATGTGATTGCCTGAAGGAGGCTGTGAGCCCTTGGAAAGTCTGTGCTGGAGCAGGTGTGCTGTCAGGACTTGTGACCTCATGGAGGACCCATTTAGAGTAGTCAGTGCCTGAAGGATTGAAGCCTGTGGAGAAATTTGTGGAGGACTGACAGGAGAGACATGTTGAAGAAGGGGGAGTGTGAGGAGCCCTCCCCCTGAGGAGGAAGGATCAACAGGGGTTTGTGGTGAACTGACTGTAACTCCCATTCCCCACAGCCCTGTCCTGCTGGGGCGAAAGAGGTAGGAAATTCATGAGTGAAGTTAAGCCCAGGAAGAAGGAAGGGTTGAGGGGAAGGTGTTTTAAAATTTAGTTTTTATTTCTTATTAGCCTATAATTATTTTGGTTGGTGATAAATTAAACTAATTTCCCTATGTCAAATCTGTTCTGCCCATGATGTTCTCCCCTCCCTGCACTTACGAGTGCATGAAACCCATCAGCCTTTCATTATATCTTCTCTCCTCTGTCTAGCTGAGGGGAGTGATAGAGCAGCTTTGATGGGCACCTGGCATGCAGGTGACCCACCTCACCCCAAACCCATGAATTTGTTGAGTTTGATTGAAGCATCAGTACTGACCTTATAGTATTAATCAATAAAACAACTGTCTTAAAGAGATAATGAGACTTTGTTTCACTCTGCTCAATCTATATTATTCAGTTGTAGATTCAAAAATAACTTGCAAGATATAATTTTGGTAAAATCTTTATTGAAACAGTTTAAAAATCAGAATGTTTGATAATGTTGCTATTTCTGGTGAGATTTTGGAACAAGATGAATCAAACAAAGGAAACTCTAGAGTGCACTGCATTCTTCCACCAAGGATTTTTAAAACCCAGGTGTAATTCCTTGCATGCAACACACACATTTCTCACGATGAACCTATGTCAAGGTTTTTGAAGTTTTTCTCACCGTTTACCATATTTTTATGTTTCTTCTGGAGTATTTTCATGTAATTCAGTAACACTAGGCAATGACAGTGACAAAGATTGTTTCACAAATGATGCACCGTGTTTCTCTTGCTATTTTCTGTTTTGCTATTTTCCTCATTTTTAGACTCTAGACTGGTCATTGAGAAAGACACATAGAAAGAGCTCCACTTTTGAAGTTCTTTTTTTCTGTATAAGGATATATGCATCTTTGTGCTAAGGCAGATCTTGACTGACATTCAGTCTTGGTTTATTGGTATATCTGGAGCAGCAGAAGCTCCACACGACCAGGCAGCTGCAGGGCAGGCACATTTGGGCAACAACGAACAGTTTGACTTTAGTGTCAATCAGCTCATTGACTGTATAAGTCAGGAAAGCGAGTGGAATATGTGCCTGAATAACCACGGAGTCAAAACTTTGTAAAAGTGTAAAATACTCATTTATGGGGATAAATGTGAAAAAACAGCAAATGTTAGCGTTAAAATAACTTACAGAAACAAAATAGCTTCTAGAGATTACTCTACACATTGCACTTGAAGAAATTTATTTCGCCTAACTTAGAAAAAGAAAGATTTAAGCTTTTGTTTAGTTGTACAGTGAAATTTTAATTAATGTATAATTTATAGGAAAAAGATAGAAGAAAAGAGGTAAAATTAAATAGGGTGAAATATATACATAATATGTTTCTTGTGGAAAGAGATGAATAAGGCTGTTTTCCCCACTATTAGTGGTAGGATAAGATTATCTTATCCAGGAAGAAAAATTTAGTCAGTGATGTTTGCATTACAATTAGCAAAAAAAAATTTGCAACAAATAAAATGATTCAACCAACTTACTCTGCATTAGATTCTTCAATGATAAAATTAGGAAGCTGCAGAATAGTGTGAATTCCTTAGTATCCATCTTTTCATGCTTAGCATATATTAAATGGCCAGTTAATCAAAATTGTCTACTCTCCTGTTCTTTAAAGAAGGTGCTTTTAGTTCATCAGCTTATTTTAAGCCTCTAAGTGTACTTGGAAAAATGACTAGAAACCTTTTAGCTAGACTACTTACATGTTTTACATTACTGTTGATTTGGCAATTGACTTCAATTGTTATTCTTGTTACAATTTTCAGTGTAGAATATAATCTGTTAATGTTGCCTGCCTAATGTTACTGAAAGCTCGACTGTGGTTTTTTTCAGTTTGTTCAGTCACTGGTGAGACATTTCATTATGGTGTCTTTTGTTAGATTCAGAACTGAAAATGACTGACATGAAATGGCAGAATGTTTCTATAAAAGATGTTAAGGGCTTGTACTTCTGTTTTTGAAAGTGAGTCCAAAAGTATCAAAAAACTTGCTGGATGTTCACTTAGAACTAAAAATTCTATGACTGCAATACCCGAAGTCCTAAGGAGCTCAACATTTAAGGCTTGAACTTGTTCTCAGTGAACTTCTTTCTGTGGGAACAATACTGATAAATTGGTTGACTCCTTTGAACTATTGTATGTGTGGTGAAACTTACATAAGTTTGTATTTTACCAAGTTGTAGTTCTTCTGTCACAGGGAGGAAAAAAAGGCATTCCTCCTCCCTGTCGCTTTTATCTTAGCTGGCAATTCATTTTATATAATCAGTTGTTACATTTTAATCTGAAGAGAAGCAGCAGGAAGTGTGATCAAAACTTCACATAAAATTGTTTCTTTTCAGATTACAAAAGAGCTCTTCAAAAGACTTCCATAGGAAAAGAATTTACAAATGTACTTGTTAATTGGTTGTGGTAGAAATGAGTGCTTAATTTCTAATTTTAATATGTGTCACTTTAGCTTCTAACCTTTGCTTCTTGTTTCATTTTCTCAGCTAGATTAAAGAGCTCTTTACTACCTAGATTTTTCTCTCTGTGAAGATACTTTCATAGAGTAACCAAGTTATTCCTCGTACTTTTTGCTCAAAGAAACAGCTTGAGCTCTTTAAATCTTTAATTGTAAAATAGATTCTTAGGTATTAAAATTTTATTTGTGATTTTCTTTCAACATATTTCCTAATCCATTTTGAGAAAGGAGCAACAGACTATTGAGATCTCTCTGATGAGCTGAAAAGATACATTGCAAGGTCTACCTCAGAGTACATATTAATATGAATTTTTTTCTTTATAACATATATGTGTGTGTGTGTGTGTAGGTGTGTTTGTGTGTCTAGACAAAGGTTCTATTAATCCTTTTTGTGTTGGCATTTCATGGATGACTTGACTTCATAAGCATATTTTTGTTGTTGGCCAGATCACTAGTCCATTCTTTTCTCTGTTTAGTCTGCATTTAATTAGTATCTTTTGTTCCTAGGTATGTATGCGAATTCTGTATTAGTTAATTCTCACAGTCCATAGAGGCTCTGTCCCTTGTAGCACCCAGGATGACAGCTCTGGAGGTGACACAGCACAGCTGTGTGGCACAATATACACCATTTATCCCTGGGCAGCATTTATTTCCTTGGTCGTGTAGACCAGGAGGTTGACACGGCATCCTCTAGTGTGCTAACAAGTCTTGGCCACAGGGAAGATGGAAAGTATCAATGACTTGACTTCTCTAATAATTAATATAAACCTATGGGTTTTTTCAGTTTTTACTTCCACAGGGAGCTTCTTAATCCATAATTTCAGTAAATTGTCTCTTTGTGGATTGTTACTGGCAGATGGTACAAAAAGTCTTAGAGAATCCAAACTTTTATGAGTGCTTCAGTAAAATGACAAAAGCATGAACCTCAGCAGCAAGAAAACTGGATTGCTAGTATTCTGGAATCTGGCCCTCAGCAAAATAATACACAAAACCACATGGAAATGCACAATAAATATGATTTTCAACTACTCAGTGATGCACTTATCATTAATCTGATTTTTAAAGTTCCTCTATATTTTTCATAATATTCCTAAAATTATGAATAAATTATGAAAACTCTCACTGTGCATAATGCATTCACATCATGACTGTAAATTCTTAAACTGTAACACCACAGTTATCATCTTGTCACATTTACTGTAATATATTCAACTTGGGTTGTGATTATATGTAGGTTCTAGCTATGGAGACCTTTTGGATTTATGAAAATGAAGCTACAGAAATACTGTGTAATATTTAAAGTTCAAATATTGAGGGTTCTGTGTTTTCTTGCCTTGTACAGATTTCAGCAATAATATGACATATTTAATAATAACATCTAATAGCTGTACAGTATGCTCCCTGCAGTACTGTGTGGCTCTTTATGAGCCAAGAAAATATGTAAGGTATTAAGTGAGTGAATCTTTCCTAACTGAATACCATTGCTGTAGGGCTAACATATTAAAACACATTAAACACATTGAAATTAATGAAGTACTGTCTTTCTGTGTCCAGTGGGTGCTGTACTAAGATTTTGTTTAGGGACATATAGAGGTAGATTTACAGAAACTGTGAAAGAACAATCATCTTAGATTACTTAGGATTAAATACCAGATTGATAGCCAGAGGCATAATTCCTGTGCTTTTTACCATGTCAGAAGGACTCTATGTTCCTGCTACTTTAATTTCAATATTACAGTCTGCCTCCTGATTTTTGGTGTAAAGCAAATAAACAGATTTCCTTCAAAGAAATTGGTCTAATTTTGTCAGGACAACACAGGAACTAGTGAACATATTGCATACACAGGAACACTAGAACATATTGCATCCTCTAGTATCTGTGCTGATGATACCTGTGGCTAAGCTGTAAGCAGTGTTTCCCTTTACGCCTAAGAGGGCTGAAAAAACAAATATACAAACTTTATATTGAAGTTTTGGTGAAAATGCAACACGTGGAGAAGATCCTCAAAAGGAAAGCAGTATTTTGTCTTCTTCTTTTGTTGTTGTTGTTGTTGTTGTTGTTACAGTTTTTTTTTGCATAGCATATAAGGCAAAACAGGTTGGAAGGGACCTCAGGAGTTCTGCAGCCCAAATTTATGAAAGCAGGTCAGACAAGGTTAGTCAGGTCTTTACTCTGAGTCAGGTTTTGCACAATCTCCCTGGGAAACCTGGTCCACTTCTGGACTGTCCTCACAGTGAAAAAGTTTTTTATATCCAATTAGATAGACTTTGGATGTTGTTTTGTTGTTTCTCAGTGTGTGTTACTCAGTCCATATACTTAAACTGTATTTTTTTTTTCAGGTATTGTTTTTCAGGAGCAGGTAGGTAAGAATAAAGTTAATGTCAGAATTTAGAGTCCTGGGACTTCAGTATATAGGACACTCTTCTGCAAATCTTTGTGTTTAAATGTCACAAGTCTGCTGAGTAATCAGGTTTCCCCATTGCCGAAGTAGCAGAAGTAAAGCCCTTAGTGTATTCTAAATAACTTTTTCTAAACTTTGCCAGGATTTGGAAGTGGTTTTTGAAACAAATCAGTACATTTAAAGAAATTCTTCTTGTATGTTGTATGTAGAAAAGGTTCAGACAAAAGACCTCAGATGTTCTCTAAAGAGGTTGTCCAACTGCACTGGAGAAAGAGTTGTGTGTTTGTCGTGAAAGGGCAATTGCACAGGTGAGCTTTGTTGATCAGCGAACTTAAAAAATTATTACTGAAGCATGGAAGCATACAAAAGAAACTGGAATATGGAAACAAAAATAGTAATTTCTAAGGATATACAAAGACAATTCACTACAGTAAACACTCAGGACATTCACTCAGGACATTAAAAACATTAATACAAAGTATGCACTAACTGGCTGTATTTTTGTAAACTTGGGCTCTCTATTTGATTCAAAATGCTACTGACCTGGTCACTGTGCTGAGCTATCTTTGCAGTGCACTGCTGCAGTACAAGGAACGTGGTAGGTGATATTCTTATGTCAGTGTAGGAGCTAACTCAGCGTGGCTTCCTGCAAAATGCCTGCACAGTGTGTATGAGTTGCAATTCACCTATGGAACCCTGAAACCACGTCCAAACAACTTGGTGTGTAGGTGCAGTGCCCGTCTGATGTAAACATTGATGGATTTAATGGTTTTGCTCGTTTCAGCTTTCATAGGGCTAATTATGGGCATTATGCATAGTTGCATTTTCATCCTAATTACATGCTGGCTCAATGATTTCTGATGATTTAACTGCCGATTGCTAACCAGTGGCATAGGACTGCTTATCAAAGGAAATATTCTCAAATGGCCTGTTCTTATAATTTTTCATTTGAAATTTAGAAAATCCAGAATTGAATAGTATAATTCCTGCTTTTTCTCTGTATTACATGCTATATGGATCTTACATAAATCAAAAATAAAGCCAAAGAGCAATTTCCGTAGAGTGGTATACTGGTGTGGAAGACTGCAATTTTCAGTGTTAAGCTCAGTGACAGAACCTCTCTTTCTAGAAATTTTCTGACTCACCCTAATTTCAATTAGTATTTAATATGTGGTTTTATGTCTGTGACAGTGCAATTACTACACATTAGACTTCATGACCTACAGAATTTGTCAGGGTATCTGAGTGATTGAAATAAAATCTATGTACACACAACTAGAATTAGGGAATTTAAGGTCCCACCTTCACTTATGAATGGATGAATATTTAATGGACCTTTTTAAGCTTTAATTTCATATTAAACCACAACGTTTTGACTTTGTCCTTTTAGGCTTCCTAAGCTTCTTCTTAGGAGACATAACATTGTGTGGCGTTTTTGACTTTAATATTCCTTCTTTGTGTACTCTGACTTTCCAAGGGTCTGACTGCAAGAGTGTAGTTTCACCTGCTCTAAAGGAGCACTTGAATATTTCTACCATACATCTGGATCTGAAACTTCTACTAGATTTAGTACTTGGAACTAAAAAGAATTTAATGAGTTTAAATATGCATAGACCCCAGTAAAAGTGAATAAAACTGCAATAGAGAACACCATATCAGCCAGCAATCTGCAGGATTGGGTACTGACACAGTTTACTGTTTTCTACTTTTAATGACTTCAAATGCAAACAGATAGTTGTTCTGTACTCTGTGATTCCAGCAGTCAAAAGCCACTGGTGCTGAAGTGGATTCAACTGTGTGTCTATAAGCAAAAATACTTCCTAAGAGATTGAGCATCATAGATAAGAAGTCAAAAGTTTACCATCAAATATTTAATTCTTTAATAGAGCCCTGTTGTTATTGTTTTTGGTTTTTTTTGTTTGGTTGGTTTTAACAGAAGAACCCAAAAAGAGTGGCCTTAGCAAGAGGTGAGCATTGGGAGAATTTCCATAGTACTGGGCAACAATCTACCTTTCTGTAATTAGAACTGCAGGGCTGCTGTTTGGTTTTAGCTAACTGTCCTGTCTAGTTACACCTTTTATAGGTGGCACTTTCATACTATAACTGTAGACACAGATGCATGTTGAAGACTTTTCTGCAGTATACAGTGCAGAAAACAATAAGGAACATATTTGTGACCTGAAAAACTGGGACTTATTGACGACTTGGAAAAAATTTGATTGTTTATAATTTTTTACCCCAGATAAGAGACAAGAATTTTTATCTGAATATAATTTTTCTATTTTGCTCTTCACTAGGTTGGCAGTTGTTATCCCTTTGAAAATATTTATTTCTGAGAAAGCACTGCAGTTCAATATCACAAAACAAATTATATTTTTCTTTTAAAAGAAAAACTCTCCAGCTTCAGTTACTTCATAGTCCTTAACATGATGTCCTTAAAAGTCAGGAATAGCTGTGACTGACTTTTTTTAGGTGTATAGTCATGTCAATAAACAGGGTACACTCATTCCTGCAATCCTTTCAGGTTATTCAGTGAAAAATGCTTTGGGACATGGGGTGTTTTCTGTTAGGTTTTTATTCCTTGCAGTAAGTAAATTCTGACATTTCATTTTGAAGTACTGTATATTATCTTAGTTAACATGCTGCCCAATAAGCATGTGTTTGCTTTATTAATAATTGCATTTTCATACTTGTAACAAAAGAATAGAATTTATCAGGATAAAAGGTAAAGTAAATTGCAGCATAAGAAGGTCCAGCTGAGTCACAGCAACTGACCATCCATTTTAGTGTTCTCCAGCTGAGAATAAGGGGAAGTGCTATTTGGGGAATAGCACTCTTCCTTCCCTCCCCCTCCCCTCCCNGTGTGTGTCCCAGAACTGATTTTTCAGGGCTATTGGTAGGTAAGATCTTTCTTGTCTTTTAACTTCTCTTTATGTACCCTGTGAGGGTTGGGGTTTTTTTTGTTTTGTCTTGATGTGGATTATTTTGGGGTTGGTTTGTTTGTTTTGGGGTTTTTTTTGTAGTGTATTTTTTAATTTACTGGTACAATTTACCTCCAGAATCTTGAGATACAACAACAAGTTATAGAGAGTACTATTGACTCTTTATAGTACTTTATTTTAACTTGCTTTAATGTAGTCTCTTGGTAGCTTTATTGAGTGGTTCTTAGTTCTAGTGTTATTTATTTAGTGAGTAATAGTTTTGCGGTCATTCACTGCATTCAGAAAATTCTGAAGCCTAATCATGTTCTTTTTGTGTTGTTCTCTCCAAATTGAGGAGTCTCAGCCCTCTTACTCTTTCATTGTAGGGCAGTTGCTGCAAGCCTTTAGTCTTTGTAGTTGCCCTTGTTTGTACTCCATTGAGCCCCCTCTGCTTTGGAGTCTTAGCTGAGATGTGGAGTTGCATGTGCTGCTCTGCTGCTCTGGATAATATGTTGTTAAGGTTGTGGGTTTGGGGTGGGGTGGTGTGGTTTATAAATGTATTCTCTGAGTTATTCTTAATTCCTTCACTGAGGGATATTCAATGCTGAAGTTGTTTCACTTTGAGTCCTGCTGTATGTTGAGCTGGTGACACCAGAGAAACATCAATGATGACTCTGGAAAGTGTTCCTTGTCACTTTCAGTTCTGGATTTTTGATAGAGGTTTTAGATTATTGTTTCTATGCATTTAGGAACTTGAAAATTCATCTGTTGTCTTTTAGCATGCTCAGTTTCACAGAATTCCTAAGTTTGTTTTTGAGTACAAGTTTTAGGTATTTTAGTTCAGTCTTTTGTTTGAAATCTTATATCTGTGAATACAAGTGACTGCTTTTATGTGATACTGATTTTCCTGGCCAAAACCTTATTGAGTGTGAGAAATACTTTTAGGCTGCTGCTAATGCACATAATGAGGCTTCATATCTGTGTATAAATAAAATGCACATAGGCAGCATACAGCTTGCTTTCCAGTTTTTTAATACTTTAGCAAGTGTGCAGCCAAGACATGTTTGTCAGTTTTTAAGTTAAATATTTTGTCAGATCATTGGTGAATGATAGTGAAGTGGTAATGTTCTATGGGTGAACTGATTCTGATCGAGCAGATGAAAGAAAACAATCTAAGTTGATATTTTGTCATTATGAGAGCTTCCTTAGTAACTCCCACAATACTCCTGGTGCTGCTTGTAAAGATGGGAATACTTGTTCTTTGCTCCAAAGAGATCACAAGAAGTGCAAATAACAGATAAAAATTGGGGGAATACTATAAACAGCTTAAAATTAAAATCAGCTGAATGTCAAATTGTAATCATAAGGAAAGAAGAAAAGGAGGAAGAGAATAAAAACATAAGAAAATGGAATTTTGAAACATAAATAGATAAAATTTATATTCCATCAATCTAATGGTAACTTCTCTACTCATGTATAAGCTTCCCTCAAGAGAAAAAGTTCTTTAATATAAATAGGCTTTCGAAGAGCTAATTCTCTTTTAATAGTTTAAAATGATCACTGAATTCAAGCTGAATTTCTAAATATAAACTGGCCTCATAGGACTGGAGGAAACTTCTAGAATTCGACCAGACTTTTATGCAAGAGAGTTTGCACTATTTCAGTACTTTGAAGCATGTTGTCAAAGGGTAGCTTTCTAACCTTTTAAGCACTCTAGAAACAGACTTCAATGCAAGACCTTACACTTTACAAAAGTTTCCACAGACCTTTACATTGAAAATTACATTCCCACTATTTCTGCATTTGCCTTCAAACTTATGTTAAATTCCTCTTCTGTTTTGCTTATATGAAGTAATACACGTGGAATTAAATTACTTTCACTTGTGTGCAGCTATCTAAAGCAAAGGCATCTAGTTTGATCTCACCCTCTATTATCTGCTTTTGATACTTAAAGGTCTATTGCCATTCTAATGTCCTGGAACTCCTAGTGTGGCTCCATACAGGAGAGTGCATGGTGTTCCGTCCTGTGTGACAGCTTTTACAAAGAGCTGAAAAGGCACCTTGTGTTTGGGCACTTCTCGTAATTTCCTCCCCCAGACAGCTAAGAATTAATTTCTCTTGAACATAAAGTTAACCAAGTAACAATTTTAAAAACAATTCCTGTAGTTTCAGGCTTTTTTCTTCTTTATTTTGGTGTTTTTGCTGTATACAGGAAGCAAAATATCTTTGTGCTTTTTGTCTTGTGTAGTTGCAATACATATCATCAGTGATTTTTTTGTATGGATGTGTTTTAAATCCTACAGTTAGTAGCATTTTATGAATTACTAAATGATAATTATAATCCATAAAAAGATAGACTGATATAAGTTCTTTTTGACATGACATGTGCTGAATACCTAGATATATAAAAGAAAAGCCTCTTTCCTGAGTTCTGCCTTGCAAAGGCATATTTACTACAAATTTGCTTGCATATTATCTGATGAATCAGTTCTGTGGTGTCAGGAACTTAATGCTATTCCCTGAAAGCTCATAAATAAAATTAGCCCTAGATATAATTAATTTTTACTTAAGGATGTATATGATCTTTGTTGCACAAAAATTGCTTTTCTCACACACCAAAAATTGAATCACTCCAACCAATTCCAAAATAACAAATAATGTAAACTTGATATCAAACTATTGGTTATCTATTTGATGTTTGTTATATAGTTAAATAAAAACAATATATCTTTCCTCAGATGTTCAATTAAGATTTCCTAAAAGATTTATAAAATAGCTCTAGTTCATCAGAAAATTTTTTGGAAATGTTGGTAGCCTTTGTTTTAAAAGTGGACCAGACAAAAGTCTTTTCTTCAGAATTGGGCTGCATGATATGTGCTGGGTATCAGTGGATTTTAAAATTATGTTTAAGGACCTGTATAAAAATCCAGTATTTTTTGTGGTTGTTTCTGTAGAAAGGAAGGAAATGTATTACTATTCCTATTAACTGCAGCATACAAACTGTGAAAGAAAAGAAAAAACAGAAATGAAAGGGCTTATCATATTCCAGTATAAGTAAAGTCTATTGCCTTTTTGTCTAAGGAAGGTTGTAGAAAGGAAGCAAATCAGAACTGATAAAAGAATAGTATGGGAATGGGACAGGAAATTGGGGAGGAAAAGCACAGATTGGCTATTCTGAGCATATGCATCCCAGGGTGTAAAGAATGGTGAGCACACCACCTGTAATGATTTATGATAGTCATGGAGAACTTAGAAGCTGCCACTGAGATGGCATAAATACATTGCTGATAGAAAGCATGATCCTGAAAATTACAGCAGTGTGCAAGAGTCCAAACTTTAAGTCTTGGTAGTATATGGAAAGAGATGCTGCTTTTGCAAGCTCTCACAGCTTACTGAGCGATAGAATAAGGAAAGAATGAAGAATATCAGGCAGATGTGACTTCTAAATCATCTAATAAATAACAAAGGAAAAGTAGGAATACAGGAAGCTTAATATATGTAAAATCTAATGAAGTATTTGTGATAGTAAAAATGAATAACATAGTGGTTTGCAAAGTCTCATTGAAAAATTAATGGAAATTGACGTGAATAACACAGAGGCTGAAAACTGTCCAAAAGACTGAATGTAAATAAGAGATAATGATAAGCAACCGTATATTGAGCTGGGATGTGAAGGGCAAGAAGTGTGTAGTGAGATGTCACAGAGATCAATTTTATGTCTGATCTAATTTAACATTTTCATTAGTGATTAGAAAATTATATAGCCAGCATGTTAATGAGTTTCTTCAGATAAAGATGTACTAAAAAGCAGCACAGACCAATGAAGTTAGTTCAGAGATCTGGAGAGGTTAAAAAATATGAGGAAGCTATTTGATCCAAGAGACCACAAACTTGAATATGTTGTGAAAAATCGTTAAGACATAGATAATTTAGGACTTTTTTGGTTTTTTTTGTATTAGAGGCACGCCTACTGTTGGGTTAACAACAAAATAACTGTATGCAAATCCTGATCAATAGGTGCCATACGTCTGCAAGTAGATCTGTGTGCCAGGCAAGAGGAAGATGGCAAATGCCTTGGTTTTCCCTCTTTAGTGTTTGCACATGATACAGGTTGGCATTTCCATGTTGCTACCATGTCCACAATGGCTAGTTCTTTGCTTTCTGGCATCATCTATACTTCATATTTTCCAATCACCTAGAGACAGCAACATAAAGTGGTATAACCAGTGTGAGCAGAGGAAAATAAACTAAAAGCATGATCTACTATTTGAGTCCATTTATGTGGACTTTCAGGCTTAGACAAGGAAATACTTCTCCAAGGAGTGAATAAAAATTTCACATTTATCAGCAATTTTTCATAGGGAAAGAAAAATTGGAATGCACACCTGGGATGTAGAGTTTGAATGCTGCTTTGAAATTTTTGCTTTAATATTTAGTTCCTTTGCTGGTTATCTGATTAATTTTGATTAATGTTCCAAGTCTAGGCTGCAAGAAATGATCAGTATGTCTTTCATGTGACTTCTATTGCAACTTTTGTTTGCTTCTTGCGTGGCATGACTGCTTGTGCTGGCGGCCAGGAATTTCTGGCCCTTTTGGGTCAGAAAATTCACCTTTTGGGTGACTGAATCTTTCCTTTTCTCCTTAGTTTCCCACTTATGAACCCATAGTGACTTGGATTAGCAGTGGATCTGAGAGCTACAGAAGCTGCTATGCAGAAAGTGAGGAAATAACATCTAGGTGGAGGTATTAAAATATATATATATATGCTTTTACTTAAGATTTTAAATAAGTATCTTACTGTACAATGGAGTTTCAGCATTTGAAATCTCAAGACAGTGAACTGTAAGCTTGAGCACAGCTGAGCTGGGTGGCTTCCCTACATCACTTAGTAGTCATAATGGAAAGAACTTTTCTGTTTGTATGTTGATTTCCAGACTCACCTTGAAGAATGACATGATGGTATTAGCTGAGAAGAAAAAATTCAAAACAATTGATGACAACAACTACACTTGTCTGGCATGCTCAAAAAGACAACATTTGATTTCCACTCTTTCTTTTTGACTTTGGGTGTTCCATTCTTAAGCTGAGATGTTAAAATTTGCCTCGACTCTATACATTGGAAGCATGATAGGTTTTTCTCACATGACTGAATCTCAGAAGGGTTGCTGCACTGTATGTGCTGGATCTCAGTAATATGTACTTATGCTGAGCAAAATATTAAACAGAGTTAATGGGTCCCGTAGCCTGTTTTTTCCCATATCCTTTAGACACAAGTCAGAGTATGAGAGGTAACTTGGACACAGCTTATGTGACCTTCCTAGTTGTTCTTATATGTCAAAATGATAACTTTCTTAGAGAGCTGAAGTGAAATACAATCAATGCTTTAATTAAAACTTTCTCAATTTGGTTCAATTCTGTGCATAACTTTCCAGATGCTGCTGGTTATAGAATAAACCCGTGTCTACAGTGTTCCTTTCAGTAGCTGTGTAATCCTTTAATGTGTAAATTGTGTTGTCATGCACATCATTCATTTTAATCTTTAATGTATGTGAACGTATATGCCTGGATTGTCAAATGCAGATACCTAAACCTGTAGGAAATATATTAAATCTGTATTAAGGCACGTACTGATTTACAGATGTGTTTTGGTGCATTTCAGAACTGTGAACACTCCCAGCACAGATGCAAATTGAGAACCTTTACCTCAATGAGGATTGGTAGCTAGGTATAAGATATACTAATGTTTGAGTTTTGGCATTCTAATGTTTTCCTTCATGTATAGATTATCCTTATTGATATAAGACAAAAAAATCGGAAAAAGGTCAAACTTGGAGGAAAAAGAAAGAGGATGATTCTTAATCTAAATAATGCCTGAAAATTATAGGATTAAAAATCCATTTTCTGTACTCAGTTAAGAAACGTATTCACAGAGACATTGCCCATAAATGATGAGAAAATAACCTTTGCTAAATTACACAGCTAGGTATTTTCTCATTAAGCTATTTGGCTGATGCTCTTTAGTCTGTGTAGCTTGCGCTAAAAAGCTTACAATTCAAGAAATCTTTTCATTTTCAGGCAAGGGATGTAGAATGCAAAACACTTCAGCAGAGAGTGTTTGAGACACCTGGTCACGAATCAGTCCTCAGTGCTGTCCCATGGATAAATTGGAGTAGCATCGGATATCCAGAAGAGGGCACTTGTGGCTCTCCAGTGTGTCTGCTCTACCCAAAACACTGCACTACAAACTTCTTGTGATTTGGGAGGGAAAAGGCTTGAGAGACTCTTATCTGAATTGAACCAAAATACTAATAAGCAATTATGGGTTATGCGTGGCATCAGTTTGAAGATTTGCTTGCAGGTTTCTGCTATCAATGAGCATATTTATCACAGAACCTCTTATCAAAAAAGAACAACACCTTTCAAGTGCTTTCAGAACTGCAGCTGGTGGCTGCCAAAAGCCACACTTGTACCATAAGGACTAAAGGCATTTTCTGCTAAAAGTTCAGTCCAACCTATTAGACTTGGTAAATATTTACATGGTGACACTGGGAGTTTGGGGGGCAAGAAAAATTCTATTTCTATATTTGTTGTAGAGGAAAGAAAATAAAAAGTTGATGGAATTGTGTACTTGATGCAATATAATTCAGTGTTGGAAGTCTCACATGGAAAATAAGCTACAAAAAATTTTATTTTACTGTTAAAGTTTTTAAACTCCAGCTGATTATGCCTTTGAAACCAAAGCAGGTGTTTGAATATTATAGATGGGCATTATGTTTGTTGATCACATAGGATTGAAACCATGACATGTAAGTTCTAGTACATGAACAGAGCAGTCAAATTTGCTTTTGAAGAGTCCAGTTAGGAAAACGGAGACACTATAACTTCTATGCCTAATAGATAAGACGTAAAATATGATAGCTTCTAGGGAAGATTATCAATGTGTATGAAGTTAGAGGAATAAAATCTAATCTGAACTTTTTCCTCACGTAAACACATTTGATAACAGAACAAATATTTTGAAAGTGCCTATGTTGCAAAAAATCATAGTATTTAGTACACAAAATTAAATGGTTTTAAAAGTAATTTCCAGGTTTTTTTTTTAATTAGGAAAGTCCCCATGAAAAGTTACAATTGAACTGAGACCCTGTGTTACTGTTCAAAAAATCTGATTTCCAGACAGATTTTCCAAGAGGCTCTGAAGCTTTCTAACTGTATTTTCCTCTGCTGTTTTGCTGGAACTAACAGAACTGACTTCTGAGATATGTAAATTTGTGTCATGTGCAGCATTCTGAAGGGTAGAGTTTAATGCTCTCCTGGGCTTGAGAAAAACATTTTTTAAAACTAATTGCAATGCCAAAAATGTGTTTGTTTTGCACACTTTGTTAAACTTTAGTGGAGCAGGTGTAGTGACAAATCTTGAGATGTGGAAAACAAGCATTCCAACATATATTGACATTTAGTTTCTAATAAATGAATGTCTTTTACAATTACATCAGTTAAAATTTCTCTTTTTTGCTGATGGTAAGAGTGCCAGCTGAATGTGTGGGTGTGCTCTCTCTGTTGGGAGGATGTGGAGGGATGTGTGGTAGTGGCATCTCTTGGCTTTTTTTTTTTTTATTAGCTACTTTTTGCAAATTAGTCTTGCTGAATAATTGAATTGTATACATTTTTAGCAACTCTCCCTCCAGTTGCTATAGCAATGCTGCGGCTATCGTGATGTGTGAGTAAAGCGTTGGCTTTTGGAAAAAAATTGCTAGACCAGCTGATGTGGTTTGAATGAAAGGGAGAAGCTATCTGACATAGTTCTTTTGACCTGAAAGTTTGTTTTTTGTATTGAGCAATATTAGTTGAGAGAAGTCTCTTTTTCCTATAAATCTCGCCTTGTTTAGTTTTTTCCTCTGAGATTTCAACACATCAAACTAATTGAATAATACTAGATACAATTTGTAAAGCAGTATCATCCAATTCATTCCAGTTATCCCTCTACACCATATTTCTCACCAGTGCCCTCTTGAGTTCTTATTAGTGAAATTTGATGAGCTGTGGTGATTGCAGGGTCACCTTCCTGATTCACAAAGAAGCTGCTGAGCAACAATATTCTATAAAGGATTACAGAACTAATCCCCTAATTTCTTGTCCCTCGAAAGACTCTATTGCTTATCTGTTCAGGGTGGCATGAAAGAAAAAAAAATGGCATTTTTTATTAACATATCTGTACAGTACCCATGCTGAGATGATCCTAAATTTAGACTGTCATATTCTTACCGCTGATGGAAAAATAGGTAGTGAAAAGAAAATAGCTGCATGCATCCTGAGGAAATGAGAGACCTGGAAGATATATGACTGATGTAAATGTCTACTCCATTTAAGGGGGCAGAATTGTGCTGTAGTACATAAGATGAGATTTTTCATTCCCAAATTCAAATTTGTGCGTTGAAGAGTACACATCAAAATTGCAAAAGAAAGAGTGTGTGGAAAATCTTGAATGCACCACTTCTATGAGATAGTAAGGATGAGGAATCAAGGAGTGTGAGGGGATGGGGAGGATGTCCGTGCATATTAGCAATGTGTTAGAGTTGTGAAAACCCATGAAGACCCAGACTTGTATCTGCTTTACAAAAAACAAAAAACAAACAAACAAAATCTTCTGTATTTAAAAGTGCTAGGTAGATGCTCATTATCATGAACTTAGTTAATTTTCTTGTATTAAAACCAACAGGATTACTCATGTTTAGTGTCTATAGGTCTGGTAACACTTTATAAAGAATGGTCAGAGAACATTATTGGTTATGCATTGGTGTAGGCAGAAAAGTATCAAATAGTTTCACTATATGTGAAATGCAAAGACTATGGTTGTGACTGGTATAAATGTTTCAATGCTTCTGTCATTACAAGGAAGAAAACAAAAATAGAAAGTGTTAGCATATTTTCGGATAGGAAGTACGGTTCTAACCAAAGCGTCATTTATTTTTCTCCATGTTTTCAGAGACATTAATTATTGGTGGACTCATGACTGAATCTGGAATAAGCACGAATCTGTCCTTGGTCTATAATGTTTATGATGAACAGAGCTGGTACCAATTAATGTGTGCCACAGCTATATTTTCTTCAGCTTGCTAGAAGTATTTTTTCTGCTGGAAAGATGTCTGAACTTTTTTCAGCACAGACATTTGCAACTGTTGTTGTTAAAGATAGCAAAATTAAGTATTTGCATTTTTTGAGGGCTCTGGATGAGCATTTTTAGAGATTGTAAAGACAGCGGAAAAATACTTAATGTGAAACACAAGACATTCATTTGCAGTCACATGTAATAATGAAGAACTTAGAAAATTACTTCAGGCTATAGGAACCTGATAAGAGAACAGACGATTTCACTAATTAAACGCTGTTATTGGTAGGAGTGGATAAGGAATGCTGAGGAAGCATACCTCATGATTATAAGAAGACTAGACAGAGGCTGCCGTAAGCACTGACACCACATATCTGACTTCTGTCATCCAAAACATGCACACACAACATACCACCTAGATCATTGTCAATTGCTTAAAAATATAAATTATCTCTTTTTGGTATAATGACCTGCCTCATTCTAGAAAATATTTTCCAATTCTCCTGTCAACTAATAGGCATTTAATTCTACTAGAGGGTGCTGGAAGGTATGGGATGGCTAGAAGAATTTTTGTAGCCAACTGGGTCGTTATTGCTAAAGTATGCAGAAAATACTTCATTCGCAAAACAAATATCAAGGTACTCTGAGATGCAGAGAAACAATTTTGTTATACAGCTATAATAACGTACTATAACCTATTCAGTTAAGTAAATGTTTTCTTAACTGGTGCAAACTGTATCCTCTGAACTCTAACAGATTTTATTTATTCTTTAGTATCCCTTTGGCATATTGATTCAATGAATATAATCTACTTTAGCAGCAAAGCTGATGTGCATAAGGAGGTCTTTGTTGGTTTTATCTCTTTTGCAGTCTGTCACTATTCACTGCCATTTGCAGTAAATTTATTCTTCCATCACACATGCACCCCAGGCACTCACTGTAGGTTTCCTTCTTCCACCGGTACCATACTGCTTCCTGTCTTAATTTGGCTTCAGTCTCTTTCCACTAGCTTTGTTCTTTCTGCTGGTCTCTCTTAATACAAAACACATCATGATTTCCTATAATCTGAGAACTTTGAATCTTAATTACTCCATATGTCTCTCCCTGTATTTATTCGCTTTCAGTGCTTCCTGCTTTGCTTCTGTGAATTTCATTATTTGCCTTTCAATCTGGCTTTAGACTTAATTCTATGAACAGCAGAGTAGTAAGTGCTCACTAGAAATACTACTGAATAAACAGCCCAATTTACTGTCAGCACTTCTTATCTGGTGGTTCTGGTTCTGATAATAATTCAGCAATTACCTCTGAGCAACCAGTTCACTCCTCATGTGCTTCTCTTCTCAATTCTTCAATTATTTTGTCTATCTTCTCTTAATAGAGTGATTTGGAGAAAATTACTTGCATAGAGTTAGCGAAAATAAAATCATGCAAGTGCAGAATGTTAGAGGTTGCAAGGGGCCTCTGAAGCTCTCTTATTCCCACACCCTGCTTAAAGGCAGGCCAATCATCTCAGTCTGTTCAGCTGAGTTTTGAATATATCCAAGGACACAAATTGTATATCCTCTCTGGGCAACTGGTCTCAATGTTTGACTGTTTCTCTAAGTCCTTTTACCACCAAGGATTTGGTATTGTTGCTGAGAGTTTGTGCTGTTCTATTGTCCAAGGGTCTTCTACTTGGAATCTAGTATACTTCATTGCTAGAAAGAAACTTTATACTTGAACTGAAGTTGGCCACTCAAGAAAATTCTTTTTGTCTGAGAAATTAAATAAAAATTATTCTTAAGTTTAGAAAGAATTTTCCATATGAAAATTTTATAAGCCTATCATTAACAAATTAAAAGAAAAATGATATAAAACTGTCCTGATTGTTTTGTCTCTGGATAATAATTCAATGTGTTTTTTCACAAACACACCAGGAAAGCTGAACCATATTATTCATATTGCATCAAGTATGTGTGTTGTTTTGGGCATTCAGCAACTGTTTTTGTTCACACCAAAGTGAATAATATGACAGCTGCATTTTCAAATGTTGAATCACTAATTCTCTGATTTCTAAATGCATATTACAACCAACTCTGGAAATCAATACTGATTTAGGTGCCAAAGTACCTCTCAGAATAAGAATAAAATCAAGACCTCAAAGCAATATGGGAAAATATTGTATGCTTGAATATGACAGCATTTTATCATAGCTGGTAAAATTGCCTGTAAATTGACCAGTCATCACTAAAATAACATATGCAATCTATAAGTGCAACCATTCGCAATGGGATATGGTCAGTCCAAGTGCTGTTGTAACTACTACTGTGCAACTCCCAGTTCTGTAACCCTGGGGAAATAGAGGGGTACTGCCATTGCATTATTGTTGTTGTCTGAGTAAGTTTCTGCTTCCTACTTATGCCTGTTTAAATACAGCCTTCAGAACTGAAAACTGAGTTGTAATCAAGAGTTTCTTAGGGCCGATCTGTCTACATATGCAGTTTAAAAATATTAAGGAGCAAAGATAATCTGCTTGAATAGTGAAATTATGTAGGCCAGGATATCCCCATATCTCCTTCTTTCAGTCTGAAATGGTATTAGTTTGACTTGCTTTTAAACTCAAAATAAAGCTAGAGATTTCCTTTTGATTAATTATTTTCTTTCCAGTATCTCTTAATCCTACTTAGTCTTTTTCCTTGATCAGTTTTTAAAGATTGAGTGATTAATCCTACCTGTTCCAAGAACACAGCTAAGAAGTGAGACTTTATTTTTGGTGATTGCTACACTTCCCAGAGTATGTAAACCTGTGACAGAAGCAAGACAATTTTGAAGCAATTTGTGAAGAGGTAGTGGTTTTCTCCACTTCAATTTTTTTTTTTTTTTGATTTATGTCTTGAGGCAAATCTGAGCATTAATAGAGTTACTTCCATGCCTTCATTTGTGTATTCTGTACTTCCCTTTTTGATTTGAGTGATGATCTTCGTAAATGTTCAGAGCATTCAGCTGTATGTCTGCCATCTGCTTCTTGCCAGAGAGCTGCTTGTCTGTGCCTGCCACATAGGAAGGGCTTTTTCGCAAAATCTGTCACTTGATGCTGACATTTGAAGTTTAAAAGAGGCTTACCCCAATACCTTGATCTTTCAAATCTGTCTCAGGTTCATGTACACACAGTTCAATGAAATTTACAAAGTTATAAAAAAAATCCTTTCTATTCTTATTAGTTAGCTTTATCTAGAGTCACTCTTAAAACTAGGCAAGATTAATGTTACAACTCAACAAGTTTCTAACAAAATAAAAGAAATCTTTGATTACAGAGGTGGCAGGTGAAAAATATTGTCAACAAAAGTAATCATAAAGCAGCATAACAAC
This sequence comes from Orthonyx spaldingii, assembly GCA_013397795.1. Classification (NCBI taxonomy): domain Eukaryota; kingdom Metazoa; phylum Chordata; class Aves; order Passeriformes; family Orthonychidae; genus Orthonyx; species Orthonyx spaldingii. The sequence continues at coordinate 899,292 of VZTJ01004180.1, read as the reverse complement.
TTGAAATTATATTTAATAGCAGTTCATTTTCATCTTAGCACTTCTCTTCCAAGAATCTCAAGGAAGGTTTCAGCTTTGAAAGCTACAGAAAATAATATGCCCGTTGCTCTTAGACTGTCTGACACTGTTATATCAAAGTAGTCTGAATGTCTAGCATGTTACCCCTCTGTTTCACAGTTCTGAGTATCTTTTATCCCTTTTTGCTCCAGATAAAATGTTCTCTGCCTTTTTCTTCTGAAGCTTAAGAAATATAATTGACTTTTTCTTATGAATGTTCTTGATTTATGTACCTTTATTAAAGTTGTTTTGGCAACTCCTGTTTTCACCAGTTTTCTTCTGAGTTACATCTGTTGCCAATAAAAGCCCTTTGCCTTTAGGAAATAGCTGTGGAATAACTGAAGACCACTGAGGTTTTATAAAAAATGAATTTGAAGATAGCACTTCAGTCAGTAATTAAATTTGGTTTTGTGTTGCCCCAGAGGAAACAATAAATTTTAATAAATCCCCTTCAGGCCAAATAAATATGCTTAATAAATTACTTCCTGACCATACCCTGAACTTTGAAGATCTTCCAGTCTGCTTTGACTCTTCCTATTTGATGTGCCCAAGCTGTTGAGGTACCATGTTAATATAGCTGCAGGCAGCTATTGCAGCAGTCAGGTAAAACTTGTCCATAGATAAATGCTTTGGATGTGCTTATAGTAGTGTTCATACCAATAAATATATGGCAATATGTTATGCCATGGCTTCGGCTTTACTGTATGTTTCCTACTGTGATCTTCTGTATTCTTACTCCTTTAGAAAACAAAGGAGACCATGTTGCTGATTAAATCAATACCAAAGCTGAAAAATCTTGAACTGCCAGTAGAGCATTTTGGTTTTAATAGCCCATGCCTCTTTTTCTACATACAGCTAATAGGCATAAATATTCAGAATTTCTAACCTGATTGTGTCAAAGATACTTTAACTAACATAAAAACAGGAAAAAGATGAGATGCAGTTGAGTCAGGAGAAAACTTAACCCGTAAAAAACCACCCCAATCCTCCATTAAAATGACACCTGCGTCCTTAAAACAGTCTTTAAAAATATTAACAGAAACTCTTCTACATTCACTTCTACAACAGATGGGCTGGAAGGAAAGGCAACTTTAGGCAGGGTTAAGACACCAAATCTTGCAGATTCCACATTTTAAACAAGTGGTTGCAATATGCAGTTGACAGTCTGGTTTATCACTGCAGAACAAAGAAGCAAAATATAATTAATTTTTCTTATGCTCACCCTTGTCCAAGAAGCAGAACTGGGGAAAAAGGATCCCAAAAGAACCTATTCCTATAGATGTGAGCTGTGTATATAATAAATTTGAAGTAGCATTTTTATGCCTTGCCTGATTACTTACTTGAGTTATGCTTCAGTAACTTTAGAATAGCTGTTTAACTGTTTTTAGTTTAATTGCTGAAAGTAGCATTTAAATCTCACTCACTTCAGTACCAGCATTCATCACAGTCAATTTATATAGAATTATTATTTGTGAAAGAACAAGAATCTTTTTTTTCCTTTTTTCTCCATGCAGTTCATTTAGGTACCTTGGATAGCACTGATCTGGTGTTTCTTGGCAAACTGTTAATTATCTCAGTTTTATTATTCTATTAACTATCTTTATTTTAATGTAATAAGATTTAAAAATGAAGTAAATTTAGAAATAGTTAATTATTCCTTTGACTCTAAAGTACTGGAAGGTATAAGTTCTGTTATATCTGTATGGGACCACAAGGAGTAATGATGAGATAGCCACTACTATAAACCTAAAAGTTTAGCCTTTGCTCTGCCGCCTGACTCTTGAAAGTGTAACCATATAACTTTGAAGTTATACTTAAGTACTTCTCAGTGGATTTGCAACGTGGGGTTATTTGTTTTAAATGTGTGGGAGAAAGGTGGGAATAAAGGTGTGAGTGTGTGTATGTGTGCAGGTGAGTATATATAGGTATATGTAGAAAGTACAAAGTAACTGAGCAGCAGTGAAACACCCTCTTTCAAAATCTTCTAGAGGTCTGAGTGATTCATTTTATCACTGAAATTTAGAGAAAAATGTGGGATTTGTACTCTGATAAGTTCTCATCCAACTTTCTTTTCCCCTTTCCTCAGCAATCTGTAATGAAAATATGGGCTGAGCAATACTTAGATAGCTGCATCTAGTTTTGGGTGTTTTTTTGTTTGGTTGGGGTTTTTTTGAGGTGGTGGTGTTTGTTTGTTTTTTCCAATTTGAACTCATTTTGCTTGGTTCTCAAAAACTTTGTTGAATTGATAAGTTGCCCAAATGTCAAAATAGGAAATGGATTTTTTTTATATTCTCTGGAAAATATGTAAATAAATGTGGTAGCCTTAACAAAATGTACAAATAAAGCATGTTCATAATTTTCTGTGAAAATTAGCAGAACCATTAGCTGAAAATTTTATTTCTGCAACACAGGATGAAAGGGCCTCATCTTCTTTGTAGGTGTTGCAAGTTGACATAAACATATCTTCCAAACTTCTAGCTTCCTGGGAATCAATAGTGCATGTGTAATGCATGATTTGTTTAACTACACAGGTATAAAAAAAAAAGTTGGAAAAGGCCACATGTGTCAGAGAAAATTAGTATAACTTGCAGATTTTCTTCTTGAAAACATAATGATTTTGGAGCAATGTAACACAGGTATATAACCACTGCATGTCTTAAGATATGACGGACAGATCATTCAAGTATGTACGTCCATCCATGTACTTCTGCAGATGTATTGATTTTCAGGAGAAAAATGTGTATTTAGTAAATAAAATACAGCATTGATCTTATCTCACTCTTATTAGGCTTAGAATTCAAACATTTTGAACAATCAATACTGTTATTTAGAATATAAAATGCAAAGCCTTGCACATATTTGAGCATATCAGGCTTCAAATTATACACGTCATATGGTATATGAAAATTACAATCCAGAATTTCTCAAAACTTTACATGTGAACCTCTCCCATGATGTAGCGAGGCAGGGATGTAGGATTTATGCTTTCTTTATTATAAATTTCCTTAAACATAGCAGTCAGAGATAACCACAGTAACACCTTAATCTGTAATGTACTTATTTTCCTTCATAATCTTTTGTTGGGGAACTTGCATAGGAAAGGAAAGAACAGTTACTGTGGAGATATGAAGGCTATCAAGAGAGTGAGCAAGGAGTTTGAAGCAGACAGGGAGGGAAAAATGATTAACCTGAAGAGTGGGGGAAGAGGCATTTTGTTGGGTTTTTTGTTGTTGTTTGTTTGTTAGTGTTTGTGGGTTTTGTTTCTGCAAGGCTGAAATAGAAAAGGTCTGACAAGGACACAAAAGGAGATGCATTACCAATGACACACATTTAAGAATAAAATTTAGCTGGAGTTATAAGCTAATACTGACCTACTTTTCTATGTGTGTAAATATTCTATGAGAAAATATAATGGAATTGTCTCTGTATGTCACTTTTAAAAAAATTACTGTTTTTTATTTAAATCATTTGTTACCTTAGTCCTGTTCCCCACATAAAAAAGCTCATAAAATCACAATTGGTGTTTTTCTTAGGCAGTTCTCAACTTTGAAAGTACCAAACATCTTACTATGCTTCTAAGAAAGTTAAAAAAACCCTAGAGAACAAATAGTAAAATGCATTTCAAAAAGAATGCAATAGGACATAATTTCAGTGTAACTTGCTAGTGGCGTGCTCTCTAGTCAAAAACACTTCGTAGTAAATTATTGCTTTAGGTTATAGAAAACCCAAATGAAGAGAAGATTACAGATTTCACATCAGGCGGTACCTGACTTAATTTGGAATCACATACTTGCCTCAGCAGTGAAACTGGATATGAAATGTGCAAAAACCATGGACTTTCAGGTCTGATAGACTCTACAAATCTTCCGCTTTCTCAGGTAGACATAACTTCAGGGAGTTTAGGCAGGCAAGGGCAAAGAAAAGCTTTGTGAGACAAATTTGGATGATGGCAAGAAGAAATATATATATAATATGTCAGAGCTAGAGACAGAGATGAGGTGAGATAGAGAAGTGGTGGCAGTCTTGTTTAAAAAAGCTGAAGCACATTGAGAGAACTGTGAGGAGGTCTTGGGAACACTGAGAGAGCTGTGATGTCTTGAGCCCAGCTTGGGAAAAAATGAGGATGAAATGGGGAGACTGATTCTGACTGCTCTGGAGAGCACTACCAATAGGTAGTTTGAAATCTAATACTTTTCTGTTCTTTGGAGGCTGTCTTTGAAGTCTATGAATGAATGTTGCTTGTTCCACCTCCTGTGCCAGTCTGTGATGATATCTTGCCGCTTCTAGAGAATACTGTCTATGGTCATGCAACAGATTTGAAATAGATTTTAATGCTTCAGTTCTGGTGCCAAGCTCTGCAGGCATCTCAAAAAATGCTATAGATGGAATGCTATTTTAGTTTCTGAATTGCAAACTGAGCAAATTTTGCTCTGGTGATGTTATTTATGGCATCTTTCACATCTTAAGCAGCTGTTTTTGCAGGCTCACCCTTTGCCAAAGGTTTTGTGTGTTAGCCTGTGTCAGTATGAATGCATGAAACTCTTGCTTGGTTGAAGTTAATGGAAGTTTGCTGGAATTTCATTTGGATTCTCATGCTGCTCCAAGTGTTCTGTGCCTTTTAAAAATAAAAAATAAAACAAAAATCCAAGGCCTCATACCCACTCAGTAAGTAATTTCATCTTTTGGGTTTGCTCATTGCCATAGACTCTCACCAAAGTGACAAGTTATATCAAAATTTTAATCTAGTAGCTCAGAAGACTTCCATATGAGGCCTCTGGCACTGTAAGGACATGTCTATGCATGGATCTGGCCAGCATGTGTCTACATTGCACATTAAAACCTCTATTTAAAGGGCAAACAGAGCCACTTAATAGGGTTTGAGATAATCTCCACCTGTTACAGTAGAATCATTCTACAACCACTGAAACTTTTTAGCCATTAAAAGGAAAAATGTATAATTTTCTTTTCTCTGGAGTCTTCTCTGTGACAGCAATTAAAGATTTTCTATTAACCACATGTTAAGTATATCTACTCTTCTATCTGACTGATACAGATATTAGCCAGAATGTTACACTAATACTTTTCTATTTAGCTGATATGGATACTAGCCAGAATGGTACACTTATAGCTCTGCAGAAATATTCAGGTTCAGGCCCTGAATTTTCAGGTTAAACTTTCTGCAGTTGTACTTTTTAACTACCTTTTTCTTGCTTTTTGATTCAAATATTAATTACATATTAGTTACATATTTCCAAATTTATTTAGCTCTGGGAACAAAACAAGCAAACATTGACTCCCACCCCCAAGACTGCAAATCTAACCTAAGATTAAGATGCCTAAAGCAAATAATGGAAACTTATTTTGCATAATGTTTCTTTTCGCAGTTTAGCATGGCTTTAATTGCAGACAAAATGCACCTGTATGTTGTATTTTCCATCTTAAATGTCAATTTATAGTTTATATTCAAATATATTATCTCTGCATATATGCATGTATAAATGAATTTATAGATTCCATCATTACAGCATCTTCTATTATATTAAATTACAAGTAAGGGATTTTTCTTTAGTTTTTAATTACATAGAGGCTGATTTTTGAGATCAATTAGGAGAGGGTCACCTGGCAGCAGAATAAATCATATTCTGCTGGGACATTATGAGACTGTTCATTCCTATTTTCAGGTCCAAGTTTTCAATCCCAGAGACTGGAAGTTCAGTTTACTCTGTGGCTGGAAAGAAGCCCTACTATGTCCTGTGAGTAGACAAGTGTTTCATCTTTCTGTGGGACACTTTCATTATAAGACAGAGCTTGTATCTTTTTAAAGAGCTTTAGCAGTTATGAGGTCACTTGATTTGTAAAGGTCATGCTCTCTCCTTTGTGTTGCATCTAGTAGAAGTGGAGAAAGGAAAAGAAAGGGAAATTTTGCAGAGACTTAAGCTCTTATCAACTTCAGTAGTTTTTTTATGTGAGTCGTCCCATCTTCCCCCTGCTTCTTTTTTTGTATTCTCAGTGTATGTGTTAGCATTTTTTTTGTTGAGGGAAGAGAAAGACAAGACCATAAAAGTAACACTTGAAAGCAACATCAGTCAGGTAAAAAGAGAAACTTCATTACAGTCCTTTATAAGAAGAGGAGTGAATATATTCTGTTTGAATGCATTATTTTTTTGTAATGCTTTCTAAGCTATATTGTTTATATAGGCAGAATCTGGACACACTAAAAACCTGAAAATATTTCCTCCAATGGCTGTCCATAATATCTTCACATTTTGACATAATTGTGTGCAGGCTTCTACATGCAGGTTGAATAAATGTGACAGTTTCTGCTTCTTAAAAGAAATAATCTATCAGCTTTCCATAATTGCATTTTTCACAGTTCTGTTAACTGGGAAGAGTCTAATAAGTAGTGCTCAGATTAAACTCAAGATGTATACACCACTAAAACTGGCAACTCTTATCTGAATAAGGAAAATAAACAGATTAAGCAAGAAGACACTGTGGTGCTTTAATTCATTAATTAGTTATAAGAAAGCTATCCTGGTTTGGGCTGGGATAGAGTTAATTTCTTTACAGTAGCTGGTTCAGTGCTGCATTTTGGATTCGTTATGAGAATAATGTTGACACAGATGTTTTGGTTGTAGCTAAGCAGTATTTGCCCTAAGCCAAGGACTGTGGGTTTTTTTCAGTCTCATGCTCTGCCATTAAGGACGTGCACAAAAAAGCTTGGGGGGAGGGGGGAGGGAGCATAGCAAGGACAGGTGACCTGAACTGGCCAAAGGGATATTCCATAACATACAACGTCATGCCCAGTATATGAACTGGGGAGTTACCTGAAAGAGGGTTGGGCTCTGGCATTGGTCAGTGAGTGATTATAAATTGCATTGTGCATCACATTTTTTCTTGGGTTTTACTTATTATTATTTTCACAATAATTACTATTACTGTTAAACAATAATTACTATTACTGTTAAACAATAATTACTATTACTGTTATGTACTATTATTATTATTATATTGTACTTTGTTGCAATTATTTAATTTTTCTTAACGTACAGGTTTTACTTCTGGTTCTCCTCCCCATTTCACTTGATGCAGGGGGCGTGTGAGGGCTGCATGGTGCTAAGTTGACAGTTGGGCTTAAATCATGATGCAGGCAAAAAACCACAGCCTTTGCTTTTGTAGTGATTGGTCTGCCAGCATTGCAACAACTTTAGACTTTTGGCTTCTGCTTATTCCATTGTTATTTCTGAAAGACAGATATATAGTTTGCATTTTGTTGGAATAATATTCCTTTATTTGCAGAAGAGAAAAATGAAAATACAAATTCAATCTATAAATAGACTATGAAAACTGGAAAAATCTTCCCTTCAGTGTGTGCCTGTGGGAGAAGGTTATTCTTTTGAGAAACCAACATTACATATACCAAAAGAGTAAATGTCTGATTATCATTTCTATATGGCTGGAACAACATATTGATGCTTTTTCTCTAATTAAACTTGAATAGTAGATGCTTCCTGGAGGTTATAGATGAAAATTTGTTTTTATGGAACAAATACTGAGACTTGCCTCTGACTGAAGTTGTAGGCAAGCTCCTACGAGAGTAAGGTCTGAATTTTGCGTTCCTGTTTTATTTTTTGTTTTATCCTGAGGGTCATAATCCTAACTTCTTAAGGAGAAATTCCCTATACACTTTTAGGTCACATACCAGTCTGCTTGATGCTCTCTAAATGACTGTTGCTATGACTTCTGGTCAAAGGGAGGCATTATAATTGCTGGTTATGTAGATGCCAGTTATAGCTGTCCTGCAGAGAGGTCTGAGGAGGAGCACCACTGCAATACCCAGATGAAGTAGAAATAGTAAACTGAAAGAATGCCACAATTGCCTAAGGAAAGATTGAGAAAGTAGACAACTATTTCAGAACTAACAGTGTTCTCTCTAATTGTTTTATTGAAGCTGATCAGCCTTATATGTTGGGAAAATATGCATGTCAAATCACATCTGCATAGTCTTTTGATGTTTGAAGAAATGGTAGTACTACCGCGGTTATCTTTGCCTGAGGTACACTTATCAAAGAGGAGAGGAGATGTGGAAGTGTGTGCTAACTGCCTCCTGTTTTAGGGACCAGCTGTAGCATGATCAATATCATGTGCTAGACAAAGAACTGTGCCCACTTACAACTGCTCTGTCCTGATGACAACTGTATGTCAGTCATGGCGAAACCAATACTGAACATAAATGCCTAAGGTCACACTTCGACAGTTGAGAGTACTCAAGATGATTCATGTGATTCTTCCAGAATTAGCTACATAAAAAATAAACTTGGATTTTAGCTAGATTTACTTGGAGATAAGTTAAGCTAGAAAAGTTTTCATTGTGAGAAAGAAAATGCGATAGGAAGTTGAAATTTTCTTAAACTATGTTGAGAGGAACAACAGCTATTTATTGTAATGTAAAAATAGGTGTTTTACTTTAGTAAATGCTCAGAACTGCTTGTTCTACACGTGCTCATATGAGCTGATTTTAGAACACGGAAGTTCTTTTATTAAATCAGATCTCATGAGTTTAGAATACTATGTACTGTAATTGACTGCTCCATAGATCACAAAAACAAAAACAAAAAATGTCTGGGGATTCTCTTGTGTGTTAGGATTTTAAGCAGACCTATGATTTTCATCATATAAGGTAATAATAGATATAAATTTTTCTTTTCCAGAAATTTTTTGATTTTTAGCATTTTTGGTGACTTATTTTCAATATTTTGAATATGTTGGGATTCAGAGGTCTCATTTAACTTTACCACATAGTGTGTGCCTTCGTCAAATAGCGAAGTAAGCCAGCAAGGGGAAGAGAGATGCTTGAACTTGTTTATTGAGAGAATTATAACATGTATGTGTCTGAATACACTCAGTTACCTAATATATAGAAATATACCATGTAGTTCACAATTAAAATTATTCCATTAAATTAACACTGAAATGCACTTGATTATGATTCTCAGAAGTCAACAAATGGACTATGCATTTAAACATATGCCATTATAGGCAACTTTCTTTTATTTCATTTATGAAATATGTTGGAGTTTGTTTATTAAAATCGTAGAATGGTTTTGGGTTGAAAGGGACCTGTAAAGGCCATCTAGTCCAATCCCCCTGCAATGAGCAGGGACATCTTGAACTAGATCAGGTTGCTTAGAGCACCATCCAAACTGAGCTTGAATGTTTCCATAGATTGGACATCTACCACCTCTCTGGTATCTGGCATCTACCACCTGTTTCAGTGTCTCACCACCCTCACAGTAAACAATTTCTTCCGTGCAGTCTGGTTCTACCTTCTTTTAGTTTAAAGCCCTAGGCCTATCGCAACAAGGCCTACTAAAAAGTCTGTTTCCATGTTTTGTGTAAGTCCCCTTTAATACTGAAAGGCCTCAGTAAAGTCTCCCAAGACCCTTCTCTTCTCCAGGTTGAAAAACTCAAATCAATCAAGCTTTCCTCAGAGCAGAGGTGCTCCATCCCTCTGGTCTTCTTTGTGGCCTCCTCTGGACTTGCTTTAACAGGTCAATGTCTTTCCTTGGGCTGGGGCCTCAGAGCTGGATGCAGTGTTCCAGGTGGGATCTCACCAGAGCAGGAGCAGAGCAGAGGGGCAGAGTCCTCTCCCTGGCCCTGCTGCCCACACTGCTCTGGATGCAGCCCAGGACACGTTGAGTGCACATGGCTGGGTCATGTCCAGCCTGTCACTCACCAGCACCCCCAAGTCCTTCTCAGACAGGCTGCTCTGGATCTGTTCATCCCCAGCCTGTGTTCATACCAAGGTTTGCACTGACCCAAGTGCAGAACCTTGCACTTGGTCTTATTAAACAGTATGAGGTTCCCATGGGCCCATTTCTCAAGCTTCTCCACGTCCCTCTGGATGGCCTTCTGTCTGTCATGTGTGTCAACCTCACCACTAAGCTCAGAAATATACAGAGATAAAAATGGAAGTTGATTATTTTATAAATGTCTTAAGGTTCAAATAGCTTTTTCTGTGAAATAGAACAGAAAACATTTCCTGCATTTATTTCCTTTGGAATGATTTTTTCATTTTTTCTGAATTTCACAGAGGAACTTTATATGTAAAATGGTTATTCCACAGATCCCATACACCTTATTGAATACTGAAATACTAGCATTAAGAACTCTTCAAAATGATAATTATCTTGCCATGTTAAAGGGTATGAAATTCATATCCTTTTCCAGGGTACAGAAAAATAATCCTGTTTAAAATAATGCATGATTTTGCATTTCTCCAAGTATGTGCTTATACTGAATTTTATAAGCAATAAGAGTTTATACACCTAGAAACTTAAATATCAATGTTGCTTGAAGATAGTTGCAAGTTGTTAAATTAGGATATGCTAAAGATACTGTATTTCTCCTGACTTTATTTCCTGTCTAGAGACTTTTTTTGTCTAAGTGCTCTATCCTCCATTGAGGACAGAAACTCTTTTCTGTCTGGTAATGCAGTACACATGCAGAAGGAATTCCAACATTTTTCGAAACTGCTGGGTATTAAGGACAATACAATTATTAAAAATAAACTTTTGAAAATATTTGCTGCTTGATTTTCTCAGAATTACTTTTTCTTATGCAGCCGAAAGGTTACATTCAAAGCACAGTTTTGGAGTAGATATAGGGGATGTTCATTTATTTTTTTTAATATTATCCAAACTGGAATGACATATTTCTGTACTTGTAACATTCTGAACCTCTCTTTTGAGGTGAATTTGGTCTAAGAAAACCTTTTCTATAACAATTTTTTTTTTATTTTAAACTGTGTAATACTGATAAAAATCAGGGCATGTAATAAATTAATGATGACATATAATATCTCTTGAAAGTTCGTCCTGGTTTTTTATAGGTAGTATTTCTACAACAATGTTTTGTCACTGGTTTAGTCCAAAATGTAACTAATAGATGTAAGTGGTGATCAAGAAGAATTTACTAACTTTTTGCATTCATGTGTATGTCCTTTGGAATTTGCAACTCTGAGAAGCAATAAGAATGTGCACACAAGAAAGAATAAAACAAATCTTTAGCAAGCCAGAGATAGTCTCTTTCTGCCAGTTATAAACCACAGATTGCCATAAATTACAATTTAAATATCACTTTCACAAGTGTGGCCACCGTAATTGTGCTGCCTGACTGAATTCTTCCTGAAGCACATTACTGCTTAAATGGCAGACAGATGCAACTTTTCTCTGTTAAACTAGTAAATTTCAGCAAATAATTTCTTCAAGTTTTTTCACCTGAATAAGACACAGATTCATTAGGGAAGACTGAGAAAAAATATTGGTCTTTTCTGTGCAGCTCTTTCCCTGTGTGAGATGGTTTTGCTCTCTTGCTGAGCCCAAATGATGGTTGAAAAAGGCACAGGAGCAAAGTAACTAAAAATAGTAGGAAAGAACAGTGCAGCAAAAAATAAGAGAAAAGACTGAGGGAAGAAAGAGGTAACTAAAGAGACAAAAAGACAGAAGGCCATGCTAAAAACATAAATGTTAAGAGGAAAAAAGAAAACAAACAACTGGTACAGGAAAGAGTAAAATCAAATGATACTTTATTATATTTGTTTTACTGCTGTTACATTTTGTTTGAAATATTTTCTCATAGCATTAATTCTCTTATTTTGTGTAATGCACAATACAAATAAATGTAAAACATTAAACAATTAGAAAAATATCATTAAATACTCATTTATAAAAAGTATTCCACTTTTCAGGTGATTTATTTAAACTTGATGTCATTGTATGACTGGGAATGGTTTAGATATGTATGGTGCTTATGTGTCCATAGCAAACCAAAGATTAAAACAATGTTGTTTTGTCAAATAAATTATATTTTAAGTTAAATGAAAAAAAACCCACCTTTTAAAAGTAAGAGGATATGTCTAATCTGGCTACATGTGAGGAAACATGTGTTTGTGTTATGCATCAGGTGACTGGGACTGTCTTGTTTCCCAGACCCTAATAAATTTATGTCTGCAAAATTATAGCGATGAGCTACTTTTGTTTTTTACAAATGGTATGGGCTCAGGACCTTGTTCATCTTGTTGGACTGAAAGTCACTTTCTGATTTCTGTGTCTGCTCTGTTTGTCTTGCATGTATGCTGTGAAATACTCACTCTGCAAATATTTGCCCTGCAAATCTTTTCCTTTATTGTGAATTTATTTATGATGTTGTGGTTTAACCCCAGCCTGCAACCGAGCCCCACAGAGTCACTTGCTCATTCCCCTGATAGGATGGAGGGCGGGGGAGAATCAGAAGGTTAAAAATGAGAAAACTCATAGGTTGAGATAAAGACACTTTAATAGGCAAAGCAAAAGCTGCAGCAAAGCAAAACAAGGAATTCAATCACCCCTTCCAGTGGCCAGGCAGCTGTTCAGGCATCCCCAGAGAAGCAGGGCAACATCACAAGTAACAGTGACTTGGGAAGACAAATGGCATGACTCCAAATGCCCTCCCCACTTTCCTTCTTCCTCCCCCCATGTTATATATTCAGCATGATATCATATGGTCTGGAATATCCCTTGGGTCAGTTGGGGTCAGCTGTCCTGGCTGTTTCCCATCCCAGCTCGTGCATCCCCAGGTCCCTCACAGGTGGGGTGGGCTGAGGAACAGAAAAGGCGTTGATTCAGTGTAAGCACTACTCAGAAATAACAGAAATATCCCTGTGTTATCAACACTGTTTTCAGAAAAAACCCAAAACATCACTGCATACCAGCTACTGCCAAAAGAAATTAACTCTACCCTAGCCCAAACTACCAGAGATGTACAGCTTAAAATCAAGAATATCAGTTCAGCAGCTTTCCCTGCAATAGACTGACTATGTACTGAGGATAACAAAATGGAAGGTCATCAGCTGATATGAAAATGCACAAATGTATTTTTGAATTCTTAATTTATGAAGATGAAATCTATGCTATAAATTCTGAAATATCTAGTAAAACTGACAAGCTTATCAGATGGCAAGGAAATCAATCTGGTTGTCATTGGCTTCAGCACACTTTCTTGTGAGCTGAGAGAGTGATGAGATTTTCTCCAAGGACATGAAAGGCATGTTTAAAAGTGGGAAAATAGAGTGCTATACTTAAAATATGTAGAGTTATAGATAAGTATTTAAAAGGTGAAAAGAAAGGCACCAGTATCACATATTTCTACAATTCAGTCTGTTAATTTTTCTTATTTTCTTTTTCTTTCTTCATTTTCTGAAAAAGAAACTTATTGGTTAAAAGCAGTAGTTTCTAAAAAGCTGATTACACAACCTGCTTAAGATTCTGTAATCTTTATGTTTTAACTGTTTTTTCTCACAAAAGTTTTCCATTTGCTAAGTAAGTACAGTGGGAGAGGAGGATAGTCTACATACTGATGTATTATACTGATTCTGCTTACATCATATCGTGTTTTAGCATGCAATCTGGCTGCACCTGCCCTTTTGGTGTGCCTAGTTATAGGAATAGGACTCAAATTGACTAGCTGTGTGGTGAAGATACCAGATGTTCCATCCATTCGTGATGCACCAAATGGGTAAAAGGTAAAATCCTTTCTGCATGGGAAGTTGTGAGATGGTTCCTGGGACACAGCTGAAGCTGCTGCTGATTCTTTTACAAGCTGGCTCCAAGAAGCTCCAGCAACTGCCTCTGAAGGAACTGCTTTGGTCACAGCTCCAGCTGACCTACACCCACCTTGCCTCCCTCTTTGATCAAACAGAAGAGGAAACGCAACCCAAAAGTGTTACACAATTTATCCTGCAGGTATTACTGAAATGAAAAGTTGTCTTTTTGAGGACATAACAAATGGAGGCTACAGAAGGAAGGGGAATTTTCAGAAAGATTATAAGTCCTTTTACATAGAGATCCCATCTTTGTTGAGCATTGAGGCTCAGGAGAATTGTGGGAAGAAGTGCTTAAAGGAAGGAAAAGTGAGAGAGGCAAATGTAGCCTTTTACTCCAGCAACTGTAAGAGAACAGAGAGCAGAACTGTGGGCTTGCTATAAACAGCTATAAGTCTTAAAAACTAAAATGCTTCCCCTTTGCTTCAATTTTTTGGGTATTTTTTTCTTCTCTGTTTTTTACCTACCTGTTTGTTACTAAGTGAGCCTCTTGCTCCTCTGCTAACCATGCTGAAAGGGTGTGGGTCAAATAAGAAGCTGATGGAGAAGACCTAGCACAAATGTACCCAGCATTGTGGCCTTTGCATGTACTAGAACTGCTTAACACTTCAATGTGTAATTGGAAAATGCTTATGCAACCATTTTGGCAGAGAATCTTAAGAGAAACAAAGATTGCTAGAACTGCACAATTTGCAGAAAATAACTTTATGCCCTTGTTATTGCCTGGAAACATGGGTTTTCAAAGCAAAAGCTACAAGGATGAAAGAGAATAGAAAATGAAAGGAGCATGCATTCCTCTAGCAAAAAGCATTCCTTAAATTTCTGTAGTGATTATTTACACACTTTGGCATTTGAAAACTTGAATATTTTTTACTCATGATGTCCAAAAATGGATTTTGTATTTAAATTAGGATAGAAGGCAATGATAATGTTGTAAGATGAAAGCAATAAAACAAAGAAAACCATAAAAGGCCAGCTATGCTTGGCATAAAATAATTGTCTCTAGTGGCCTTAGAAATAACATGTACAGCTAGTAGAAACCATAAAATCTCTAGAGTATCGTTGAAAAGAGAGGAATTACATATAAATCAAGCTACACCTTCTAAAAATAAAAAACACCATGCTAATGCTTAAGTGCTAAGTATGTTACTTAGTGGTAGCTGTACAATTTTATTTGACATAAATAATAAATATTATGCCTTCATGATTCCATACTTTTGATGGAAAATAAAAATAATCGATTTTTTAAAAAGCATAAGAGTCAGTTTTATAAGGAAGGTAACCTGAACTTAAATCTTGTGAGATTTTGTTACTTTTCAGAAAGTACAAATGCTCTAATTGCCTTTCAAGACTTTAAAGGAAGTACAATATGCCCTGTCATAACATACTTTGAAATAATTTATTGGAAAGAGTCCTCACTGGTGTATTTGAATATAAAATAAGAATTACTTCTGGTAATTTTTTCTTGATCTCACAATATGGAACCATAAGTAAACTGGTAGGTGAAAAAATGGTGTTTTTGCAAAAATGTAGTGATCAAGAAAGATTTTAGAAGCAACTTTTCTTCCTTTTCTCCATTTATTTCAAGTCTCAAAATAAAGCTTATGAAATAATGAAAGAACCAAACAATTATGAGCTGAAATAAGTAAACTAGGATTTATGAAAGTCATTTTCTTATATTGACAAAAGAGAGAGCTCATGTTTTGGTTTTTTTTAAAGAAGTATTAAGAAAATTTTTTACAAAAAGGTGTTTTATTATGGAAGTCACACAATACAGAATCAAATTCTTCCTTAGCATCTTTTTTTTTTTTCTTAATGAGTCTGGTTCTATGTGCTTTAATTAGTCTGGATTATAGCTATGTAAATTAGACCAAAAGATAAACCACTTTTACTTTCAGTTGTCTACAAATACTATGAAAAATGTGAATATATGTAGATTTTGGAGCTTACTTTATATTGCATGATATTTTATTTTTAACTTTCATTTGATGTACATTGCAATCACTTCTTTCAGAATGCAACTTTGTTATTGTCCTCAGTAAGTTTACAGTTATGATCTTCCTACATTTCATTCAGTAGCTTGAGGTGTGCTTTCTGCTTTATTGTTTATTTGAAAATATTGCACAGAGCATACTTGGTGCGTAATTAATATTGGCCTCAAAATTTAAAACTGATCCATTGAAATAGGCAAGTTTCTGATCAGATCAGGCTGTAAGGAGTTGATTTGATTCTGATGAACTAATGTCTGAAACTGCAAGCCCTAGGAAAAACATTGATTTGCTCTCAAACTGGGTCCTTAACCCTTTTAGGTTTTTGCATCTACGTGTTGTTTCAGTGAACAAATAAGGAAACAAAGAGTACTTGCATTTTGTCATCTAACAAGGTACACTGAGCAAATTTTCTGTGTGGGGTTGAGGACAACTGGTAACCAGAGAATATTTTCTTTCAATTTTGGGGACATGTAATTTTGATAACACTGAATGTTGATGCCTCAGGGCATATATGATGTACCTTCTGCATGTACCTTCTTCTCCAATCCAGTGCCTGCTACTGGCACCCATACAGAGTTTAGGAGTTTGTGTCTGAGTAGTTATATCAAACTTTCCAGTCTCTCTGACTCTGTGCTGAAACAAACACAGTGGAGTAAATGGATGAGTAGCAACCTCCTTCCATCCCTCGAGTGCCTGTCTGCAGTAAGCCTTTAGGTGTTTGCAGAGCAGTGCCGCAGTGTCTTCGGGCTGGGCACATCTCCACTCGCTGCAGAAAAACAAAAAAAAAGTATCTGACTGATGTGGAGATTATGTTTTTTCTCATTTGCCATTTCAAACTAATAAAGAGTCATAGCTCTGTCTCCTAAAACCTAGCCTGAATGAGACCAGCTTCTTTTCTACTGTGCCATATTTTGAAGACAATCATAGGAGCAAGTTGTTGAAAGTTTATGAATGTTCAAGTTAACAGTATAAGCCTTTCCATAAAGAAATTGATTCCATCAAAGCAAAAATAGGGTTTCAAAGTATAGCAGAAAATTTCTAAAAATTGTGTACTGAAATTCATTGATTTTGTGCATAAGGGCACTCAAAGGATTTGAGTTATTTCAATTGTACCAGTAAGAGATCGATGGAATGGGTAAATGTATCACCAATTTGTAATAAAAACTTGGAGGTTATGGAGGAAATATGGTCTTCAACCACAAGAAAAGAATAACAATATCTCTGCTATGTTTATATAGGAAATGTTCCTCAAGGGAAACCAGATTTTGACTCCACTACTCTTGCTCCACTCTCTGGAGCTCCTCCTACAGCTTGCATGCCTCTCATGTAGAAAAATAGGAATTCCTACGTTGAAGGACCCTGCAAACCTCTCTGCCCTTCACCCCACCTCATCCTTATTTCCTCCCCCTTTAACAGCAATAGTGTGATTGCTAGCAGCAAAGAACAGGTCTTAGCTGCAGCCCATTATTTAGAAGAAAATCTCTAGAAATATGCTCTGGGCTGCAGAAATGTCTAAAGATCACTTCCAACTTGACTATTATGTCATATTGATATGAAAGAGTTAATTGAAACAAAATACCATTTTTGCTATGATATTTCTTCAAAGGTGCCCTGTCCATCTTTTAGGACATTCCATAAAAAGGCAGTGAGGCTGGTATATCTACTTCTGTTACAGGTATTTTTGCTGTTTTCCCAACAACAGTAATAACAAAATCATGTAATGACCTGTCATATCAGGTAATTGATTTCTATAGATAATTAAATAAAGCAATGATATGTATTATGACATATTAGCATTTCCAGCAATTCACGTGGCTTTGGAGAAATAATCTGCAATTTTATTAATAATTTTTGAGCATATAAATTTATTCAATTAATTTCAAAGGCTGTCCTCAAAGCAGAGAGCTAGGATGAGGAAAGAAGAATAATGAAATATAGTTTTTAGTAATGGTTCAGTTTCTTGCAAATTGTTTTTGCAACACTTCTACGAGAAAACATTTGAATAAATGTAATGCTATTTTCACTTTGCCAAATTTTGAAACTGGTCTCTGTGTTAGTTGTTGCTCACAGATAAAAAGTAATCAAAAGTAATTCAGGATGAGTTGCCAAATTAATAAAGGCATTAGGTCTACATTCACTTAAATTTTTGGAAGGAGTGCAATATGCTTTTCCTTACTGCTTCAAATAAAACTTCAGAGCAGATAACTAGTGATACAAATTCTTATATTCAATGGAACTACACAAATAGAACTATATTTGCACAACACTGGCAATATTTTTTTTGCAAAAGAAATATTTATTAGCACAATATATTTATCAAATTTGTGTTTGCTTCAGTAGGTTGCTTGGTTTCATATAGACTGCTCCAGAACTTCAGAAACAAAATATTTTGGCTTCTAGATGTCTTGAAAATTTCCTTTGTTTGGAAAGTCTGCTTTTCATAAAAGCAGTGTGAAGGGGCAAAATGAAACTAAGCAGTTCAGCTTTTAAAAATATTTTTGGCCCAACTTAATGAATTTTTTTTTTCAGACTTTGTTTTCAATATACAAAAAACATGTTCTTGGTCTTTCATTCTTGGTTCTTTAGTCACCAGTTGTTTAAAATCTTTTCTAAAGGCCTCTCAAGCCATTAAGGGAGTATAATGCACTCCTGCACATCTCTGTGAAATTAATTAAATTTCTAATACTTTATCAGATAGCAAATAAAGGGATATTTGGCATTTTAATTTAACAGATATTCTTTTACATTTCAGTATGCTGATAAATTGTTCAGAACAAAGCTAAATTTCATAAGTTACAAGGAATCTAATAACAACAACAAAAAAGAGTTTTGAAAGCTTGAATAAAATCTTTTGCATTTTAATCCTCTGAGAGTTGCTTGCATGAACGTCATTCTGTCATAAGCAAAACAAAGGCTGCTAAAAGGAGGAATAAAATAAAGGGAGGGGAAAGGAAAGAAATTAAGGAAAATCATATCATGATGTATTTTAATAGGAATATAAAGATTTAAAACAGATATATGAACTTCTTTGTGCAGAAGATTGTCTTAAAATTTAGCTTGAATTTTCTAACTTCAGGACATAAAAAAAAGGCAAAATAAAACTTCTTTTTCTACTTTTTCTAAAAGATTCTAAAATTTCTAAAAAATGGAAAAAAAAAACTTCTTCATGGTTCAGTTTTTCCACTAACTGATATAGTTACTATATCTATTTAATGCTAATGCATGCTAATCATACAAACATATCTGTTAGAATTCTGGTCTAGTGCTGTCTTTTGCCAGGTATAAACTATGCTTAAAAACATGCCAAATATAAACTGCAGTAAACATAAATCAACTATTTACTATTAAATTATCTCTTGCTCAGTACATCTACCCAAAGCAAATAACCAGTTGTCCATTAAGTAAGTTTCACAGAACCTTAAGATTCCTTAAAAACTGGAATTGTAACAGGTCTCATTATTTTATTTTAATTTTTTTTTTTTTTGTATAAACAGGCAAATTTGGAAGTAACTGACCTTTAAGTGGTAGGACAATTTCTGCTTTAGATGATATTGTTAATGAATTCCATTATAATGAGGATAACATAACAACTATAGTACTTGCATTGCAATAAGGAAATTTTAGCCTTGAAAGATTTAAAAGCTAATTACTGAATGCCGTAGTGAAACAAATGAAACTCTTTATTTCTATTGTGGTAATATCTGAATTACTACTAAGCATTTCCACAGCAAAGATACTTTCTAAATTATGATGGGCCTAAATATTCCTATTTAAGTTCCAAAATAGTTTTAGCACAGCAGCCACATTTAATCTTACTGGCACAGTTGCCTGGTGCAGATCCGTAGAGCAACTGCCCTGAAGAAAAGGTGAATTGTTTCTTGGTCAGGATGGGTGATGAAGAAATCACCTTCTTTTACACTGATGGTAGGAATCAGCTGGAGTCCTGTGCTGACAGAAAGTGCTCTTGAGTCATGTCTGCCTTGTGCAGGTACAACCTTCTAGTTGACCCTGCAACACCATCACGGATCTCTTGTGGGGTTCTCTCTTGGTTTTGGTCATGCCTTTTCCCCTCCACTGAATACCTTTTAGAAAACTTTCAAGAGTAAAACTTTCATAGAATAACACTTCCAAGAAGTGCATGAGCAAATTTTGATGTTGATGTGATATACATGTGTAATTTTAATTTTTTTTAATGACCCTCCATATTTCAACTCTACATAAGAGGAAAAAAAAAAAAGGAAGCAAATAGTAGAGTCTGAATTTTGTTTATCTCTTAGTAATTAAATTTTAAAATAACCTCAAATTTTCTTCAGGGAGATTAACTCACTGCTTGAGATTCTATGTTATTTTCTCAAATCAAACAAGCGAACAGAAGTTTTGCCAGTTACTGCATTTTGAGTTTATGCCCTCCTTTAAACTGTGGGTATACGTATTTACCAGGGTACTTTCAGAAGCTAGTATGTGCGGGCTTTCATTGGCATTTCAACATAAATGACTGGTGTGGAAAGCAGTATAAAACTCCAGAGCACACGTGTCTGCTTCTGTTGTAAATGCTTTATAGCAGTTTATGATGCTGGCATTGTATCAGGCTCCTAGATTTTGTGAAACTGTTGGACTAACAGCACTACAAGGAAGCATTTTATCTTCCTGGATAGAAGCAAACATCAGAAATGTTAGTGGGACACAGGCTTCACAGCTTTCCAAAAGAACAAACTGCATTGCCTCAGCCTCAGTAAGTATAAAACCAGGATTGCAATTAGTTGAGCCACTCTCTGCTTTCTCACCATGCAATGTTTTTGGGAGGGTGGCTATAGGAAGGTGATGTACACAACATCATGGCTACAGGCTTATTGTGCAGCATGAATTTAATTAGTTGCCATAGCAAGTGCTATTTATTTGGATATGGCTAATTTCTTTTGAAAAGGGAAAAAAGAAAGACATCAGACACCTCCTCAAAATATTTGAATCTTGGATTGTGTGCGTGTGAGTTATCGTTCTGGCAGTCAGGCTTTGAAGAAAACTGGCTTCCACGGAAAAGGGACAGTGAACAACACAGGGTTTCAGAGAGAAATGAACACCAAAGCATCTCCCTGTGTGTTCTTGATGCAACTCCTTTGGTCTCTTTGCACAGTGATCCACACTGCTTTATTGTTATGAATAACTCTCATCCTCAGAGACCCACAGTGACAGTCCCTCCCTTCATTGAAAGTAATGGGAAATTTGCCAGTAACCTCAATAGAGACAGGAATAAGTCATTTATTGTCTGCCACTGAAACACATGAAAGCTTGACAAGTCTATGAATAGGTAGCTTCATCCTCTTCTTATTTTAGAGTCTATTTTCAAATATTCAGACTTGAAGAAAACTTAACCAGACTGTGCTACTTAGAGTCTTGGATGCTGTGAATTGCCTTCTCCCAAAGTAAACTGTTTTTTCAGACAACAATATTCAACAACAGTAGTAGTACAGGTTGCATTATTTAGATATTTCTGAAAAGACACAGCTTCCCAAGATGGTTCTACTTTTAATGGATATCATGAAGTGAAAACCAGAATAACTTCAATCACATCTCATAATCTTAAAATCTAGCTGTAACATTGAATGTGTTTGTTTCTTAAAGTCTTTCCTTTTTCTCTGGTTAAACATGCAATTGGCTGACATTTTACCCTCTGTAATTAATAGAATTGGGTTATACAGGATATAGGATAAAGGAGAGGGAGCCCAACCACAGAAATTCCTTGAGAGAACCCTTCAGAGGAATATTTAGAAATATTTGCATTGCAAATTTAAATGCATTTTCACATTGAATAATCCTTGCAGGGTTGAATTTTACGAAAGAGTGAACTTGGTTTGCAACATGCAGAAAAGATTATTAGTTAAACATCTTTGTTTCATTACATGACTGCTAATTTAATATTCCCTTACAAGCTTGAAATTAGACATTTTTCTGTCATTTACTTTAAAATCATGCTTGTTTGACTTCTCTACCTTAAAAGGTACAAAAATACTTCAAAGAGCGGTTCTCTGTATGCAGAAACTTTTTTTTTTTCTGGCAGCTATAAAGATTTGTTATGTTTGGAATATTTCACATTTATTATGTTTTTGCAGAAGGAGTTTTTTTCAAAGTTACCATACAACATTACAGAGTTATCACAAAACCAGGTAGGTTGGTCAGGACCTCATGACATCATCTAATTTAATGTCCCCTGCTCAAAACAGGGTCATCTAGAGTAGGTTAGGACCCATGCCTAGTTAGGGTTTGAATATCTGTGATGTTGAAGACTCCACACGTTCTCTGGGTAACCTGTACCGGTATTTGACCACCCTCGCAAGAAAAATATTGTATTACAGTTAAAATTAATTTTCTGCGTTTTAATTTGTGCCTATTGCCGCTTGTCCTGTCACTGGGGAATGTTGAAAAGAGTCCAGCCTCCTCTTTTTTTACCTTTCCACATCAGATTTTTATATACATGATGGAATACCCCTGAGCCTTCTCTTCTCCAGGCTGAGCACTCCAAGCTCCCTCAAATACAGCCTCATATGAGATATGCTTCAGTCCCTTAATCATCTTTGTGGCCCTTTGTTGGAATTTTCTCCAGTATGTCCCATTACTTCTAGTATCAGGGACTCCAGCACTAGACCCAGCACTCCCGATGTGTCTTATCAGGGCTGAACAGAGGGCAAGGATCCCCACTTTGACCTATTAGCAATGCTCAGCAGCCCAGGAGGCTGTTTGCCACATTTACTAGAGGGGCATATTGCTGGCTCATGGCCAACTTCTTATCCAGCAGAACCATTTTTTTCCAAGCTTTTTTTTTTTTATTTTCAAGCTTTCCATGCTTTGGTTATATATGGGTAGCGAACACATTAAAGGAGATACTGATCAGATCAAATTTTCTTTACAAATGTGACTTCACTCTTACATGCTTGTGATGACAGAAACAAGACCAAAGAGGAAATTTCAGCATCTGATTCTGATTAGCCTCCTCAAGTCTAATTAATTTCACCAGTTTCAAATGAAGGTGAAATGGTGACTTGGTGTGTTATTTAAAAGCTGTTTAGGGGAGAGAGATTCCTGGAGAGTGTTGGAGAGCAAAGTGAAGAGCTACTTTAGTAGATAAGATTAAATTACTGCATTAAAAAGAACTAGGATTTTGGTGAGGTTTTTGTGGTTTGGAGTTTTTTTGTGTGTTTGTTTAATGAGAAGTAGTTCAATGGCTAACAGTTTCTCAGCAGTTTCACAAACTGTGAAATACAAGCTTCTGGTAAGCAAGTTAAAGTACTTGTAATTTGTGGAGGAGGTCTAATTATGTCAAGTGATATAAGGACAGCTGAGTAACCTGTCCTCTTTTTTTAGCCTAAAGCTATGTTATAGCTATGTCCCTGAAATGAGAGTGTTCATTTACCAACATAACCCTGGACTTTCTTGTACTTGAGATATTTTTCTTGTCAGTATTACAAGTGTATGTTCCCCCTTCCCCCAGCCAGCTCTGTGGCACTCAGCCACTGTGAAGCCAGGCAGCACTTGTAAAGCCTGCTGTCTGTACAGCTCGTGTATAATTGAGCTATGCAGATGCAGCAGCTGAGTCTTTCTTAGAATTGCTGCTTGTGTGATTGAGCTGAAATACTGGAGTTGTAGTGATTATGCAGATGAATTATGCTTGTTGATGCAGGACTCTCCAGTACAAGTGAGGTTGCAAATACCCGAAAATCTCTTTACATCCCTGTTGCAAGAAACATGTCGGCTTTAGACTCCTGCCCAAAGCAGCTGCAGTGATAGTTACATCTTTCTCTCTAGTGATCTTCAGAGTATCTGACTGTACCCTACAGCTGCCTTCAGCCTTTTGAGGATTAAACAGCTGGGTAAGATATGGGCATTAGACTTCTACTGAGAGCTGTGAAAGACTAAGTGTTTGTAACTTCTAGTATTTTAGCAGTGCTTGAAGGTAAAGCTTTGGTATATGGGGGGGAATATTAGGTTGTTTGCTGTCAGTACTAAAATGCACAAGCTTCTGTTAGAGCATCTGCTGTGTACAGGCTGTGTTTGGTAAGCTATCAGCTATTGGTCTTCAAGCAAGCCAAAGTTCCCTATTAAGCCTCAGCTGTTGCTTGTGATTTTTCTATAATTGTGTCAGCACTTGATAGTGAAGAAAATGCCGGTTTTTACTAATAGGGGAGGAGGTTTGTGTTTTCTCACTTGTTTTAGTTATTTTCTTTATCTGAGGATAACTTTCCTGTGTCACTGAATAATTTTGTAGTTAATATTTAGTTACTCCTGGATTTAGGTCTTAATTTTTAGGGGAAAAGTTGGTATGTCAAAGAGCCTTGAATAACACAATGAAAATGCACAGTTCTTATCTGTTGGCTTCCTTATGTAAATGTCTGTATTTAAAGAAAGACATGACTTAGCTTAATTAGCAAAACTCACAAAGAGGTGAGTAACATCCCTAACTTGAAGTTCTTGTCTGTGGGTATGATTTCTTTGAATCCCAGTTTATCTATAGTTGCTGCTCAATGCTATTGATGGAGGCATTTGTTCTTTGTTATAAGATCATTCAGGTAGCTGTTATGCAAACAGTGCTTTCTGTTTTACTTCCTCTCTGTGACCTTATGGTGTATTAGGAAGTCGAGGGGGGAGGGAAACAAAAAAATTCATTAACATGATAAACTGCCTTTTTCTTTAAGCTTAGGTGCTGACAAAACAAGATCAGTTTTCTCTGATGCTTCTTACTTCTGCTTTTATTCAATCTTTAGAAAAAAAAAGCAGTAGCTAGATAAGGTTATAGTGGAATTGCATCAGTTAGTGGAATCTAAACTTCATGTGTTTGGGTGCATTTTCTTCCTGTTTTTGGGTAAGGAGTGTGTGTGAGAGGTGTTTTGTTTTTGGTTTTGTTTTTTTTTTTTTGTTTAAGATTTTACTTCGGTAGCTTTAGATGCAAGCAGTTGTTCAGGCTAAGTCTTTTATCTTCGAAGTATTTTAGCAAAGTATTTTAGCAGTTCTGTGAAAACCAGACATAACTGTCAAATCAGATTTTATTTTTATTATACTACTCAAGAGTATCTTCACTCGTGAACATCCCCTCCAATTCACTGTGACCACGGGTGTTTTGTTATCTTGATTTGATAAGGGCTATCTGCACACTTGTGTAGCACTTATTAGAGCAGTTGCTGAAAAGCTGATGTTTATTTTTAAGTCTTGGAGCAGAGAATGTCAGCATATCTAAGGCAAGGAACCACTTTGCTCTCACAGATCATGAGGCTTTGCTCTCTCTTTGCCCACAGGACTGCCATGGCTCTATCTGACTGGGCACTCCTGGAGGAGTAACAAGGGGGGAAAGGAGTGAGAAGGTGTATAAGAAAGAGGAGTAGGAGGAAGCACAAATGACCCCTTAATGGTCAAAATAAAATAGCCCTGATCCTAAAGTACTATATGCATTTGCCATTCATTCAGCAGTATGTGACAGAAAAAAGTGAATTTTTATTTAATGTTCATGTAAGCCTGTACCCTTTACAGGGAGTTTAGTAAATTGTAGCTACATGTGTGATCTTGAAAGAAGAAACATGGGATTTTTGTGTGAATAATAAGGGCTACTAAAAAAAAAAAAAAAAAAAAAGGAAATGGCTATTTGGCAAACTTTATTCCCTAGAATAGTAATTTCCAGCATAAAGGACTGGTGACATGACAGGAGGCACTAAATGAATTCTAAGTGCTATATTTAGAGACTGTTTTCTGAATCTAGCTAGCAGCAGTACTTGACTCCTGGCCTTCTGACTTTATGCTTTTTAGACACCCTTATCTGAAATATTAATAGTGAGACTTTGGAAAATCAGTTTGAAATACTAATTCAAATAGTGTCTTTGTAAGGAAGGTTCTTCTTTATACTTAGTGTAAGATTGCAACTTTGTGAACTGTGGAGTACTTGTTTTTGAAATAACAAAATACTTAACTCCTTATTGCCTGATGGTAGGGATAAGGAAGTCATCAAGAGATGCATTAGAATGCAAAATGGTTGGGATGATATTTCAGTGAAAATTTGTAATGTTTTGATATAACCGTTATGAGCTGTATGATGTTATTAATTTCAACCATCTAAGAGGAAAAAAGTGGTTTGACTAGTCATTTCTCAAAGAGCTATTCATGAACAGTTATATTTTAAAATAAGTTCAAAGTATTTTATAAGCAGGTTTCACAACATGCTGGTAATTGTAACAGAGTATCAGAGCTACTTAACTGTTCTTTCACAATGAAAGTTTGATGCAAAGCTGCTAAAATCTGTGGTTTCACTGGTAAACCCAGGATCAAATAAAAGTGACTAAATCTAGGACACCAGGGCAAACCTACCTACAGTGGCAAGGTAACAAGGGAGTATTAAGGGATTGCTCTTCTTGATACTTGCCTGGTATATTTCCCCGAATTAGGCACAGGAAGAAAATTGCTGTCAAGCATCTGAGTCATAAAAATAGCTACTTGTTTAGTTTGTCACAGTGATGATATTAGACCTTCATATAAGGGCAAACAGCTTAGCTGCTCTTTACTGAAATCTGAAAGAAAACAAACGTTTGCAAAAAGGATTAACTTGTGGAAATCATCTGTGCCATAGGACACTGGGATAGCAGCAGATGCTGATGGTCTGTGCAGCAGGCAATGCTGATGCCCAGGCTCATCAGCTTCTTGGAAGAAAATAAAAATGACACCTGATACCATATTTGAATAGTAACAAACTATAATGACAGTGCTTTATGCCAAACAGAATGACAAGTTAGAGCACTCCACCAAGTTTTGAATGATCAATGTGCTGCAATGTGACAATTAATGATCATTTGGATCAAGTGGTAACTGTCATATCCAGCCAGTAGGGAGTGTGTGACTACCAATTTGGCATATGAGCATATGGCTGGAGTCCATAATGGCTGATGCAGTGGTAGATCCCTCTGAATTTGCAGCTGTACCTCATCAGATGATAAAGCAGTATGAGAATCATGAGCTAAAAATGTCAAAATATTTCAGGTTGCCACAGCAAGCTGTTTAAGCACGGGGAAGGGCTGTATTTCTTTCAATATATATTGACAATCCATTCAGCAAAATTAGGTAGACTCTATTTCTGTAAGATTTGTACTCCTCTAAAATGAATTCCAGCCTATTTGAAGGCTGCTTTTTGTTTCGCTACCAGAAATTATTTCTACGCGTACATTGCGCTTGTTGGCAGTGGTATCAATGCATCTATATAGGCACTAATTCAGAAATTCGTTTAATCACTTCTGGATTTTACCTTTTTTTTTTTTTTTTAGCAGAACTGCAGATAAGCTTCTTTTATTGCAAGAATAGTGTCTTGAGGAAAGTGGACTAATATAGCATAAAGGCTTCTCTGTGCAAATATTCCAAACAATTTAATTTGAAATCTGTACCCTAGAAAAAGGTTTTGTTGGTGGAGAGTCCAGAGTGCCCAAACTTAGTAAAATTATTTGGTGGATAAAGATAATGTGTTCCAGGAAAATAAGACAATACTGATCCAGAATTTAGAGACTAAATCACACAGGTTCTATTATTTTAACTTACACACTGTTTCCAGAGTAGGAGGAAAGGGACAGGTGAATGTTTTAGTCCAGATGCAAAATGTCTGTTAAAACATACAGAAAATGGCAAAATCAAACATGCTCTTTATGGTCTGGATACCTCTGAAAGCCACAAACACCGTTGTCCTATCATGACATTTCTAGTTTTAAATCAAACCTCTACTGGGCAGGCCTGTTTACCAAAATGTGTAAATGGTACCTCTATAAAGAAAAAGAAACAGTGAGATATACTTTCACTGAAGTAATGTCTTCTCTGCTCAGTTAAACCAACACTTAGCACCAATGCTAAATACAGATGAGTGAAGATAACTGGAACAGCTCATTCTGCTGAGAATTTTACTTAAACACTTACTATCTGAGTTATTTAATTAACTAAATCCATTTCTGAGACAACAGAGATGATTCTAAATGTTTTTGAGTTTTCCCTTCTTATGAAAGGCTTCATAGGAAAGAACCTTGTTTTATTTCATAAATGTTATACTGTTTTTTTAAAAAAAAGTTTTGTCCACTGCTGAATTTCAAAAGATACCACTTTCCTGAATTGGCTGCATTGGTTTGACATCACCTTGTGTTGTTTGGAGGCTAAACTGTCAGGGGTCTTTCTGGTTTAACTGGTATTTGAGGTTATGTGTTGCCATTAATTCTGTTTCTTTAAGCTTTTCCACCCTTTTAAGAGTTCAGGTATCTCCAGTTCTGACAGGTCTGCTTACAGCCTGTTCATAAGCCAAAGGTTTGTTTAATGAAACATATGGGAACAACTAATACTATAATTATCCAAATAATTGCACTACATATTGTCAGCATCTAAGATCAGATGGCCAGTGAGTGCTTGGATAATCAAGGCTCCCTTCTTGCAGACTCCTCCTTGCTTTAGTTAATTTTGTCTTGCTTGGAGGCCAGTGGGTGATTTCTATAGTTGAATTGTAGCTATTCAATGGCTGGCCTATTAATATTATTGTAAAATTTATTCTTAATCTTGCAATCTTATTTAAGACCCAGCTATCTCTTTGCAAACCTCAAATGTAATTACTGT
The DNA here is from genome assembly GCA_013397795.1 of Orthonyx spaldingii. Classification (NCBI taxonomy): domain Eukaryota; kingdom Metazoa; phylum Chordata; class Aves; order Passeriformes; family Orthonychidae; genus Orthonyx; species Orthonyx spaldingii. Next base: position 870,999 of record VZTJ01004180.1, on the reverse strand, counting down.
GCGGTGTTAGTTTATATTTTAATGGAAAATGGTACACCTATTCTACTTATTTTATGGATGAAGGCATCTTATAGCAGTAGCTTTTTTTTTTTTTCCACCCAGTCATTAAAGTGGGATCTTTTTTGCTAATGGGACTAAAGTCCTTTATCCTATACCTACTAGTTTCATTGCCCACTTGAGCAAATGAACCACTCACTTCAGGGAAGAAATTTATCAGTAAATTTTAAGGAGGTACTTGAAAAATACTACCAAACTGCTGTTTTTTAAAATCATAGACAAATCAACATTGTGAACAAAAGATGCTGATTATTTAATCATGAAATACCTTCATATCAGGCTCATCAAAGAGAGTGAGCACAGAATTCTCTCATAAATATTTTGTATCAAAGTATAAGCTTCAATGTGCTTTTATATATATGCATACTACACAACACATATCCTCTGCATAAATGCAGTAATTTAAATTAATATGACTGTCTTAGACTCTGGTTACCTACAGTGAGGGAAATCTTAATTCTAGCTGTCAGTATAACCTTAAATCTGCCTCCAGTTGTGCATAGTACTACACATTGCATATAGAAGGGAATACTGCTGCTACAGTGATGTCTACTCCAGACCTGATTTGTACAATGATGTGAAGGTTATAATGAAGCCAGCGCTCTTTTGTTCCAGTGTGTTTGTTTACTTAGTTATATTCTAGGCTATAAACCACTGTAATGCAGTCTGGCCAGTGATTTTGCTGGTATTTCTTCTCAGATAAAGCATCTTATGCCACTAGTGAAATGTGACTTACTATGTGGAATACAGCTGGTATTGAGCCAATTGAGTTCTTGCCTATGCAGTGAACCAATAAACATGGAGCATGTGAAGCATAAAATGTGTGATGCAGGGTAATTTTTGTTTTAACCAAATGTAAGGCTTCCATGTATGGCAGTGCATACAGGTCAAAACATCCACCTGGCATCCTGCACTAGCTCTATAATAGAAACTGCTTTTGGAACCTGAGAGGCAGAATTTCATCCCAGCAACCACCTGGATTTGTTTGTACTTATACCTGTTACATGCTATAATTTTATAGTAATATTGTGGAATCTGGGAAGTTACTAATAACTGCTTTGATGCTGTGGTGCCACATCAGAAAAAGTCCTATAATTGCATGTGGTAAAATATCATGGGGTGTCATTAAAATGGATGGTTCATTGTCTCAGGCTCCTGGGACACAGGCTAACAAAACAGCCTATCCAACTGACAGGCAACACTTCCCATTTGGAAATACCTCATTTGGTGAAATAACCATGTACAAAAGCTGTGGAATGACATTTCATACAAGCACTTGAGAGTGACTGTGTTACCAAGAAGAAAATTGTGTGAGTAGCCTCTGAAAAGTACTTGGAAAGACTTTCAAAACTGCGGTCATGTTAAAAATCATGTGGTAATGCATCTGTTAATGTGTGATATTGGAAGCATTACTAAATTTTTGTTCTAGGAACAGATAGAGAAATAGAGAACTCATATGCACTTTGGCTTAGAATGGGTTCTTTATCAGTCATCTAATTTCTCATTTGAAAATAAACCATGAATGCAACAAAGCCAGCATTTTCTACAGGAGCGGTAATTCTTGGAAAAAAATCCAAAACCCAGCAACAAGAAAACACATCCATCCCCCCACCAAAAAAATACCCAAAACCCTAACCAAAATGTTTTAAGAGGGTTTCATTACATCTGCCAAACAAAATTTGCTGAATTTCATTGTCTCTTTTGGAGATAAGAAGCCAGCTAGCTCAAGCATTCCGGTGAGCTTGCGTTGTCTCTGACTGAGTGCACAAAACACTTTTGTTATTGATTCCTAAAACATGGGGCCATTCTTGAATGTCGCCATGCAAATATTGCAATATGACTAAAACTCATAAGTTAAAGAATGCAAAAGCTTATGACCCTCTACAAATGAAAGGAGAAGTTATTCTTGCTCAGGATACAAAAATATGCATGTGTGTATGCATAAATATACATATACATAGGTATTTATGTATGTATTTATGTCTTTACATATGTGCATCTGGAATGGATGTATGGAAATATATCACTAGTGATTAAAAGAGGATGGGGATTTTTATGATGAAGATCTAATCTGTTCTTTTTTTCCTGAGGATGTAATTTACAGTGGGTTAATGAAACAGATGCTACTTTCTGTCAGACTGGAGGCTACAGTGGCTTCACAGTCAAGTGTATCCTCATGTTAATTGCCATAATTAACTTATATCATAATTAAATGAGTTCTAGGACTTCTGCTTTTTTACGTGTAGAAAGAGGAGTAAAGGCTGATAGTCAGCAATGATAGGTGGGGCTGATAGCACTGTGCTTCTTTCAGATGGGTGATTTATATATATTTAACAGTGGTTTGACATTAGACATTCAGGTTCAGAAAAAACCACAAAAGGCTACTCCTGAACAAATAAATATTGAAAATCCATATATTGTATTTAGTACTAATGCTCAATCCATGTTCATTATTGATCTTCTCCAATTAATCGCATGTGTTCCAGTGCATAATGGGAAATGGGCTGGTTGTCTTCTCCTCTTTCCTTACACTCCTATGTCTCCCTAATTCAGAAAGAAAATTTACCCTGAATTTTGAAATGTACATTTTATTTCATTCAAAACCATTTAATTTTCATGAATTCAAAGTTGGTTTATATTTTAAGGTAAAACTTTATTTTTCTTTGCTCTTTGTTTTTATTTTAATTTATTTTCCTTATAATAATTTCTGTTATTATGCAGTTGTTTTCTGAGGAAGATGAGAAATATTTCTCTGAATGTGGTACACAATAATATCTTTCCTTTAATTAGTTACTAAAATATTAGCTGTCACTTTGTACTGAACAGTAATTGGATTCACATCAAGCTCTGGAGTAATTTCCAAGGAAGTATTCTCTCCCTCAGTCCTTCTTTTCCTCCCACACCCTGTGATCTCCCACATATCCTAAGAGATTAGTTGGTCCGGAGCTCTGAATCCTTTTAGAAATGAAGGGAGCATAGATGTTTGCCATAACAATCACACTCATTGAATTGTTCATGATTTAAAAGAAGTGATTAAACCAAAGACTTGTTCAGCATTATTTGAAGAAAATGTTTTCAAACTTGTTTTGTCTGTGTTTTTTCCCCCTAAGGGAAACTTTTGCTTTGTGTAACCAGGTCAAAGAACAGGGAAAGGTGTCCTTTCAGATGAGGTATCTTTTCTAACAGGTATTCATTGAAAGCAAATGCAAACACTTCTTTGTGTTTGAAGCGGTATTGCAACAACCACTCTGGCTTCTCCATTTTTCTTCACTTATTAAGTACTTTTTATGCCACACTATCTACTTACAGGACTGTGTGCATTCAGAGGTCATGCATGTCATTAAATGTTCCTTTACTACTGAATTTTCTCTGACTGATACAATCTACGGCATCACAAAATCAGTAGCAGGGGAAATAAGGTAATGCTTTTTCTTTCCCAAGTTGTAAAACAAAAATGAAACCTAGTAACTCTTAAAAAGCAAGCTGTAAGGAAGGGTATAGAAGAGAGCTTTAAAAACCCTTAAGTCCTTATAATACAAGTAGTGTTTTCTGAACATCTGGTTCATTAATTCTTTTTTCATGGATCTAACTCATTAACAACCTCTTTTATGCACTGTAGATGCTATTCCATCTCTAACCAGTAACTGGCTGTTAAGTCATCTTGAGTAAACTCACGGATAGGCAGTTCATCTATCTAGAATTAACAAAAGAATATTTCTCTTTTCTAAGTGCAATCAAACTTTCAGTAAAGTACAAGTAAGTTTTCTTTGAATTTTATTTCTTTATGGAATAGCTTTTGCACATTCTAGTGATGTAGAGGTAAAAGAGAGGATGAGGACCACCTTGTCCTGCACCTTTAATTGCATGCTGCCATTTGGGTGAATCTTTCTGGCTGAAAAACCTTTCTGCAGCAGTGATTGAATGACAGGGCCTGCTAAGATACACATTTATTTCAACTTTTTCTTTTCTTTTTTTTGTCAGTAGCTTTGAATCAAACCTGAGGGTACCAAATAATGGCATATTTTCAACGACAAAATTTTTACCTGACATTCTTACCCTCCTCTGAGCATCTGGAGACCCTTACTGTTGAGTGTACATCAACCTCACAGCCATTCATACTGAAAATCTTCTACTGACCTTTCATGTGCTGCCCATACTGTCCAGAGCAGGGTTGCTATGACTGTAACTCCATGTGAATGCCAAAACCAGCTTAAGATCTAATGAAAGCTATCTAATGAAACACAAATTATTTGAGTGTCTCAGCATGTGCAGACTGGTGGGAGCTTCAGTGGATGCCTCTGCCAAATTGCATTTACTTAATAGCTGTGTTTTTATACCACAGGGAAGTGTGTAGCAGCTGTTCACCTGTAAAGAGGGTGTTTTCTACTGAACGTGAACTGAGACTGGGGTTTTGAGAGGCTTTTCATTTCCTTACAGTTATGAGTTTCATACCTTGCAGTTTTCCTCTATTTCAACCTATTTCTCATTGTGATGTCACGAACGTGGCTCAACTGCTTGGTATCAATAATGTTTAATATGACAACCTAGCTGAAATGTTTTCCTGTCCACACAGCTGAGTAATGTTCTGGGGGTTCCAATGTACTGCTTGAGGAGGCTTATGCACTTTCTTAAACTCTTTTCAGTCTTATGGGTACCAGCTTGTAGAGTAGATCAAATTCAGTAATCAAGCACCTCTGCCCCTTTGAGTATGTCCCTTTTTTACTGTAGCTTCTGCTGCTGAATAATTTCCTGCAAGATAAAAATATCTGTTCTATATTAGGCTGTTTTAATCCGTTTACTGCTGTTCTGGATCTGTGTCATACCCTGGGCAGTCTGGCAAATGAGAAACAACTATGGTCTGGCCCAGGATCTCAAGGTATTGATGTACTTCAGCAAACAGGTCACTGAGAGTTCTCAGTGTATGGTTTGACTTGGGTAATAAAATATATCCAAGTTTTAATATTGCTTCAGGTCAAAGAGGAAACGAATTTAAACTAATCTGCCATTATGATTGAAACTTGGTCTTATACTTTAGTCATAAGGTATTAACCAGAAAAACAAAAGCTGAAAATAGGAAAGAAAATTAGACTAAGTAACTAACACTTTCCTGTGCCTTTGTTTTATTTTACTGAACATAACATGTCCACTCTACAATTTTCTTTTTGTTTTCCCCAAGCAGCAGTAGATATTCAAGGACAATTTCCTTAAAATTAGCTGTGGAAAGTGAATGCTATCTAGTTGCCAAGAGGTTTGTCTCTCTTATGGAAAACCACTTTGGTTGCTCCATGCAAAAGGCCCCAGTTAAGGATATCTGCAGTCACATTTTTACCTACAGATAAAAGGCTAGCAAAAGCTTTTATACAGCAGTACATATTAGTAGACTTAAAGCAATTCTACCAACACAAGAACTCAGAACAATGTTATTTAGACTTGTGCATTTCTTTTAGGAAAACAATTGCTTGAAAATATTGAAAGAAACAAAGGAGAAAGAAGGCTTCCACTTAGAAATTTCTGTATGAACAGACTCGTATCTGAAATTTTTGTGTGTTGTATGCTGTGTTGAAATTTTATTGTCAAAAAGCAGTAAAATGCATGTGGCAGGTTCAGGAAAGGGGGAAAATCAGCTGAAAGTAAGTCTTGTTACATTTGTTCAAATGAGATTTTCTGCTGCAAATATTGAGGACTGCTGTGAAAGTCAATTTTTTGTTAAAAGAAAGTGTTTTTTTGTAATAGGCTTTAGTTTTTATTGAAAGGATGAAGGTAACAAAAAAGCGCCTATTCTATGGAAGACAGGATACTAACTCCCCCATCATTATTTTGCTCAGGAGCTAGAAAACTGTTTTTAAGCAGAATAAATTAGTTGCATGGCACCCTAATATGTATGTTTGACATTCTCCTGGTGCTGTATATCGTACAACTGCGGTCGTTCACCTGTTTGGCAATGGCCTGTATCCTGAAACTACAGTTTAAAGTTGATCTAGCAAAAAAAAAA
>VZTJ01004180.1:807512-864934 GCA_013397795.1 Orthonyx spaldingii | reverse complement strand
AAAAAAAAAAAAAAAGTACAACAGTAAATTTAAAAACCTCTTTTGAAATATGTTAATGTGAGCATTTTTGTACTGAGTATCTCAGTAGCTGAGAAAATAATATAGACCTGATAATGTTGACTAGAAGTTCTCTATTAATGATACAAGTAATTTTAACTGGACACCTTTCAAAAGGCTTCTGTAAACTCTGTATAAATGTCTGCATTGTAGAACAGCTCTTGCATCTTAATGTGCCTTTTACTTTGTGAGCAGTAACACATTGACCGAAATGCATGCTCACTTTCTATAATATTCTGATAACATAATGCAAGCAATGTCAACAGATATTTTAACAGTAAAATAGCTGGAGGTCAGTTCTGTAATATTTTGAGGCTAAAGGTGCATGCAGATCAGTGCAATGTTCAAAGTATCTGAAGTAGAATGGGCTTTGTTCTTTTTTGAGTCTAAATTTTCTGAAAACAGAACTGAATAATCTAGAACTCTGCATAGTTCCATTACATAGCACCCTCACATTGTCTCTTATTTAGCAGTCTCTTGTTGTAAAACACTAATTTTAGCAGCACAACTCAGCTATTTAGGAATTATGCTGCAGATTTAGGAAATGATATTGATCATGTATGATTTCTGTTTCCCACTTCTTGGCACCTAAGAGCCATAAATAGTCTTGGTTTTGATATTTTTGTAATTTTTGTAGTGTGTTGTGAAGATGTTTCTGCCGAATAGTGTGGAAATAACTGGGAACTCTGTACAGGTGAATGTGTTCCCTGAGTACTTGTGAGCTGTAGTTGTAATAGAAATTGCTACAGATAGAACTGCTAGCACAGTGTATAGCAAACCAATCTGTCAAACTCCACCCTGGAACTTCTTGGTATGTTAAAACTAATGGGTTTGGAAATGGCTCTCATTTGTCTTGATGGTGGTAGTTCCATTTTTTTTTTTCTATAATTTCAAGTTGGAATTTTTCTCAGTCTTCTAGGGATAAAATGAAGAACCTTATGCTGGCAAGAATAGAACTGTGCTGTTGATGGAATATTTTAGGACACTTTTTTCATTCTTGTGTCTTCTAAATTTTGTTCTCCTATGACTTTAAAGGTGGTCAAGTCAATCATTGCAACATAGTATCTTTTTACTATAGTAACATGGTTTTTGAGTTCTTATAGAGAGCATTTTAAAAATGAAGAAAAGCACAGAATAGATGATGAAAATTTCAAAAAATAAGGGTTAGATAGAAAGGGTATGTGTGGGGGAGAAGGTCACCCTACAGAGATTTTCTAAGGAAAAAATGATGGGAAAAAAGATACGGTCTATCTCAGACACTAAAATAATAAAGCTATAACTTTTTATGTGTGCAGTAGATGAAAAAGAAAGTCAATATGTTGCTTCCCCTACCTGCCACTATATGTAACTCAGGATTCAGTTGCTGTTCAGCCAATCATCGCTACTCTTGTGTAGAATAACTACTCAAATACAGTTTCGTGCATTTTTTTTTTTGCTTTGCTATTTAACAGATTTTTCTGAGGATGAGGTGGGTACTGGGACTACTGTGTTCTTAACATACATGAGAACTAGTTTTGCTGCTTAGAGCTATACTAAGGAATCACCACTACTGGAGCACGGGGAACCCTAAATTTGTTGTCTTAAATGGTATGAAGTTCACTTGCAATAGCCTGTTTGACAACAGTAGTGTTAGCCAGGGTCATCTGTAAGTCCTGTCTCTAATTCAGGAAGTTTGTGGAAGTCCAAGTGGCATAAACATGGAGCTGTTGGTTTGTACAGGCAGTATCAAGACCATGCATGAGAATGGTAGGAGTGCAGTCATGACCTACACTTGCAGGCGAGATGTGGTTTGTTGGTAGGAGGAGCATGTTATTTGGCCCGCATTAGTAACTGGGAAAAGTAAATACTGTTTATGTGCCTTGTTCTTCAACAACTGCAGGTCTCCACTCAGTTGAGGTGGCACTTAGTTCAGCTGTCAATCTGAATTATGACTAGTGCTATTTCTAACAATTCTTTAGATTAAAAAGCTGTGATAAAACAGTAGGATTATAGTCATTGAAGATTCCCTTCTAAGGGGAACAGAGGGCCCAATATGCCAACAGTGTAGGTTTAGATTAGATATTAAGACATTCTTTACTGTGAGAGTGGTGAGGCACTGGAACAGGTTGCTGAAAGAAGTCGTGGATGCCCCATCCCTGGAAATGTTCAAGGCCAGGTTGAATGGTGCTCTGAGCAGCCTGGTTGAGTGACAGGTGTCCCTGTCAACAGCAAGGGGATAGGAACAAGAGTTCTTTCCAACCCAAGCCATTCTGTGATAGTTTCCTACAGTTCTGTATTTGTCAGTGTCCTGGACTTCAGAGTATTCCTAAGTTTCCATTGGTCATACATTTCAACACCATTGAGTTTTGAGGACTTCTCTACATTTTGTCGTCATGGCAAGGATTGATTTATGGTATACGTGCACCCTTATTTTGTGTAGTAGTTTATCAATACAAGTTTTGCTTATTCCTCTTTCTCTGCTACTTCTGTGTTTCCCCAGCCCCATCACAGCTTGGACCTCAGAATCTGGAAGTAAGCTTCTCCTTAGGGGTGCAAAATGAAAGTAACTTCAGGATAAAACAACAGTTTTTAGAATTCTTTCTTATGAGATCAGTCAGTGTTGCCCTTTCATTATATATATAATGGATTCCAGCCTTTGCTGCAGTGTCACAGCTTTCTCCTGATGCTGCCTAGTATGCCTGTCTTTATCCACAAAACTTGGGTAAAATAACATATTTTATAAAGAGGCAGCAAGAGGGGAAGCAAGATGAGCTCAAAGCTTTGGCCCAGTCTCAGAGATCTGGCATCACTGGCATAAGTGAAACCAGGTGGGATGAATCCTGTGACTGGAGCGGCCTGTTAGATGGTTACAGGCTCTTTAGGAGGGATAGGCAGGGCCAAAGAGGCAGAGGAATGGCATTGCATGTACTGGAAGGGTTAGAATGTATGGAGATCACAGTTGTCAATTGAGTTGAGAGCCTCTGGGTAAAAATCAAGTGGCAAAAGCGTAATGCAGATGTCATATGGGAATCTGCTATAGGCCTCCTAGCAAGGACGATGACACTGACAAATTATCCTTTGAAGAACTAAGGGACACTTCCAAGTCAATTGCCCTTGTCCTTATGGGGGGCTTCAACTTGCCAGTAATCAGCTAGGAGCATCACACAGCTGGTATAACTGGGGCCAGAAGATTCCTAAAAAACCTGAATGACAACTTTATGGAACATGTCATAAGGGAGCTGACTTGAAAAGATGTCCTTCTTGATCTACTACTTGTCAACAGAGAGGATTTGTGAGCAAAGTGGAGATTGGCAGCTGTGTTGACCACAGTAACCATGAAGTAATTGAGTTTAAAGTCTCTATTGATGAGAAGAAAAGTGCCAGCAAAACCTTAGCTCTGGACATGAGGAGAGAAGACTTTGGGCTGCTCAGGGAACTAGTAAGTAAAGTCACCCAGGAAAATGTTTTTTCCGATGCTGGGACCCATCAGTACTGGTCACTTTTTAAATACCACCTTCTAAGGGCACAGAAGCAAGCAACTGCCAATGTCTCAAGTCAAACAGATGAGGCAGAAGGCCAACTTGGCTGAACAGGGATATTCTCCTGGAAGTAAGGCAGAAAAGGGAGGTGTATGCCCATTGGAAGCAAGGTCAGATGACATTGGAAGAATCAGATATACTGCTTGCCATTTTAGGGAGAAAATTCCCAAAGCTTAACTGGAATTAAACTGTCCTGAAATGTTGGAAACAATAAAAACAGTTTTTTCAAATATATTAATGGCAATAGGCAGAGTAAAAATAATATCAGCTTGTTATATGGTTAGGATGATCACTTCACAAACAGGGATAGGGATAAGGCAGACATTCTTTGCCTCTATCCTCAACATGAATGATGGACCAAGGGGGTCTCAGTGCCCTGAACTGGAAGACCATGGCTGCAAGAATGATCAGCTCCCAATCAACCTTGAAACTGTGTGGGTTTTGCTGTTCGAGCTGGATCCCTACATATCTGTGGGGTGAGATGGGATTCCTCAAGAAGCAAACTGATGTCATCAAAAACCTCTTTTGATGATTTCTAGATGACTAGTCTTGGAAATATGGAGAGGTCCCAGCTGACTGGAAGCTGATGAGTGTTGTCCTGATTTTCAAGAACGTCAAGGAGGACTTCAGAAACTACAGGCCTGTCAGTCTCGCTTCAGTGCCTGGCAAAGTTACGGAGACATTATTCTGGGAGGTATTGAAAAATACCTGATAGACAACGCAGTCATTGGTCACAACCAGCACAGCTTCATGACAGGAAAGTCCTACTTGTCAAACCTGATTTCCTTTTATGACAAGGTAACCCACAAATGGATCAAAGGAAACCTGTCAATGTAATCTTTCTGCATTTCAGTAACGCTGAACAGTATCCTTCTGAAGAAAATGTCTAGCACACAGCTGGATGAACACAACATGGGATGGGTGAGCACTAGGTTATGGGTCAGGCGCAAGGGATTATAGTGAATGCAGTGGCAACAGACCGAGGACCTGTCACTACTGGGATACTGCAGGGCTCCATCTGAGAATCTGTGCTCTTCAATATCTTCATTAATGACTTGGATGCAGAATTGAAACAGATACAGAGCAAGTTTGTAGACAATGCAAAACTGGAAGGAGTTGTTGATTCCCTTGAAGTCAGAGAGGCCCTGCAGAGAGACCGAGACAAATTAAGAGGACTGAGCAGTCACCACCCATATGAAGTTCAACAAGGGAAAGTGCTGGATTTTGCATCTGGAATGGGTAATTCTGGATGTACAGACAGACTGGGGAACAAGAATTGGAGAGCAAAGCTTCAGAAAGGGACCTGGGGGTTCTGGTTGACGCCAAGTTGAACATGAATCAGCAGTGCCCTGGCAGCCAGGAGGGCCAACCCTGTCCTGGGGTGCATCAGGCACAGCATCGCCAGCCAGGCAAGGGAGGGGATTGTGCTGCTCTGCTCTGCGCTGGGGTGCCCTCACCTCGAGTGCTGTGTGCACTTTTGGGTGCCACAATACCAGAAGACAGTCCGAAGGAGGGCCATAAGGATGGTGAAGGGCCTTGAGGGGAAGCCGTATGAGCAGTGGCTGAGGTAATTTGATTTCTTCAGCCTGGAGAAGAGGAGACTGAGGGGAGACCTCCTTGCGTCCTCACAAGAAGTGAGAGGGGCAGGTACTGATCTCTTCAGCCTGACCAGTGACAGGACTCATGCAAATGCTGTGAAGCTGAGTCAGGGGAGGTTTGTGGTAGATATCAGGAAAAGGTTTCCTCCTAAAGGGTGGCTGAGCCCTGGAACAGGCTCCCCAGAGAAGTGGTCATAGCACCAAGCCTGTCTGAGTTCAAGAAGCATTTGGAACCCATCTCAGGCACATAGTATGATTCTTTGGGTGTCCTCTGCAGGGCCAGGACTTGGCCTCAATGATCCTGATGGGTCCCTTTCAATTCAGCATATTCTATGATTCTATGAAATTAATTTTTAAAAACCCGTATCAAGGCATTTGCATTCCTGAAATTCTTGAATAATGTATGATAACTATGTAATGATAATGGATATAACTGTAATATTTTTTCAATTGCACTGGCTTTATCAACTGTAAAATGTCCTTGAGATGTAGCTGATTTTAAAAAGCCACTTATAAAGACAAACAAGGCAAAGTACTGTAGCACCATTCAAATTTTATCAGTGTTAATTCACACTCTATATTTAATTTATTTTACCTGATAACTCAATACTTTAATAGTACATTTAATTTAATTAAATTGAGATTCTGTGCAAGTAATTCTAATTCTTAATAAATAATTAATTAGAATCAAAATTAATATTTACTTTCATAATTATTTATGAACATAGGCTACTTGACAAAATAATCCATGGGTATTCTGGGTTCAGTGATATTGTGATTCATTGCAACACCTTCCCTTTATTATGTTTCATTTTGAAATTTCAGTGGACAAGCGTGAGAAGCTGAGGCACCAGAAGCATTTAGGTACGCTCAAAAAGAGCGCTGTGATAACATTCATCCTTCAGCAGCCATTAGAACTATAAATATTGTATGAGCAGTTAGAGTGGCCTGCCTACAGGTGTGTAACCACTAGTGGGTAACACCAGGAATTTTGTGTGTAACTGAGCAGAGGAAAGAGCTCACAGTGCAGACTATACAACAATGCAGGGGGTTGTTTGTGTACAACTGCACACTTATTTTTTACTATTTCTGTGTCAGATTTCTGTCCTGGTATTGGCTGGGATAGAGTTAACTCTCTTCCTAAGAGGCTCTATAGTGTTGTGTTTTAGATTTAGGATGAGAATGATGTTGATAACAGGGTGATGTTTTAATCATAAAATCATTAATATGAAAAAGACCTTCAAGGTCATTGAGTCTAACCTTTGCCTTTTTGGCTATTGCTGAGCAGTGCTTACACTAAGTCATGGACTTTGCTGGTGCTCAACCCACCTGTGAGGAGGCTGAGTGTGCACAAGGAGTTGCGAATGGGACACAGCCGGGACCCCAACTGGCCCAATGGATATTCCACACCAGGTGGCATCATCCTCAGCCTACAGGAGGAAAACTGGCTGGGGGCCACTGCTCAGTAACTGGCTGGGCATCAGTTGGGGGATGGAGAGCAGTTGCATTGTGCATCACTTGTTTTTTATATTCAAATTATTTTATCTTTATTATTATATTCTCTTCTGTTTCTGTCTTATTAAACTGTCTTTATCTCAACCCATATATTTGAATCAGTTTTTTTCCTCTCTCATCCTGATGCAGGTGGAGTGAGCAAGTGTTTAGCTACTTACTTGGTTAAACCACATTTTCACAGGCATATGAATTACTCTGAGAGTAACTAGTTAGGACTTTTTTTGTTTATGGTTTCTGTGTACCACATAGAACATTAGCATATAGTAATTTGAAATTTAGATTAAAAAAAATATTAAACAGATAGTATTGTTCAATAATGTATTTGAAATAAATTTCTATTAACTATTTCACAAGATTGAAGAAAGGCTCGAAGGCTTTAAAATATGTGATACTTTCAAGATGTTTCAGATCATGTTTCCGATTTTTTTTTTTGCTGTGTACTGATCACTGCAGCAAATATTCAGGCACTTTTTTTTGGACTTGTTAGCAGACTTCATATTAAATGATAAACTTAGATTGATTAATGAAATCACTGATTTTGTCAGTAAAGTTGTTTCTTAACTGGTATATTTTTATGGAGACATGACTGAGTTTGATTTACTAAACAAACTAAAAGGACTCATTATGCTCTTCTCCCCATATAATGAGCTTCTGTAAAATAGATTATTTATACTGATTGGTATTCTTGCTGAAAAATTAGTGTCCTGTGGCTTTGCATAAAAGTGCAACAAAGGAGAAGTCAAGTTCTGCTAATGTTCTAAAATGTAATAAAAATCTTACTCTAGTCATCCTAAGTTGAAGAAAAGAAAAAAAGATCACTAATTCTCAGTCATTATAAGCACCAGTAATATCAAGAACTTTTGTTTTATGCATAAACTGGTGTTATGTTATTAATATCAGTATTCTTGCTATATATTTATCTGACTTTCTGCCTAATTTATTTCTCAAAATTGTCTTACAGTAATCTCAAAACCAGAATAATTTGAAGGCTTGAAAAATATCAACCTAGCTGAAGTACTTACAGCAAATAATGGAAGGACTGATCGTTTTCATTAGAAGCTGTCACAATACTTCATCTCTGATTCTTTTAGACTGTGAGTTGTACACATCAAGTAGTGCTCTAATTTAATCAATGGGCACATTGAGCTCTATCTCAATGTTCGTAAGTCTTGTGCAAATTGAGGAGTAAAAATGTTTTTGGTGCTTATAATTGAAAGAGAACTAATGGACACAAAGGAAGGATAGCAGGTGTCACTTTTAAAATGGAAGTGCTAGAGAATCAATTTACTGCAGACATTTGCACGTACACTCTGAACTTGTTGCTTTAATTTCATAAATACTATAAATAACAAATGCAGTTTCTACATCTCCTGGTGGAATTTAAATAGCAACTGTTGTTTACACACTTACTGCCTGGAGACTCAACATGGAGATACAGAAAGAAAAATCACTGCTGAATAATATTCATCCTATGGTGAGAGTTCTCCTTTCTAATGTAAGCTTTAGGCACAGACTATTTATGTCTCCCAGGTTCAGAATGAATGAAAAATCTTACTATTACAGAAAGGTTGAACCACTTGCTTTCTGGAATAAGCATTCAACAAAACAAATCTGGAAGTGTAGATCTGCTTATCCATGGAAATGGACTTATCAATGGAAATGGCAGCATCTTTCCTGGCTTTTGAACTGCATGAATGTTTGAATCCCATTGCCCAAAACTAAATGATTGATTTCCACTACTGCTCTGATTGTATGTGGTGCTGTACTATGAATACTGGGTGCACAAACAAAGCTAAATTTGATCTATTTAAAAAACATTATCCATGAGGATGCTATATTATGTTTTCTAAGTTTGTACAACTACATACGTCTGATAGATGTCTGTAGGAAAAGAGAGACTGGAGGTAGAGAGTCTGGGGAATTCATGCCCTAAATATTGCTGTTTTGAGTAAATAACAAAAAGAAGTTGGGGTGGGAGGCAGCAAATTGGAGTTCTGTTCTGGGCAAAGCTTTGGCTATGACCCTCCTGTTTGTCATCAAAAAGGCTTTACAATTTGGTTTTAACTGAAGAATTCCACAGATAACATAAAAATCCTGACTCCCAAAACTATAACAAAAAACCCAAGCTTTTAAAATAACAAAAACCTTTTAGTTTATTAATGAGATTAAGTATAAGTTATGTACGCAGTGTTCTAAGCTTGAAATATATTGTGTATAAATTGTTAGTGTAAAACTTTTCTCTTGAGTTGACATATTTGTTCTTTTTTTAAAAAAAAACACATAACAACCCCCAAGTAATTTTTCCAATTATTTTTCAAGGATTGTTTGTAAATATCCAGATAATGGGTTTATGTGAATGAACTCATGAATATTCCGAGCATGAAGCATTCTATCCTCTACAACATTTGAACTTGTTTGACTTGTGGGTATAAATGTAGTCTACTGGGAAGCCACTCTTCTGTGACATGTTTTCATAACTAGCTTTCACTGGAGCTACTTTTCATACTTTTTCATGTCTGACTATTTAAGTATAGTTATACAGAGATAGCCAATAAACCTTTCAAACAATAATTGCATAAATCTTTTTTTCACATTAACATTTTAGAGAATGCAAAATACTTAAATTCAGATCTTTATCTAAATCCTCCTTGCAATCAGTAGTAAAGACCCCACAGCACTTCCAGTAGGCCTGTAAGTCTTAGGTTGATGGACTTGAGTGTTTGGTCCCCCTAAGTGCATTTTATTTAATGCTTTAGCACAGGATGAGTTTTCTTTAGGCTTTCAGTTCTAAGCAGGCATCTCTGTGCATATTTCTGTGATGCTCCAAAAACTTCTTCTCTATAATATACCCTTGCCTTCAATAGGAGATACTTTAAAAATTGTATTTCCTGCTTTAATTAAAAAGGACTCAGTTCTGGGTGTGACTGGTATAACTGAAACAGACTTTCCCTTTGCATGCTCTTAACTCAGTAGCAGAAAAAATAACTATAGATAGATATGTTAAGTCCACTTGCCATATGCAAGTAAACTTCCTTAAGAATGGATACTTGAAGATTGATTGGAAACTGACCATCCTCGTCAATAAGCATGAGAAGAAAAGATATCAACAATAGTATAAAGAAGCTGTCAAGGTGAAGGAGTTGCTCTCTGCAACATTGTCTGAATGAGAGGCATGAACTGAAAATTGGTGAAAAGCAGAGCATAGAATCTAAACTGGGTTTAGGAAAAACTTAGAATATGAAGATCAATCATGTTTATTTAAGATGTGATCTTTAGGAGCTAGTGAGCAGAGGGAACAACTGTTACTTGAAAGCTATTGATGTACAGATTGATGTACAAAATAAGTATTTCTTCCATGTTGTCATCTAGTGATTATTGGAATGGAAGGAGACAAATGCTGTGATCATGCAATTGAAATAGTAGAGATTTTTCATTTAAGTTTAGTTTTGACTCCTACTAGGAGTGGGCTGACTGTTTGTTTTTGATTGCAATACTAGACTGCATAGTTCCTGTTGTAATAAATTGAAAAATAATGCTGGGAGGGGATGGGAAGGGCAACTGAAAAAATGGTGAATTTATGTATTCTCATCTGTGTGTTACTCATAATTATTTAAAATAAATAACAAACCAGAGCAGTAGGAAGAGTGGAGGTAGGGGGAATGTAAATATAAAGCATAATGGGAACAGATATCTATACAATTATGTTGTAGGTGTCAGTGAGAACACTAGTTAAAAGATCTTTCTCAGTTTTGTTGTGCTAAACATGAAATAGAATTTTTTATTGCTGATACTGTGTACTCATCAATTCTACATTCCATCTGCAGTGTACTTCCACTAAAAAGGAGCTCATTTATTGCTTGTTTATCTACTTTCATGTCTGTTTGGTGGTAAGTGGAAATAAAAGCTTTGACATGTTTCATATATAACACTGAATAGAAAGCTTGGAAATGCAAATCCAATCATACCTCATTTAAAAAAAAATCAACAGCACAAAAAGCTATCCAAAGAAACCAAAAAACAACCAAAACTAAAGAAATTGAAGGATGTTTGAGAGGCTCAGGTGAAATGTGACTGGTGAAAGCTTGTCAGAAGATGAAAGTGCTTTCTGGGCACTCAAAGTATAGAAATTGAAAACAGGAGCTAGATGCAAAGGTTTTTTTTTCTAGACATCAATGGCCTTATGTGCACTGCACTCCCTTGGTAAAAACAGAGTAGAAGATGTGCAGAGAGCTTTACCTCCTGTAGTAGATCTAGACAAGTAGCAGCTTCCCCATCCCTTAATTTTTTTTTCAGCTTTGTAAAACTTCAGTTTCATTCTGATGTGAAACCCTCTGAATTTATTGCATATAAGACACCTTAGATTATATTTTACTAAATATCTTGGTGATAGTCAACACACATTCAAGACTGAGGAGAAAAAAAGAAAAAAAATGCTTGCTAGTTTATTGAGATCAAGGACTTGGACTCAGTCTCTCCTATACGGTGAAATTTTTGTCATGAACAGCCTTTACTGAATGTCTGCTCATAATTTTTTGAAATTTAGTCATTATAGAAGAGCAAACACCAGTGTGTTCCACATTACTTGAACATTAACAAGGGGTGGAGGTGGTGTGGGATAGTTTAGGCACAAATATGATTTTTCTGTGATTCCCAGAGTCTAAACAAAATGGCTGCAGAGGCATATGAATATGATCAGAAATCTACTATGCAAAGAAGGAGACTTGTCCAGTAGGATCTTCACTGGTCATGGTGCCTTTTCTTGGAAAAACTTTAGATTGATGAATGGCTATTCTTTAAATTTTTTCTACAAATTTGCTAATAAATTTCACAGAACGTGACACTTGTGTCTGTGACTGTCTCTAAGCCCACTGGAGGATGGGGCATAATGAACCTAAGACATTATCTTTCCTTGTCTCTGATCATTATTTTTCATTTCACTATATGTCTGTTACTGCAGAGGTCAACTAGATAGTAAAGATACATGAATAGATTCTAAAGAACAGCCAATTAATCAAATGAATGTTCTGTAAAAGGGGTAAAATACATCAAATGATCAAACTACTGAAAGATAAATAGTTCTATTAGGAGTACACCTGAAATTTCCTACATTCTGAATGATGCTGAGGAAAAGTTACTTTAGGTGAAGCTATCAAGGTGACTCCATAGGGATGTTCCAACAACATTTTTTCTTTGTTAAAGATTTATTTGAGCCTTGTGATCACATATGTTAATAATTGTAAGTCTGGTTTTCCTCTTAGGTCCCACAAGCAGTATGAATCAATTATTTTATAAATTATATATAGTTTTGCAAACTGTATATTTAAAAAATATGATTTATGTGTTTTGTGAAACTGTTGCGATCTTGTCCAGAACCATCTGAAAAGTGACTTAGAAACTGGAGCTCACTGTGCTGAATTACTACCTTCATGTTACTCTGAGCAACTATAGGAAGGACCTGAAAGGCTATTTGTGTATGACAAACTATGTAATGATGCATACACAGGAGTATGCCGGTGTATGGAACACTATGTTAACTAAATAATTTGTGCAGTTATTGTTTCAAAAGCACTTTGGCGTAGCAAAAAGTTTAACAGACGAGTTTTCTGTGGGACATAAATGTTGTCCTTACAGTCCTTGTTTATCACTCTTACTGCCACATTGGTGAAGCATTTGAAAAAAAAAAAAAATCAGAAACCAGATTACTGGTAATCAAGACTTTTTGTCATGTACCCCAGCTGGGAGATGCTGAAATCATCAAATCGATGGCAAATGAATATGAAAACCTGTTGAATTTAAGTGAGATACCACTAGAATCACTTTATCATAAGAACAAACCAACCCTACTCTACATTTATATGTCACGATATGACAAAAAATATGTCAGATGTGTCAGACTGGAAAGACTTATCTTCTCACTGTCACTTTGGTCACCATGTAATGTTTCTGTCCAACTACATGTAGTTGCTATAACTGCCTTGATGTTCATGGTCAAGTTAGTCTTGAATTTTGCCTTCTACAACAGCAGAAATAAGTCTGTTCACATGTATGTCTCACCAGCAGTTTCTAAATATGACTACGAAAGGAAGGACTTGTCCAATTTGTACTTGATGGATTCAATACGTAACGACTTTTTTAATGTAAGCCAAACCACACAACGACTGAGTTGTTTGGTATTCACTGGTCATTGTGATGGTACCTCATGACAATTTTTTATTATAATATAGTAATTCATGAGGGACAATTGTTTCTTGTCTCTGTCTCTTCCAAGGATTTAATATATTGAAAACAAATAAGGCCAAAATACGATAATGTGGAGTGCAAAGACTATTGTAAAATAATTCCATTCATTATAAAATGAGCTTTCTTCCACAATGTTAACTATTTTTTAACAGTGGTCAAATAGTTGTTAAATGAGATGAATATGGAAGAAATATGCTTAGATTCTGCAAAGAGATAAGCAGCTGATGGAACTTCTGAAGCTCTTTTTTTTCCTCTCCTTGAAGTATCATGTTTTCCTCTGGTCAGAATCTAAGACAAATAACTTCATTTTACTTGTAATTCTGCACTGAATGACCTTTGAGTTGCTCACTAAAAGTCTCATTTCTTCTGGCCTATAAAACAAAATAGTATTCCTGTGAAGTCCTCGAAGAAAATGTTTGAGTAACACACTTTAGATTCTTTCCATAGTTATGAGACTGTAGTTTGGTGGCTCAGAACGGCACATTGGAGTGTTTCTGTGTATTAATTCAAGCTTCTATCAAATGCTGGTGCTAATAGGAACTTAAATGAGCCAGTGACTTTTTTTCCCACTATGCCTAGAATGCTACAGATATATTTCTGTCTAGCCAGTAGAACTGCAAGTATAGTGTACCATTCATTTCAGGGCAGTTTGTTGGCTCAATCGCATATTCTGTTTATGTATTTCCATGTCACTTGGAGTGTTCTCCTGTGCAGCAGGGAAACATGCCATTCAAGGCACCCTAAACTGGGAGAAACTGCCACATAAACACCCAGTGCCATGTCAGGCTGGCTACTGGTCACTAGTGGGGTTGGTTCTGCAGGGCACCATATTTGGCCCAGTTCTCCTCAACATCTGCATAAATGGATGCAGAACTCGAATACTAAGTGAATTTGCTGACGATTCCCTCAAGGGCAGAGAGGCCCTGCAGAGAGACCTTCACAAATAAGGGTCCTGGGTAATCATCAACTATATGTAGCTTAACAGGATCAAGTGATGCATTCTGCACCTGGGACAGGGCAACCTTGGTTGTGTGTATAAACTGGGGAATGAGAGGCTGAAGGGCAGAGCTGTGGAAAGGGGTCTGGAGTCCTGGTTGATGGCAAGTTGAACGTGAGTCAGCTGCGCCCTGGCAGCCAGGAGGGCCAACCCTGTCCTGGGATCTATTGGGTACAGCATTGCCAGCCAGGNCCCTGCAGAGAGACCTTCACAAATAAGGGTCCTGGGTAATCATCAACTATATGTAGCTTAACAGGATCAAGTGATGCATTCTGCACCTGGGACAGGGCAACCTTGGTTGTGTGTATAAACTGGGGAATGAGAGGCTGAAGGGCAGAGCTGTGGAAAGGGGTCTGGAGTCCTGGTTGATGGCAAGTTGAACGTGAGTCAGCTGCGCCCTGGCAGCCAGGAGGGCCAACCCTGTCCTGGGATCTATTGGGTACAGCATTGCCAGCCAGGCAAGGAAGGGGATTGTCCTGCTCTGCTCTGCACCGAGGCAGGCTTACCTGGAGTGCTGTGTGCAGTTTTGGGTGCCACAATATCAGAAAGATATTTAGATATTGGAGAGTGTCCCAAGGAGGGCCACAAAGACGGTGAAGGGTTTGGAGTGGAAGCCGTATGATGGGTGGCTGAAGTCACTTGGTCTGTTCAAACTGGAGAAGAGACTGAGGGGAAACCTTGTTGCAGTCTGCAACTTCCTCATGTGGGGAACAGGAGGGGCAGGCACCAATCTCTTCACTCTTGTGACCAGTGACAGGACTTATAGAAATGGCACGAGGCTGAGTCAGGGGAGATTTAGAGTAGATATCAGGAAAAATTCTTCACCCAGAATGTGGTTGGGCACTGGAGGAGGCTCCCCAAGGAAGCTGTCATAGCACTAAACCTGACATAGTTCAAGAAGCATTTGGACAATGGTCTCAAGCACACAGTGTGATTCTAGGGGTGTCCTGCTCAGGGCCAGTATTGGATTCAATGACCCATATAGGTCCCTTCCTACTCAACATATTCTATGATTTTATGATGACTGAATTCATACATATGTGTAGCTAATCTAAGCCAGAGCTCCATAACCCAAGTTATTCAGGGCATGAGTAACCAGCGTGTTACTCTTAACAACTGCTCAAATTTTATTTTTGACTGCTTCTAATGTTACATGCATTCGCATCCAGAAGTCTTGCAGGTGGATATCTTTGGATCTGAATCAGCATATCTAAGCAAATTTATTTTAACCTTGATTGTTGCGTAGCTAATCTTACTTTTTTTTTTTTTTAATATTTCTGCAACAGAAAAAATAGAATATATATTTTTTAGAGAGCCTTGGTTCCTCCCAAAATTACCAGATGATGAATACAATTATGTTACTATATTTAAAGGTAAATATAAAAGTCATTCTGGTAGTAAGAACAACAAACCCCTTGAGGAAATATTGATGGAACTTGCTGTAAAGGAAGCAACACATGAGTGTAATTGAATCCTTTAGTGTGAGCACAGACACTAGCTTGATAGTAAAAAAGTATACAGAACATCATATTTCTGTGTCAGCTTCCTGAAAATACTGATAAATCATCCTCTTGAGATTCATGGCTTCTTAGATGGAATAGTACACTTTCACACATGAGATGCACTTAATATTAGCCAGAGCTTTGGAAGATAGAGAACTCTGACCTACCAGCATTTTTCACTGTTCTTGTCTGATCTAGTTATGGATCTGTATGTCACCCATGTTAGCCAAATATTCACTGAGCATTCTGTTCAAGTTAAAAGTCTGTGCACTCTGTTACCAATATCAGTGTTCTGATGTGGGTAACAGAGTAAATCTTAACACCAAAAGACTCCACTTTGCACTCCCCACCAAATAACACATGGAAGCTAACAGCAATATGCTAGTACCTTATAGCAGGGGCTTTGGAGAAATCTTGAGTATACACCGCTGCTGAGCACCACTGTTCTTGACACTAAGTGAAAGTAAAGGTTTGTTTGTAGACAGGGTAAACTGACGTAGGTGTGCTGTCAGAGCTGCAAAAGAAGGCAAGGTGCAGTAAAATACCTGGTGCTGTGAAAACGCGTTAGTTTTTTTTCAAGCATTGAAGCAGTTGTTCTCAGAGTGGCAAAACCAAAAAGCACTCTTGGCTGCACTCATACTGTCTTAGTAAAGACTCCCTCTTGTGACTCCTTAATATTTGTTCCTGTAGGACTGTGTATAAACAGGCGTTATAGACCATGGGAAACAGGAAAAGAGGGGAATCACTCAGCCACTAAAGGGTAACCATTATTTCTCAAGGCAGAATATGGATAGGAGTTCTGATAAAAAAATTTATTCTTTAATTAAAACAATTTGTTAAATAGCTTATCTGGATATAAGAAAATAATTTAAAAATATGCTGAAACAATTGTGTGCTAATCAGAGTGTTTATTAATATAATGCTTAAAACTATAACATATCTTTAGCAGAGAATACTGTAGGGTTCAGACATGAGTAATATCATATTAAGAAGCTTCAGACAAGTTCAGAAACATTTTACAGTCTGGTAACAAACTCGGTTGTTTGCTGTATGATTTGTTGAGTTTATAGATCTGATATTTGAACTGAAGCTAAACTTTTATAAAGTAAGACACTCAATCTGCAATGTGTCTGTGATGAAGAACCCCTTTGTAAATGACATGGAAATAGCCAAACACTGACAACAAATATTTAAGCCAAAAACTGCACCGAACTTCTCCCTTTCTGTGTCCAGACTTGAAAGAATTTGACTTCCTCTAACATGTCTTTTTTGAGAAAGGCCGATTTTGAAACCTTTTGTCAGGACAGTTTTCTGGTGCAGCTCTCCATCTTTGGCTTAGAGACAAGTTTAGTCTTCAGTAATCAGTGCAGAACAAAGACAGCACCTGGGATGAGTCAGGCATTCTCAGTGGTTGTCTAAACATATTTGACCGGAGACAAGAGATCTAGTGAACTAGATCTCTAAGAAACTTGTAAATGTTGGCTTGGAGCAAGTTACTTGGATATTGATGTTAATCAACACATGCGGCTGTGGAAGGAAGCTGATCCCAGGTGGACTGTTTTGCTCCGAGGAGCAGTAAAATGATCAGGATTTGCTACTATGCTGGATAATCTTGGGAGCGGGCAGGGAAAAGTGGGCTGTGAATATAGGACTTTTCTTCAACATATCCGAGGCCAGACTGACAACGAGCCATACTAATAGATATAACTTATATTCTGCTTGATCTAATCATGTGTTTGTCTCTTGGGTCTTTAGTAGCTACTCAATAGATATTTGCAGGGACTGTGAATAGTATGAGTTTTGTTCAATTTCTTCATGCCGTAATCCACCACTAACTTGGAATCTCTGGATAAGACAATTTCACAATTCAAGGTATGTATTGTTTTTCTAGATAGACAAGAAGTAATCAAACACATTTGTACTTGAAAAGTAGTCTAGAGCCTGTTGTATAAGAAGAAAACTTTTCAGAAGCCTGAACGCTTGCTTACAGTTTCTACATAGTGGGATTTAAGGGCTTGCAAAACTGTAATTTTTAATCTTTGTAACAAATAAAAATTACAAGTATTGCATTTGACAACGAATAAAATGAAGTTAATCAAATTAGTGACATGATTTCTATGCTTGCCGTTCTGGGTTACCTCATGACTACAATTTTGTCAATCAGCCAGTTGGTAATAGGCAATGTTTCCTTGAAGGAATATGGGGCAATCAATTGCTGTCCTGCTATGAGGTCCATTTTTTCCTGCCTAAAACTATTCTGTTTTGGAATTGTGTGCCATTCTATTATAGAATAGCAGTACTGTGGCAGAGGAAAATTTCAAAGTCCTGCTGCTAATGGAAGGGGGTAGAAGGGAACAAGGGAGAATTTGTTTTATGTCTGTGAAATGACAGCCTGTGTCTGAGGTGAGAACGACAAGGAGCAGTGGGTGTGTATGGAGTCCTTCTGGTATGAGTCAGAGTGCCCTCATGGGCATGTGGTTGTGAACTCTGTGATATTTCAGACATTTCTGCAGGTCTATACTTTGAAAAGTAGCATCTTATAATAGCTTCAGAATTCTTTTAAAGAAATGAGGTGTCCCCAAAACTCTACTGCATGAATCTAATCTTGATGGTACTGCATTTGAATGTCTACTTTTTCATTGTCCAGACCTTGTGTATAAGTATTCAAAATAATCAAAGTTGAGTGTTAAATACGTTTCACATTTCATCATACTTTGTTTTGCATTTGCTTTAAATTTATATAAATAAACTCAAAAAATGGCAGAAACTAGAAACTAGGCTTGGAATTTTTGTGTTTGCTAAAAAGAAGGGCTGAAATTTTGGTTGTCCTCTATCAGTGAAAACACTTTATAGCCATTTCCTCCTATGGGGAAAATAAGCATTGTATTCATTCTTATGTATTAGTAAGTGTTTGATAAAGTGTTAATGGTGATCATTGCAGTTGTAATAAACGCCCCCCATATACTGCTACCCCACTCAAAAAAACCCCCAAAAAACAGATGACATGACCATTAAACCAAGGAAATAAAAATAGTGTGCTGACCTAAAAAAGAGACATGTAACTTCAGCTTTTTTCTTCTTAAAATATAACTTCTTATTTTGTGGGGGAGGGCATGAAGAACAAATGAAGACCCTCATAGCTTGTCAGCTCCTTAGCTTAGACATAAAACCAGCATAGTACAAATGAATAAGAAATGTTTTTTTGTTGTTGATCCAGGCGGGGGAGAAAAAACTTCCCAAGAAACTATAAGTGTTGTAGCTGTACTCAGTTTAGATGTAGATAGTGTCTCTAATGAGCATTCTAATCACTAGAGATTTTTCTTCTTTTCATGAATATGCTTTTACTTCTAGGAGAAAATATTTGCATCGCTATATTTGAGTTTCTACAGACTGTTTTTAGTACGGACGAGATGAAATTATTTATCAGGGGAAATATTGGCAATTTTTTTGTTTTTCTTGTCACATCATTCTTACAAGTTCTTGTTTCTATAAGCACTCTGGAAGTATGATGTATTTACCTGGCATCTCTGTCTCCTTGAGAAAATCCCTGACAGTTGGGACAGGTCAGCCCTCTGGCAATTCTAGGTTGCAGTTCTGAGTTCAGATATGGCATATCACGTACCTATACCCTTCTGATGTGGGAAGTGGGCACCAGCTGATATTTAAAATGTCAGGTACTTGCTTTTCATCATCCAGCATCTTGGAACAGGGTACTCAAGCCCTCCAAAGGAAGATGAGGCCCAGCTTAAGTTGCCTTCCTTCCCTGGAGGAGTGCACTGTGTGCCCCTGCTGGAGAAATCCAGGTCCCAACTGCAAAGGTTACTGTTCATCTCACTTGCATTTTCTTGCCATTTTTAAGGAAGTGGGATATGTTGGAACTGATAACAGTTAAACGTGCATTTTTTAACTCAAGTACCTCTTTAAGTTTAGTCCATATATGAAAATGAATTAACTACCATACTTAATTTTTCTCTAGGCATTTGACAAATCACCATTGCACCATTTGATACAGTCAAAACTGGCTACTTTTGGTCATGTGTATTATTCTATGGAATCCCTACTGTATCAAGTACTGCAAAAAAAAGGAAAGTAAAATTGCTTATCAAACTATGCAGAGTATAAAAATGATCCCTACCTATACTGAGAGAAGGAAAAGATGTTTCTAAGGAAGCTGCTGTTCTGAGCAGAAAAAAGGGACATACACAAATTGTTAATCCATCTTGCAGCTTGGCAGGCTTACAAGACAGTTTTCTTTTCAACAGAAAACATAGCAAAAAAGCAAATAAGGTTTAAATTATTCAAAATCAAGTACGAAACTGGACATTAATCTCTTAAATGTAGAAGTTTCAAATACATTTTCCATTCTAAGGAACCCTGATGCATTTTTATATCTATTAAAGCTTACTTCTGTCAAAATAGGCAATGATTTTGACAGAAGTTGAAGAAAAAGTATGTAATTTTTTTCATATAAAGTTTGAGCAGGCTCTTCAATTAAATAGATTCCTATTAGAAGATGGATGCTTAAAGTTTAAGGTTCTTACAGTCTTCATTTCCTAACAGGAATTACATAAAAAGGCATTCATGTATTTTACCTGAAATTACTTGAAGATCAAAGAGGTATGTAAAAGCTTTTCCCATTAAGGACAAGAAACTCATTAAAGAGCCGTAAGTAGATCTGGAATGGAATATAGTATCATCCTGTGAGGAGGCTAATAAATATTTCTCAGGGCCACTCAATAGAATACTACTTTTTTTCTTGACAGAAGAAGATTTTCAGCTTAATAAAGGTTTTTTGATCAGAAGTTTTCTAGATAGAGGTGAAGAGTGTTGACCTGATTTTTTTAAGGTTTTGTGGATCCTCACATGGGGATCTGACAGTAAATATATTTGCAAAATAGAATCATGTACCTTCTTCTGCATCTTATTATTCCTCACAAGAGCAGAAGTGCTTGAGCAGATAAGAGGAGATAATTAGTTGCTCAGGCGGTATTTACTTTCCAAAGTTTAGAAGCTCTCTCCTTTTTTTTCTTTAATGAAAGATGATTTTAAAATCATTTTTTCCAAGTGTAATTGGTTGAAACTCCATCACTCTTAGCAGGAATTGTGTACCAGAGTACCCCTAGAAAGTCTTACAGTCCTTTTGGCTGTGCCAGATATATTCTAAGTGTGAATTCAATAATTGCTTTTCAGGTGCTAATGTGAGCTGGGGATATGTCCCCAGTTTGCAAATTCTTACTGCAGTTTTGGGGGATGATTAGCTGCCCTAGCAAGCTCTGTGTGTTTCTGTACTGGAGGGGCAAGAAATCTGGCAAACAGAATGGCACACATCTTCACACCCCATCTCCACTGCTGACTGAGGTTCAAGTTGTGTTTTTTTATTTTGGTTTGGTTTTGGTTGGTTGGTTTTGGGGCGGGGTGGGGGAGGGGGGTTTAGTCTTTCTTGGGTGTTTTGGGTTTTTTAGAGACACTTGTGAACTAGCTAATTCTGTAATATGGTACAGGCTGATCTGTCGCAGGTGAAGGACTTTCTGTCTTTGAACTCAATGAAGTTCATGTTTTTTCCACTCTCTTCCTTGTTGCCTGTCCTCAATTGCATCAGTCAATAAGTTAGATAAGGCAAAGAGAGGGAGGAGGCATTACTGACAGCCCTGATGTTTCCTCCTCTCACTGTCAAGAGTAGGAAAACCAGTAATGAAAGCTGATAAAAGCTTAAACCCTCTCTCTTTATTCTTTCAGAAGCTTTTCATTTATTCCTTAAAATATATCCTACTATCCAAACTCCTTTCTCTTGTCCCTTCAATGGAATGTTGCCTCCTTATCTCTACCACAAAGCACCCTGTATCACTTATGAGGCAGAGTCAGTCATTGGTAGATATAAATTCATTTGAGAGTGTCAATGTTGTTTAATTTCACAGCTAATTTGCTGTATTTACAATGTCAAATCAGTCTAGAACTTGTGTTTTTCAATAGCAACTGATATTTGAAGGACATTTAATTCAGATTCTGAAAAAAAGAGAGGTAAAACTCATGAATTTGCACACAAGCTTAATATCTAATTCCAGTCTAAGAGTATCAAATGATGCCTTATTTCTCTTAAAATATGTGTTGTCTTTCATACTTGTCTTTGTCAAATATTTTTCCTTTCAATTGCCGTTATACAATCATATTTTCTCTTTGCCACCATTCCTTATCTTATACTGTTATACCAAGGAACGAGCTTCTCTCTTTTGTTTTGGTTGAGGGTTCTAGGATTTTATTTTGCCTCATATACCAGAGAACTATATATTTTGGCAGCAAAGAAAGCAACACAGAGATCACGTACCACAGGAATCATAAATTCAGATTCTCTGCGAACTTCTTAGCTTCAGTCTCTGTCACATCAATGTTGTTTATGTTCCCAGCCTTAGAATTTTCCTTAATGAAAATCAATCTCTGGATTTCTCTGATTGGAAACATAATCCAGAACAGGATCTGGCCACTCCACACATTATATTTAGTTTGATTTAGTATTCAAGAACAACCACTGAGTTTCTGCCACCAGCCAATATCTCTACCCTTATTATAAGCAAATAGAAATAATTATTATTTTTCTGTTAAAGATAAACCAAAAGCTGCTATTTGCTTTACACCTTTGTCAAAAATCTTTGGATGATGCCTTACTACTTCAGTTTATTGTTCTGTGTTACTTCCAGAGGTCTTTTCTTGTTTCTAGCAATAATACAGTGTTTTATATCCCCTGCACACTTAAAAATTTGTTCTCCTCATGTGATTCTTCCATGTAAAATGATGCAAATATTCAATAATTTTTCAAATCATTATACAAACCTGGTAGCAAGCTCTTCACAGGTGTTTGCTTCTTTGTGCATTATTTTACAACTTGTTTCTTTTCTGTAACTGAGGTAGTTTCACACATAGTAATATCACAAAACTATTTTCTTTGAGAATGTGACGTTCTATTACTGATTTATTCTCTTGCCACTTGAAAGTAAAATGTAAACTATTGTTCTGATTTATTTTGGAGTGCATATTTGAGAGTTTTGAAGAAAATGCAACAGGTTTTATTACCTGTCATCTTGTAATTTCCAGTTAAGTCTCTTTCTTATGTCACTTTCCACTATAATCTTAGATATAATTTCTGTGAAGAAGAGATCAAATTTTATATTCACTGAGTCTTTTCAATTATTGTTTTCTCCCTTGTTCGTATTCCTTTGTTCAATATTGTCCTTTTTATATTTGCAAAGAAGTAGTTCTTAATTACAGTTTTGGAACGCATTTCTTTTGTCAGATTTCTCAAGTCTTAGACAATATAGAAGTGTAGGTGTTTGATGTCTTTAATTTGTTTTCAAATGATTGCCATTATTGTAATCAACTGAATGACTAATCTTCATTCCACTTGAAGACAAATCCAAACAATCCACCTAATTGCTCCAGTTCTAACTGATTTCCAAGCAAGGTAAGAAGGATACATGTTTTGCAGACAAACACTTAATGAATAAATCAATCCAGATCATAATAACTAAACAATTTATGAAGTTTATTAAAATATTATTATTATTATTATTATTATTATTATTATTATTATTATTATTATTATTATTATTATTATTATTATTATTATTATTATTATTATTATTATTATTATCTACTTGCATGTTCTTGTTTCTGGGTAATTGAAATTATGAAAAATAAGAACTCAAAAGCTTTCATGGAACTTTTAGCTGTTCATTATTTGTAGATTGAGAGAAATATTTATGATCATGCCTACTTAAACAATGCAAGTAGCTATCATGTTATTCTTCAAAACAATGTAAAGGAATTCATAATGGAAAAGTTTTCCAGTGGATGAAATAGTATCCAGGTCATTGCCTAGTATTGTTTGCAAGTTCATAGCTCCCTGTTCTTTTTTATTCTGCGAAACTGAGCTTACTGAGCAAAATACCCAGAGCTCCACTTATATTCTGTAACTGAAAATGTGTAAATGTATTGATTTGCTGCAGATGGAATTAATAAAAAATATATATTGGATCAACTTGATAATTATCTTGCAACTATTTTGAGATGTGTTGAATGAGCTTGCAAATTATATTAATTTAACAGGAAGCGAATATTAATACCTTTTCCAAGAAGGATTAATTGAATCAATAAGGAAACTCTCATTCCACAATCTCTTCTCCCTTAAAATTTATATACATGTATATTCCATATGATATGAAATGAGTAGCTGTGCAGAAAAGATGGCAGTAATTGCTGATTGTTACTGTAGTATTACCTAATTATGAAGTGAGTAATTTTGTGCTTTAGTAAAATCCTAACTTCTCTGGAGGAGGGATCTATGCAAAGAATAATGCAATTCTGAGAACTTGTAAAATTATCACATTACGTGCTTATCCTTAATGACAGATGTTTTCAAGTCCTCCAAGAATACACTGGGGGACATGACACTTCATATACTTTGTTCTATTGCAGAAGAAACAAAATGCAAACTTTCTGATTCTGCCAGAAAATGTCATTTAAAAGATGTCATCTTCAGTCAAAGCTATCAGGAGATTTGCTGGTATTGTAGATAATTCATTTTGTTTCCATTTTTTGGCTAACTGATGAGAGAATTTTTTTTTTTAATTAAGTCAAGCACTCTTTCAAGAATAATTTCCATTAAATATTGCAAAAGGATTTTAAAGTGTAGAAATTATACATAGTGGCAGGTCTTGTAACAAATGGTGGATATTGACAGCACTATATGTTACTGTCATAGGCAGGACTGTGTAAATAATTCCATTTTTGATACTAATGGAGGGTGGGGGAAGGAGACTTATTAGTTTTTCTTGTTGGACATGAAGTGTTTTTTCTAAGGAAAATAAAACAAAAGACAAGTCTATTCAACATCTCCAAACAATATGGGATGGCCTCAATTAGATGGAAAATATGTCCTCAGATATAAGGTTTGATTCAATCTTTGATATTTCACTCTTCAAAAACTGCCTACACAACAAATGCCTATCACTAAAAATTATTGTAATTGTCATCATGTAGTATTATCATTATTACTGCTACTCAAAAATACCCAAGTCAAAATTCTTAATTCTAACATTATCTTCCCTTAGTCTTGAAAAGTTTTTCCAAAATAGTGATCCTGAAATTCCTAACCTTTCACACTAATTTCTCTGTCCAAAAGAAATAATTATTACTACCAGGTAGTCCATGGAAGGGGTTCCATGTGTTCATACATTCTTTTTTTTCCTGATTTGTTTTTGGAGGGCTAATGGAAAGAATTTGTCATAAGTGAGCACCAGGTCCTGGTTCTTGAAAGCTGCACAAGAGATGAAGTTGGGTGGCACACGGAAGGAGCAAGGAGTTAGCTCAGTGTGACTGTGGCATCAGCTGGGGAGAAAGCAGGGAAGGTCTTTCATATGGAAGGCTTTGTTTAAGGAAGAATGTGGGTAAACCTGGCCACCCCATTTTGCAGGCAGTGAGTGGAATAATTGCCTGATTTCCATGCCTGGTCCTCACCATCATTCTCTACCCACCTTACCTGTGTGCAGTGCAGTTATCCCTCCTCTAATCTGTTTTGTGATCAGAAAAACAATTACTGTACAACTGAGATGAGCTAAGCTTTATCCTGACCCCCTTGTGGTGAAGAGATTATGGGTGGTAATAAGCCTCATAGTATTTTAGTTTTCTTGGAGTGCTTAGTTTTATAAATTTATGATACTGCTGTTAATGGATGCTTGTCGTTCTGGTGAACAAGCTATTACTCAGGAACATCAATCACAAATTTGAAGGTGTCTCTTCATTTAATGTTGTATGCCTGCTCCTTCTTTCTTCTGGGAGGATGACTGTCCTGTCTGGGGGATAGCTGGAGGTGGAGGTGCTAGGCACTCCTGGGGACCTGTAGCCATCAAAAAATGGGGGTTCCAGGTGATGGGTGTGCCACAAACTCCACTTTCAGGATGGTTTGCTAAATAGGAAATTTTCTGTTTAGGGCAGGGGTTCAGGAAGGCAATTTTTTTGCCTTAGTTTATATTAAAGAATGAAGGTCTTAAAGCTTGCTTCTCTGCACCCAGACTACTTCTAACAACTCCAGCTCCTTCTCCAAGTGAGGTATTAGAATATAACTCAATTTAAAAACGGATCTTAAAGATAATTTCAGTTATAACATACGTATGTATTTATGAATTAATTTGAATGTATTAAGTGATAGTTTAGCCTAATACCCATTCATATTAGAAATGTAGCTAAATTTAAATATATCTTCAGGTTAATATCAAAATGTCTTGACACCATACCCAGATTAGTCATTAGTAGTCAATTAACTTTTTGTTTCCTGTAGAAAAACTAAATAAAAGCAAAAAACTCATCTATTTTTAGAAATAATCACTGTAAATTAATTAGAGGATGGAAGAATATAAACACTAGTTTAAAACCTCAGAGGGATGTCCTGATTTTCTCTGCCATTAAAAAGTTCTTTATTTATGAATGCTTATGAGGATCTATGATGTGTTTTTGCACCAAGCAGTGTTACAGCTAAAATATTCTGGATTCTAATTCATTCCCTTCTACTTGAGTAGTAGGTCAATGCAGTGAGTAGATTCTGATTTTTTCTTAGCTTTTAGTGATTAGTTTTGTGTTTGATTTTTTTCATTATCTATACTTCATGCTGTTCAGATAAGAACTGACTTGAGAAACAAGCCCAGTGATATGTTGATTCCAGTATGCAATGGCTGACAATAGAAGATGTACAAAAAGAAGGTGCAAATACCTTACAGAGGTTGTTATAGAATGATTTGATGACAGAGAAAGTTTCTTAATACACAATATTTTAAGATTCACTCATTTCCCCTAGGTTTTTAGAACCTCTGTCAATAATATCCTCAGTTATTTAGGTTTTGTGTGCTTGCTGGTTTTAATCTTTGAGAGTATTGCAGTCTAATAGATTTCTTCCTTGCAAGACATTGCATTTAACATTTAAGCCATATTAAGCCAGCTAGAGTATGCTACATATTCTGAACTCCACCCTAAACTTTCCCATTGAAATGTATGCAAAAGTTGTTTTCTCACTTTTAAAGTCCTGGTCTATGACATTGCAATATTTTTTATTTTTTTCTTGTGGTAGCTGATATTTGTGATCCCCAGTCTTGAAGCCCAGCTACTGCTGAGAACTGGGAGGGGTTTATGTCTTTGAAATTTTTTAAAATGCCAAATGGAAAGTTAATAAGAAAAGTGTCATACCTTATTCACAAATATCTGTCTGCATTGATAAACTGAAATTGGCAAAAAATCGAAACCCAAGCATTGTAGTAATGCTAGAGGTGGAATGGAGGGTAGGAGGCAAGTTTTCCCTTTTGGGGAGAATGTAGGCAAGGATTAAGTGACTATGTTTTCATTTGCAGCTCTTACTGCATGCAGTTCAGTTGCATACTGGAATGCAAAAATTGTAGTTGGTCTAAGTGGACACTGATTTATTCCCAGAAACTTCCTTAAGATATGTTCCAAATTGCATTTTTTGTTTCTGAAAATATCAGACAAGATATGCAGATCTATATTAGAAGTTGCTTTTGATTTAATCAGTTTCTCTTTCTTTGTTCAGGAGGGTGTGGTTAAGGTAATTCTCTAAGTAATTTCTTGCTGTTTTCTGGAAAGCTCTGTTCTCCATTACCTGTACCTCAGGCTTAGTAATTCTAACCTCAGCATGAAAGACAAGAGGAAGATCTTAAGACGCGTGAACAACAATAGCTAATCAAGCACAGTAATGATGCAGAGTTTATTTTCTTCTTTATGTAATCTGTGCCAAACCAGGACCGGATTCAACACCTCTCTAAGTTAGTGGCTGGCAGTTTAATGCATTATCCAACTCAAAATTGTCTTATACAATTAAACTGTGGAATTACTTAGCTTTTACTAGTAACTTAGACACAATTATTTAGTTCACAACTTTTTGCTCTGTTCCATTGTCATGTCTGTGGAAGAATATTTTGATCCTTGTAATCAAACAGCCTCCCCTCAAATAATTACCAGATCTATCAAATAAGTATCTGCATACATTTGATAGGCATTCATGAAAATATTGTATCCTTTTCTCTTAGCATTATATGCTTGGAATAAATCCAGGTAAAATATGCATTGATATGACGTAAAATTGTTTATTTCTCTAGCTGTTACATATAAAAATTAAAAGTATCATTAGGGAAGTAACAGAATTCATGACAACTTAGAAATATTAAATTTTTATCTAAGAACTTCATTGTTTCCTCTTGTAGAATATTTCTATAAAAAGTGGAAGTTTAGAGAAGAGAAAGTTTTTCCCCCATCCCACTGTGCTTTGTTGGAATCAAATTCCTGCAGGGGCACTCAGGTTTGGAGTTTTGATGGATTTTTCTGTACTGTGTTGTGCACCCCTCCCTCACCACTCATCTCTTTGGCACTGCATCTTGATTTCAAGAGCTTTCATTGCTCTTGCCTTTTGCTAGTCTGTACCTCCTCTGACAAAGTCTCTGGCAATGCCTGTGGAACTTATTAATCTGCTTTTGCATTCTGTGTCTGTTTCCTATATCCATAATCAGAATTATCTACTCTAACTGTGTACTTGTGGAGATAAGTGCTGTTTTTCCTCAGGGCACTATCACAGTCTTGGTTTGGTCCACAGCACTGCAGCAGAGCTATGTGATAATGATGATTAATGACTCCACAAAAATCCCATTACTGCAGCTGGCTTGAAATGTTCCAGTGAACATTTCATCTGTAGATGCTGATTCACAGAGCTCAAAATGTGCCACCAGAACCATCTTCAAAATGGAACCCCTGAGCTGCTGTCTGGACTCTGACAGTCTGCCCCATCTCTTTCCTTGCCAGCTTCCCAAGCCTCAGTTTCCTTTTCCCCACCAGTGTGACGCTGCCATGCACGTAGCTATTCAGCTCTTAAAATGGCACATGTCACCTCAGATACTTCACTGACCGACCACTGAACCCTTGCACTTTTGCTCAGGAGGTAATGTAATTTTTTGTCTCTGCAGTATTGAGTAGAGAGTACATCTTCCGGTGTAAAGTATTTTCTCTGATGCTTTCTGCTTTGAATCAACCTATACAGAATAAACATATCTGGTTCAGACTTCTGCCCAGGATAAATAAGTAATATTTGTTTCCGAAGGGACAAGTGAGTTTGTGCTGATTCCAGTGTAAAATCTGGTGTTGCATCATTCGTCAACATTCATAGAAACAGGTCAAGAACTAGCTTAGGACAGACTCCAGAGCATTCCTGGGAGCCTGGTCTGGAGTTTGAATTATTCTAAACCCAAGTTCCCAGCAATTTAGTTGGGCCAAATGGAGTGGGAAAGGTAAAGAATTTCAGAGTGTAATGCAGTGGTCCGTAAAATGTTAGTGTATATTGAACTCTACCTACAAGCAGAGTGAACACTTTGATCCTAAGCAAAATACGGTGCTACAGATGAAAGACGTGCAAGTCACAGGACTCTTCTGTGAAAATTTGCTTTTGGACATTCTCTTCGCCATAAAAGATAGTTAACATAGCCTGAGGAACTCTGTCAGATGTAAAGTGACATGCTTTGAAACCCATGGCAGAAGCTCTGAACTGATAAGTAAAACATAAATAAAAAACTTGGGAAGAATTTCTGTGACTTCCCCCATGACTTTATTCTAGAATGAAAACTTTGAATTCTTCCGGGACCGACCTTTATTTTTCTTGGAAAGGCAGTATTTCCAGATGACAGGATTTTCTGAGTTGGAAGAGACCCATGGTGATGGAGTCCAACTCTTAAGTGAAGGGCCTAATCAACCTTGGTGTTATCAGCACCATGTTCTAACCAGCTGATCCAATCTCAGCAGCCACAAGAATTATTTTCTGATGATACTTTGTGTTGTACCTGACATATAAGTGCTGAAATATGCTCCAGAGTCAGTCTTCAAAGTAACAGTCTTCAAAGTTAAATCTGTGCATGAAATATCTGCAGTGAATAGTGAGTTGGGCAATTAGGAGTTTTTATTGGTAAAAGTAATTTGAAAGGTGAAATACACTATTTATTCCTAGTACTTGAAATAAAGTACTCAGTACCTTTACTAGTACCTGAGTAAAGGTTAGGAATCAGATTTCAAAGTTAACTTCTGCTGTGAATACTTGTGCAATTAAATTTTAAATGTATGTTTACTCATGTGGATTTGTTCATTCATTCAGTTACAAAGGAGAAATATTATCACAGCTTTCAGCTGAATAAAATATTCCTCTAAAATCTCCTGTAGGGAACCATTAGAAGGAAATACTGCCTGTTGTATTGCAAATAATTTCTGAAATATAAAAACTAATAATAACATATTGAATCATTTCAGATTTATATGTTAAACAAAATATCTTTGATATTTAAAGAGTAGAAGAAACTCTGACTATGCCAAGTTTTTCTTAAACTTTTCCTTTGTATATACTTTAACATAGACTCATTCAGAAATCAGTACCTCTTTATTCCAAAGGATTAAATCTATATGGACAGAATTATGTCAGAATTTAAAAAGAAACTTAAGAAGATACACAAACTACACTAAGAATGGCAGTAACTGTACCCAGTTTAGGTTCTGATTGACCTCTGGTCAGGAAGGCACTGACATATTAAGGTATTTATTCTATATACAATCCATAACGTGATGTTAGCTGGTTAGTTAAAGGTATCTAGAATTTAGATGCTGAAAGAAACCTATAGGAGAGAACTTGTTAGAGAGTGATCAGCTTGATGATTCGTTGGGTTCCATTTGATATGAGTGTCCTCAGTTATAAGTAAACCTCTTCTAGAGTAATGGAATAGAAGATTTTCAAGGAGAGTTTCGATCCAAAGGAAACTTTTATCAATACTAAGGTCAATGAGGCCCTGCAAAACGTTTTAGAAAAATTTTGTTCAAGCTCTTTCATAAGGAATAGTAAATCAGATAAAAGGTGTTACATGCAACTGAGAGGGGAAGAGATATTTTTTCAGGTATGGTACTGTTGTGCTTTAACCTGCCAGGCAGTTAAACACCACACAGCCATTCACTCGCTGACTCCACAGTGGGATGGGTGAAAGGCTTAGAAAAAAAGCTAAAAATTTCTGGGCTGAGATAAAGACAGTTTAAAAAGACAGAAAAGGAAGAGAAAATAATAATAATGATAAAAGAGTATTCAAAGCAAGTGATAGACAATGCAATTGCTCACTGTCTGCTGACCAATCCCCAGCCTGTCCTTGAGCACCAGGCTAACATCCCTTGGCCAACTGCTCCCAGTTTTATTTTTCAGCACAATCACATAGGGTATGGAATTTTCCTTGGGTCAGTGAGGGTCAGCTGTCCCAGCTGTGTGCTTTTCCAACTTCTTGTGCACACCCAGACTCACCAGTGGAGTGGGGCTGGCTGAGGAACTGAAATGTCCTTGACTAAGCAGTAACTAGAACATCAGTGTATTATCGACATTGTTCTCATCCTAAATCCACAGCACAGTACCAGTATGAAGAATATTAACTCTATCCCAGACAAAACCATGAAAGACATCTAAGAAAGAGATTTTGTTCTCAGCACTTCTGAATTTAATATTTAAAGAATGAAAAGCAAAGTAATATTTTGTAGTTCAGCAGTAGTTCAGACTTTTTCTTCATCTGCAATGCTTGTGAATGTGTGATCTCTTACTAGGACTGTTCCTCTCAGACATGTATGATATATTCAGAAGCAGTGCCAGAAGGTATCAGAACTTTCTGGACAAAAGACATGAAGCTTTTTATTATTATGGCTTAGGTATTTTATTTTTAAACTAATGTACAGTTTTAGTCTAATTCCTCACATATTTTCTACAACAACCATTTCTTTACTTTTTATTCTTTATAACAATGCTGATGTGACATTGGTTTTTTTTTTTCTTTGATATAAAGGAATCCTGTAGGAAAATGCTTCCGCTGTTGAAGAGCAAGAATTGCAATACAGCCCTTGCCCAATTAAAAAAAAACCAAAAACCTCAATCCTAAATGATTTTAAAAATCTGGTTATACTAGGAAAAAAAATGGCATTTTAAATTAAAAATCTGTTTACTTAAGCAAGGACTGTGACATTTTCTAGACCATATCTCATCAATTATTGTGAAGTGTGTTCAATTTTCTCAAAACTGTCATATTTCTTTAAAAGATGCTACACAAAAATCATGCACATACACAAGTGTGGATTAGAAATAATCTTAATGGAGTAGGCATATTTTATTTTTATTTTCCATATGAGTAAATTTGTTTCTTATTTATAGATTGTGATGACTTTTGGCACGTGTAATTTTAATGTACTAACGAAACCTAGATGTTTGGCATGTAATTGCATTTTCATTTTGGCATGAATCCCTTACACTCAGTTACCTCTTTTGGTGTCAATGCAAATGTCTTTGAGAAGCTACAACTTATTATTCAGAAAGCATCCTTAACTGTACCAAAAGGCAAAATAGATGACTACAGTATATAGAAACAAGGTGGCCTTTATTTGCAGCAATTAGCTAGAAACCCTTTATGAATTAAGAATTGTGCAGCAATACTGAATAAAGAATTCAGAATTAAGAATCATTGCAGGCCCAAAGACTGCCCTCACCAATTGCTTAAGGTAGCTTAAATTGAATAATTGGAAAAATCTACTTTTTTAATAAAAATAAAACAATTCATTTCCTTGTTGCTATTTACTGCAGTGCTATTATATTTTTTTTTGTAAAATGTTTAATTAAAGGCTAATGTAAGCATCTAATAAACATTAATGTAAGAAATATTATATCAGGCTATAAGAAGCTGAACGTACCAAATCTGTTTTGTCTGTGGTGTATACATGCACAGGGCACAACTACAAAAAGTAGTTGAGAAGACAGATAAAGGAGAGGAGCTTTGGGGGATTGGAAGTGAGACTTATGGATTAGCTGCAATATGAATTAGATGAAGTGACTGTATACTATGATATTTGGAAAAGTAAGAAATAAATCAGGACTGATTAAATGAAAATTTCTTTAAGGAGAAAAAAATCCCTTATCTTCCTCCAGGTTCCACTATGACATGGAGTCAAGGAGCTTGTCCTAGTTCAAATTTTTGCCGTGTTTAATTCAGTATTCTTTGTTGTGCTCTGCTTCTGGCTTCAAGACAAATAATGTATTTGGAACGTACTTCTTAGGAATATAAGAGAGAGGTCTAAAGTGAAGGCTTTATTAACCTGCTTATTAATGGACTTGACAGCTGAAAGTTGCAAAGGTTATGAGATATTTGCATAGAAGACATAGATGTAGCACTGGTGAAAAGTACAGAGGGAAGAGAGGGAGACATCTTTTTTACTCTCCACAATACTGTTATGAAAATAGTTGCTCCCTTGTTTCTCTGGACTTGTTAATTCTGATTGGACTAAAATGTAGCTATGAACATTTTATTACTAGCTATTCCAGCAAAAGAACACTCCTGGGGAAAGGTTTGGATCGATTTACTCATATTAAATGTTTCAAATTATGAACAAGAAGTACGTTAGCTTTCTCTTGTACAAATTGTCACTGTATTTTCTGCTGCCTTAAGGGACAGAATATAGTAGTTCTTCTTGATTGTTGCAACTATCCTGGTGCTATGTGGCCCTCTTTCTGTGACACTCTTCCAGATGTTTTATATTGTTTCTTTGGGGTTTGTGTAGTTCTGATGTTTATGAGAGTTGGCCTGAAATAGGAAAGTTCTTCTCTATGATCGAGCCTGTACAATACCAACTTTACTCTGCAGTATTTGATACAAACTGAACTTTCTTCTTTTTGCAAGACATGCAAAAGGCTGTAGTTAATGATGGTCTTGTCATTTTGCTGCCCAACTGTGACAGCCATGGTTTAGCTACAGGCTAAATCAGAGCCCAGAGAAACACAAGTTCTTTAGCTTCAGAAATTCTCCAATCTTGCTGTGACTGTTATTGATAACTTAGTTGTTTCAGCACTTTCTGGTTTCTGTCAAATCCCCTAGTTATTGAACTTTTGCATGTGTCATATCCTTGATAAAAGACAAAAGGTCATCTCCAGCGTGTGTTGCCTTCTGGGATGTCATGGAATGGTTTTGGTCAAACTCATTTATTGTCCAAGTCTGTGAGGCTTTGCCTGCTGAATCAAAGTACCAAAAAACAAAAAAAAAAAAAAAAAAAAAAAAAAGGAAAAGGCCAAAAAAAAAAAGAAGGAAAAAACCACCTTCTGCTAAGAACTTTTCCTTCCGTTCTCTTTTTAGAAGTATGGAGGATTTAACACAACTTTTAAATAGACCAGATTACTTTCCACTATGATCCCTATCACACGGTTTTCACAATTAATAAATTGTCCACGTTACAACAGTAAAGTCTGCTGGGAAAAAAAGGGCATCTGAATCACAGCATCAAGTTCAAACTTTTTTGGAGTTGAATATGTAGTGAGACTAGTTAATGGATTGTTTGATGATCTAGCCATGGTTCCTAAGAAAGGTTACAAGATATTAGAAAAATTGCAAGCCTGTGTGTTTAACGTCAGTATGACTGAGAGTTAAAGAAAAAAGGGATGAAAAGCCTCAGGAAATAGCCTGGTTCATCTTTCTATCTGTTTAAGCCATACTAAAGGAAATACAAAACCAGTCCTAATGTTGCACATACTCACAGCTCAAAGAAGATGATATGATACATCTGAAGCATTGATCAGACTTACACATCATAATTTTAGTAATGGATATGAATCCTAAGAATAGGAAGGTATTAAAGAATGTCAAACATATTATACTACTTTTTTTTTTTTTTAGTAGGTGAAACTGTAACCAGTCATTATCAGTCTTACATTTTATTACTGGACAACGAAA
This sequence comes from Orthonyx spaldingii, assembly GCA_013397795.1. Taxonomy (NCBI): domain Eukaryota; kingdom Metazoa; phylum Chordata; class Aves; order Passeriformes; family Orthonychidae; genus Orthonyx; species Orthonyx spaldingii. The sequence goes on along the minus strand of VZTJ01004180.1, from coordinate 830,695 downwards.
GATCTCTTTTGAAAACTCCATAGTAATTACCTGTATGACTAAAAGTATTCTTTTGAGAAATGATGTAGTAGTCTATATTTCTTTAGAATGCACAGGGAGAGTCTTCGTTCCAAAAGAGTTATTTAGCCAAAGGTATGCATTATAAAGTTGTATAATTAAGATTCACAAATGCTCCACAGATCTTGTCTCTTTTTGCATTTTCATGGTGAATTTCAAGTGCAGCATATCTTTTGATTTTGTAAATGTTTAATAATTGTGCTTAAATAACATAATTAAGCAAATTTGTGCTAGGAAGAGAATGAGCATCTAGTGTTGAGTGCAAGGTGTGTAAGTTGGCATGGACCTGTTGGACTAGTTTGTGTTGCTGAATTTACAAAAGACTGGATTGCTTACACTGTTCTGTCTGCTAATGTTCATCCACCTAAATTTCATGTGGAAACCACTACTGTAGTGTCCTGCAAATTAAATTTTTAGATTTGTTCATTCTCAGTAAGCCATCAGTTTTGGCTGACTTTTTTCAGTTGAAAATATCCATTAGGCTCTATAGCACAATGTTGCTTTACAAGTTTAAAATATGAAAACAACTGTTTTAATAGTAACAGTACATGGGATCACTGGATGTTCTATGAACTACATATACAAAACTAATAGTCTTGGTTTAGTCTGCTGAAGGGGAATATGTTGAAGGAATACCAGCCTTTTAATTCCAGTAGTGTTCCCTGGTGAGGATCTGCTTATCTGTAGCTTAGCCAGTTCCCAAAAGATTGAAGCCAAGCAGAGTTCTATTTGAATGAAAGCTGGAAAAAGAGAGATTAAGAAGACTGAAGTATTTTTCTTTTTAGCTTGGTTTCATATTGTAATGACAAGCTCACTGGTAAAAGGCGCCAGAAAAAACAAGCCTATAGATACAAACAACAGTTTAGTAAATACAAATGTAAATATTAGAAAGTCACATCAAACTGGCAGCGTTAAGCAAAATATGTGTTTCTGGATTGTTGCTGGTAGATTTATGTGCTGTAGCATGCAAACGCTGTAGGGATGTTTATACATTTTTATAAAGAGTGCTAAACATCCTTTACTTGGGAGGAAATTATCTAATTAGATATTATCTAGATATTAGATATCTAGATACCTAGATTATTAGATATTATCTAATTGCAGGACATAGAGAAATCAAATGGACAAATATAGTTTTGGAGACGCAGGCAGATTCAAAGAAAGGAGAGTCTGCTCTACATAAGGGTTTGGAATTCTTCGGCTTTTACCTCTGATTCACATTTCACATCTTCTAAGACTTCTATATTCAGGATATACACAGTTCTCTTCCGAAATGTGCACCCTTCCACTGACACAGAGCTAGCATATCTCTGCAGATCAAGATTTTGTGCTTTGGGAGAGCACAGAAAATGGTACTTGGCAAGAAAAGGAATAATCTGGAGAAAAGCTAACTTTCTGAGATATCAATCTTTAACTTTACAATTGTTTCTCTAGAGGAAAAAATAAAAAAAACCCAGAGTGTAAAAATAGACTATATCTTTCATAATATTTCCCTGTTGTTTAATCCTGACTGTGAACACAGAGAACCAGAATTGTGCAGTATTGCTTATCAGTTTTTGCAAATTGGATGGCACTATTTTGTATGCTCAAGAAAACACAGACCCTTTCTAATTTGCTACTAGGAAAAAACTTGTTGAAATCCAAATAGTTCTAATCACAAATGTTACCTACAAAGACAAGGATGTGATGGGTTGTAATGTAACATAGATGATATTTTCAAGTGAAATTACTTTTGATAGGAAATTTTATTGTATTTAGGGTTAGTTCTAGGCCTTAATCCAAACACACTGTTGTCTATTACAAGCTACCTGATGTTGCTTTTATGCTCTTACCTTTCTGTGCTTTCTCCAGATTCTTGCCTATGTGTTGACTTTGCTTCTAAACTGCCAAGATCTCCTAACTCTAATTGTCACCTATTGGTGATGAAGGAAATTGGTAATCTGATAGTGGCCACTATAAGGGGACTAACAGTGTGAGGGAAGTTACTATTAATACAAAAAGCATTTGTTGTTTCTTGATTATCTTATAAGTCACACCTATCAGCAAGAATTGCACCCTGAAGATAAAACCTTCTTCTGTGGGCTGGCTGTTTCTTGGCTGTTGCATTTGCTGTAATTCTAAGGTGATAGCTGGAAAATGAAGCAAGGAAGTTCTCCTACTTTCTGCCTAACCTGATCTCCAAGATGCTGCTTTAGAAATCAGAAAAATATGGTATGTTCCTGTGAACCTTATAGCTAATCTGCATTTCATGTCTCTTGTCTCTTCACTGGCTGTAGTAGATGCTGTTGGTTTTTTTACCTGAGTATCAGGATGTGCACCATGCCGAGGAAGCACAAATGCTGCTCTTTGACTATTTCTTTTCCTTTTGATGCCCTTTGATTTCAAGAAACAAACCAAGAATCTGTCAAATTTTTCTTTGATTTTATATAGTTTCTCTGGCTGGCTTGCTGTTTCTCAGGGTATATTTCAAGACAGATGGATTTGGAAAAATACTGGTGTGGAAAGAAAGTTGTCCCAGATTTCTGTGTCTTAATTTATAGTGATTTTTGCTTTTTTTTTTTTTTTTTATTTATAGGGATGGGTTTTTCATCACGTGGCTAGATTATGGCAGCTGAAGTATCTAGTTGGTTTTGTGGTTGTTTCCCAAGCCTATACAGCACGTATAGGAAGAATTGTATGTAGTGATGAAGGTTGCTTAAAGTCAACAATTCAGTCAGGGTCTCTCTGCTGTTTTTGTAGTGACAGAGCGTAGCGTCTGGCCAACACATCAAGAACACCTGGGCAGATCTGTAGCTTACTGTCTGCTATTCCTCTGACTTAACCTTGAGAACCCATATGCGTATTGTGCTTAAGTATTTCCATCTTAGAAATCAGATGGATACTTCTGGTGGGCTGTTTGTTTGTTTTTAAGTTAAAATATTAGGATGTAAAACTCCTTATAAGAGGAACCAAGCAAAACTAGGTATGTTTAGAAAGCAAAATAATATGTTATATATCTCATAATATTAATTTTTTCTGGAAAAGCATCTTGACAGTCCAACAAAAGTCAAATTTTGTATTTTAATTTCTTAATAATCTCCTTATGCACTGAGGAATTTTGGATAAAAGACTACTTGTGCTCTTAACACTATATTAATGTAAGGTATTCAGAATGAGAAAATATTGAAGAGTATTCCTAGAGAAATGTGTTAACCTCATCTTTAGTGGCTGATATCAGCACTAAAGAAATTTTAACTGATGCTGTTGACTTGCTTGCAGACTGGAAAGGGAGAAAAATAATAGTGATTCTGTGGAGAGAATACTGGTACCGGAGAACTAAATTTTTTATTTATTTATTTGCTTTCCCAAAGAGAATGTCTTTGTATTTTTCTTTTTATATACTCTTTTCATTTTTCATCTTCCATCTCTTGCCCTGAGATAATGTCTATTAGTTACAAGCAATCGTACTGGCAGAGGTGCACCTGATTTTACTAGATCACCTATTGCTGTGACACCGGCTGTCACTATTTATGGTAAATCTGTCAGTCATTAACGGTAAAAAAAAATGGTTCTAGTACTCAGTGATAAAGGTAATGAGTTTCAAAGGAAGAAAATATAAAAACACATGCAGTGGTTAGCCCTCAAATTTTTGTCTTGAGATAGAAAAGTTTAATTAATCCTTATCAGCTGCATATGGTGTTAGTGAATGCATTTTGTCTTGTGGTGATGTGCAAAAACCTGCTATCCTAAGTTGTCTCAGATCTAGGTTTCATAAATCAAATTAGGGAATGTTTTTTGGGATGAAATCACAATGATCAAAACTGAGTGTTGGCACATAGCAACATTGCTGTTGAATCCTAATTGTGGCCACATAGGTGTACAATGTGTGGCCAGACCTTGGTACTTTGATTCTCTGCAACAAAGAATCATGAGACACAGTTGGGGCAGGCAGCAAGTTGGTGTAATTAAGATTCTCTGCCACAGCAGAGAAAGTCAAATTGGCAAAGTCAATAGCTTATATAAGTGGATGATAACCAGTACCTTCAAATAGTAACATTGCAGACAATTTCTAAGTAATCGTGTTTTCTACTTTGCCTATACGTCTTTTAGCTTTTCCCATGAAGCTGATGAATGATGATTTGGAAGAAGTGGGATTTGCTTGGTAGCATTCTTGATTAGGCAATTTTTTTCTGCTGTCACTCTGGAATAAACCAGCACATCTCTTAACTGATAGATGTTCTGACAGTCCAATCAAGGAAGATCAACTGCTAAGATGAATTTGCAATTCAACTTAATAACTGCTGGTTCAATTACTAAACTTATGAGAATGTTTTTTTATTGGAACTAACAACTAGTTAATAATAGTGAACTTCTGTGTGAAATAATAATACAGGAACTTGGAAACTCACATATTAAACTCACATGCTGTTCATTCCTTAAACTGTTCCAATTTGCTTGAGTTGGAGTTACTCAACCACCAGCTTGTACTACTGTATCTGCTGATAATCCTGCACCAATCTAATCTTTCATGGTTTTCAGACCATGAAACTTCGTTATAATATAAAAATAATCTGTTTTCAGAATATAGGCTAATGAGTTGTTACGTGTTTGTAGCACTCCTTCCAGATGATGGCAGCTCAGAACTGAAGGCTTGTAGCAGTCAAGCAGCCCATGCAGCAATGGATGCCTTCAGTGTTTCTTACATGTTTTGCCACTTATGCTTTTGTCTTTCTCATACTTCTTTTGACAGCTCCAGGTACCTTTCTCCTCTCTTTTTCAACCTGTTCATTTTTGTTGTCTGACTTGCATTAGTCTTTCTTCTGATCTGTTCCTTCTCTTTAACCCAGCTCAGTACATCAGCATTACTACTTTTGAGGATAGAGACAGATATTCTTCTAAGGGCTGTAATACCTACAAATCTGACCTTTCAGAAATCCATATTATGTTCTGTTTCTTGCCTCTTCACACCTGTGCCACAAAATTCAAGGGTTGCTTTCTTTCTGTATGCTCTCTGTGGTAAGTATAGCTGTGCACAAAAATTGAATGGTAGTCATATATAGGTCTGTAAGAGGTTTATTTGTCTATAAAGCCAAATATATGTATATATGCAATATATGTATACACTTTGAACAATATATTATTTACCTATGTGTGAACTTTCTATATTTGTATGTGTTATAATTTCTTCAGAAAAATATATATTTCTATGGGATTTGCACTGGTAGAAAAAAGAGTTGAATTATGAAATACTGTGAACTGCTTGCACAGAAAGAGAAAACATGTTTGGCTGACACTGCAGCAAGGACGACTAGAAAGAAGAATAGAGGAATTGTGTACACATGTTCACACAAAGATTTTATTTTCATTTAAAGCTTTTGGCTGAATCTTTTTTCTTTTTTTCACTTAGAAATGCCTTCTAAGTACTTGGTTCAGGCATTTTCTAATGCAATATAATACCTCATTCAGTGATTACACCTGCAAAAACTTGTAAGGACTTGAAAATTTAGCAATATATCTCTATAGATAAACCTATTGCAAGCATTTTTGCAAAGCTTTTCCTTTATGTACTTCTCTTTGGGACTGCCTCACAGCAGAAACTGGTTAAGTAGGATTTTTATCATTCTCTTGCTAGAGATAGGTTCTAGTGTGTTTTAAGAAATATTTTTGGGGTTTTTTGGGGGTACGAAACTGTCCATCTTTAAAAGTATGTGTATTTATGGTTCTCTACTACCCTTCATAAATGGCTGTGGAAAAGTGCAGTGACAAAAATGGAGAAGTATCAACATTTTCTTACTTTACTGAAGATAAATATCTCATCAGTGAAGAACAATGTTTTTAGCTGTCATGTCCATGGCTGGTGTAATATGTGTATGGTTCTAGTCTGCAGCTTCCTCTCTGGAGTTTATTAATTATGTTTTTAGTCACTTATAATTTTTTTTTTAACATTGTAGCTGGGGAAATTTGTATTTCAGCCCCATACCACTAGGATGCCCTTCTGTAGGGATTTAAATACCTCCATGCATTATGTTAATCAGAATGATGTTGGTTCTTGAAATCTCAGTTACGCTGAACTAAATGGTATTTTTTGTAATATTACAGCCTTTGCTCAAAATATACCTAATAGGTTAGTAGAAACTAAGCCTAGTACTACAATTTTAAACAAGAAGGCTTTTTTCCCTTCCTAGCATGTCCTAGTTCAGAAAAAGAATGCCTTTTTGTATATAGACTTCATTTACCACCCTCCAGTGCAACTTTTCTCACGATGTGTGTAATTTTCCTGGATTTTTTTTCCTTAGCTTTTGCTCACCATAGACTATTTCTTGTTTTCTTTTGATTCCTGCTGGAAGCTTGATCTTGCAGCTGACACAGTTTATAGTGAATCAAAATGTTGTGTGCAAACCTGTGAATCCTAAATTCAGATTGTTATCACTGTATTCTAGTTTATATAACTAAATTCCAGAGCAGCCAAGGTATCCCATCAGGATTTGAATATGTTCTGACATTGCTGTGGTGGGTGTTGCTGTTTAAATTTATAAGTAGTGAAGCTGGCTTTATCTGCTTTCTAGTCTGAGGTCAAGATAAATAAATATGAAAAACCCACCCCCAAACAGTTGAATCTGAATACTGGTGTTTTGGTTAAGAGCTGGATGCACAGGACAGATTTTTCCCTAGTTCCTATCTCACTAATGATTAGTGATTATAACAAACAGCTTTCACATTACAATATATTTACAAACAGAAAGGAACTTGAGTAAAATTGTATTAAAAAAAAAATAAAAAAAGAAGAACAAAAAGGCCTGTCATGTAATCCAAACAAGAAACAAGCCCCCACTTTAAATAAATTTGTGCAATAATAGAATAAAGCTGTATGGAAAGGGCAACTCTGAAATACTTGCCACTTACGGCTTTTTTTGTTTTTGTCACAAGTTTTAAAACTAATTTCAATTTTCATTTTTGTTTGAAAATTCATAGCGGGTAAATTTGCCTCATAAGTTAAAAGGCAGATATAAGCAAGTCACCAGGTTCTGACTTAGAGTGAAGACCATGACAATGTTTCATGGGTTGTTTTTTAGAGACAACATACTCAGTTCTTCTCTGACTTTTATTTTCAGTTTCTCACAACTTAATGTGTCAAGTGTTCATGGAGATATCACCTAAAGCAATATTAGCTTAAAACCAGGGAAAATTAAGACCATAAGCTTTAGAATTGTGTGTGCAAATTGAGTTTAACTACCATGATAAAAGCTTCTGCCATGGTCCTAGTTTCTGAGGAGTTTAACAAAAAGTGAGAGTCGGTTTATCTACTTTTTTACTCTTTTTTGCTCTCTATGTAAGGTGAAAGTGCTAAAATATGGAGGAGCAAGTTTTCAATGTAAAAGTAGTTTGCTCTTTAATTGTACACTTTATTCCGAGAAGGTTAGGAATGGAATTTTGACTATTTCTAAACACATTTCTATTAGTTAAAAGTAATTATATTCTTTCAACACAGAAAGATATATTCAGATCCCTTAGGATCCTAAATAGCTTATTTCATCATAATAAATTATACCTCCATGTGCAGAATTTTTACACAGGAATTATAAATATTCTTTCTTTTTTCCCCACTGAATTCACTTGTTTTTCTAGTTCAAGTTTCCTTTTTAATGTTATATTGATGCTTGATTTTGTCTTGCAGAGATTTCAGTAAAATAAAGAATTTGAAAAAAAAAAAAAGCCTTAAACATCACTGAAGTACTTTTATTGCCATTTCCATGGCAAATCCACTGAATGTTTTTCAGCAAGTATGAGTTTACTCCACAGCTAGACAGTAAGTACTAGAATCTGAGTAAGAAACAATAGCATTTCAAACAGTGATGTATTAAGTTAATTTCACTTACTGCAGCTGCTACCCAACATAATAACAGGATTTAAAAAAAATATTAATTTAATTACTAAAAGAAAGAACATGCTGACTCTAACTTTTTTGTTTCTACTGTCTCTCTGCATGGTCTTGGTTTCTGTTTGGAAAGATGCCGTCTGAAACTCCCTGTGAAACAGAACTGTCTGCCTGTGATATCTTAAATCCATTAAAAACATTCAAGCAGAGAACTGGTTTTGCTCAGCAGGATTTAAAGGGCATTGCTAAGAAAATAGAAATTTCTAAATTTATCTAGTTTTCTCTCGAAGTGAAGCCATATCTCACAAAGAGGAAAACATGGCACAGTTACCAATGTCAGAGTTCTTCCTTTTACCCTGACTGAGTTAGCTTTATACAGGGATATTTAATGAATGAATCTACAGAGACGATAATTCATTTGTTATCCTATATTTAAATTTGGAGCAGGATGATTTCCATGGGTACAAAATATCCACTGATCCTAATAAAGTCAGTACAAGTTTTAGGTGTTTGATAGTGCTGAAAATAGGGCCCCAATGGTTTAGGGAAAAATATATAGCAAGCCTGTTTAAAAAAATACAGCATAAGGCAGTGTTGTCAGATTTTAACACAGACAGACAAAAGACTTATGCAGACTAGCAGCACAATGAATGAATTCTTTCCATCTATCATAATTCTCAGGTCCAGAAAAACTGCTGCATAATTACTTTGGTCTGCTTGCTTTGCATCTTTGCAAAAAATATTTTAAAAATCTAGGAGAAAATATATTCCACAGCTAAGAATTTAGAAACAAATGGCTTAAGAATTTTTTCTGGCTGCTTGCCAAGAAAAATCTTTAAGCCTTCCTAGTCAATGTCTGTTGTTAGCAGATGAGGTTCCGTTCTTGTTTGAATTGTGTTCTCCGCTCTGAAATTCTTGGCACTTCCAAAAACAGTACTTCCTTTTCTTTCCTGAGCTGTGAATCCTCTGTTGCCTGCAATTCTGATGATGTACTTCACTCTTGGCTATTTCTGTGACTGTGGAAAGCTGACCATCCCTTTTAAAGTGAGATCATCTCTGGTTACATACAAAATAAGTAGAGACCATTGCTAGGAATGGGCAAAACCAAAGTTAGATTACATTTATCGTCTATCTCTGTATTAAGTTGAAGGCAGTAATTCTGTTCTTTGAAAGATTTGTCAGAAAGAAGGAAACAGAGCTTCATATTGGGGCCTTTTCCAAAGAGATTAATACATTTTCATAGAGTTACACAATACCGTATGTGTCCAGAGGAATAATCAATACCATTAAACAATGACAAATATTTTTACAGTACTTTTTATGGTTAGAATTTTTAGTTCTAAAAATTTAATGAAGCACTGCTAAGCTCTTGCTATGAGCTTGCTCTCTTGCCTTTACTATGTATTTCAAAAATTCAGCATTAACATAGTAACTGCATACATGGATTTAGACATGTAAGTTCAGCATTTGAAAATCAGACAAGGAAGTTAATAATATTTTTTAGGTGAACACCTGCCCCAGTAAGGACCAGCTTTGTATTTTCCTGAGATAGCTACCCTTTATTTAAGAAACAAAATGCCAAGAAACAACCAAACATAAACATGCAAAGACAGAGATTCCACAATCAATCTCTGTGATCTATTCTCTTAGTTCTTTATCTGTCCTTTAAAAATATTTCCGTAATGCCTAACTTAAGTTCAAGTATGATCCCTTTCTTTCTCTGTCTGATCTGAGCATTGACAAGATTTGATTTCTCCTAGTAGGTTTCTCTGTGTTTGAAGACTCTTGTGTGATCTGTTGTCAGATTTCGCTTCAGTTCCAAGCTGTCCAGACAAGGACTCTCATCACAGTGCCTGTCCTCATAGCCTGGTCATTTCTTGATTCCTGTGAGCTGTAACCAGGTACAAAAGGAACACTCAATACACTATTGTTCCATCCTCCTAGATTCCTAATGCCCTACCAGGTAGCATCTGAGCTAAATATATTAGTTCTGCTGTTAGTTTTAAAGAGCAATGGAGTGAAAATTGAAGATGAGAGTCTTGCTTTTTCTCATAAATATCAACTTCTTTTATTCCATGTGTTTATTGAACCAAAAAGTTTGCACAAAAGTTCTGAGTTATTTACAAGCTGACGGCAAATTGTTATGGTGCATTTCTTCTACAGCCTGATTCTCAGATTGTTACCTAGAGACATTTTGAAAATCTTCTGTGCTTGTGCCTTAAGATGGGACAAAAATATCTTCAATTTCCTGGCATAAATCAATCTGATGGGAATGTTATTGCAAATAACCATATCATAACAGAACATGTGCTGATGTTTCTGTGGAACTCATACCTTTCTATCAAGCACAACCTCCTTAGTTTTTTGCAAGATAAGAATTATATTAACAGACTTCTGCATGCTGGTCAGTCTGGCAACAGTAATATTTGTGAATTTGCCCTAGGAGGGAATTTACCAATTTCATGGTAATTCTTATCATGGTGGAAAGGGTTCCTTTTAGTGGAAAGGGAAAAAGGAAAAATACTATAGAATTTTCTGTGATATTATACTAACAGGCTTTTCTCTGATTTTTATTTATGAATATTATTTTGCAGTGCTTGTATATAAATTTAAGGCTCCTTTTTTCTTCTTATATGGGTAGAAACTTAATATTCTTGACTCTTCTCTGGAAATCTAATTCTGTGTGCATTTGTAATTTGAATTAGTACTTATTTGAAAAGGCCAGTATGTCAGTTGGATATTTGTGGGTGGTTACTAAAAAAAAACCCACACCCAAACAAGTGACAAAGATGAGCTTATGTTTGACCAGGTTATTTTGTTCCTTGCTGTCTATAAGTGCAGCGATAACTGCTGCACAACTGCCTAGAAAATGCAGCAACCATTTGGCTAATCAGTTGAAAGTAAATGAAGAACGAAAGCTGTTATTTGCCATTTTCCGAATGGACAACATACCTCTTTCTGTATCTTTCTGACTTAGCAGCAGTTCTCTAAACATATGTTTGTAGGAAAAACAAGGTCCTTGCCTCATGAAGATACAATTTCCCTAGTGGCTTCTTCTCCTAGGTTTTCATTGTGCTCTTTGGTATGATTTTAGTCTTCAGGATTCTGGTTGCTTCTATCTTCTGATTTACTTATTTTTAAACAAAAATAAAAATGCACTGCTACCACAGTAATTGAAACCAAAGTGACCTGACTAGTGTGTGGTATGATCAGGAAATGCAGGAAATACCACTTGCTCTCTCTCATTTTCTGTTTCCCAAATCACATTTGCTATGTTGTATCCTCTCAGATCTGCCATGATAATCTGTTGAGGTGCTGAGAAAAGCCAAATATTAGCAAAACAATGATCAGAAAAAGAGGAAAGTGTTGCTTTGACAGAGTACTCTCTGAAAGTAGGATTGTGCCCTGTTATCCCACTGTGGTAGGTTGACCCTGGCTGGATGGCAGGCACCTGTCGCTCCCGTTTCCTCTATGGGCCCCTCCAGGCCACCGAGTCCAGCCCCTGCAGCCCCTGCCTCGGTAGCTCCGATCCCAGGCCGGCGGTGGCTGCTCCGGGCACGCAAAGTCAGACATACAAGTTGCGTTTATCAGAGTCTTTTTTATTCTTCCCTCATCGAGGGAAAGGCGGATAACGAGATGTGTAGTGGAAACGTGGCCAGACTCCGCTGCCCCCTCCTTGCCTCTCTCTTTTATTCCCTCTCCCCCTGGTGGGCAGGGCGAGAGGCCAGCCAATAGACAAATGATGAGCCCGTGACATGTGGCCAGTCCTGGGTGAACAGGGGAGGGATAAGTGGAATGCAGAGCGGTGAGTGGCCAGGCCAGGCCAGGATGTCCCTGGTGGCCAGCACACTACCACAGGCACCCACCAAAGCCGTTGTAAGACTCCACTTCTCAGCTGGACAGGGAGAGAATATAGAACAAAAGAAAGATGGGAATGAGGATTGCAGTCAGTTGTCTCTGTTGCTGCTCCTTCCTCGGGGAAAGTCTTGCTCCTGTCTCCTCTTGCTGCTGCTGTGCAGGTTGTTTGGTTTGGTTTTTTTTCCTTTATTAAATATACTATCCCAGAAGTGCTACCACCATTGCTGGTGGGCTTGGCCTTGTCCAGTGTCAGGTCCATCTTGAAGCTGGCTGAAATTGGCTCTTGGACATAGAGGAAGGTTGTCACAGAAGCCACCCCTGTAGTCTCTGTTCCACCCCAACCTCTTTAAAAACTTTGCCACACAAGCCAGTACCATATGCCTGTGCCTGGGTTCTCCATGGTCCTTGCAGCTGTGAGACTGGAGGAGGTTTAGCAGGCTGCCTGGGGTGGCAGCTGTGCTAATGCCAAAACAGAATTGAATGCTATTATCTCCTTCTGTGTTGTTACCAGGGGCATTGGTACAGCCCCAAAGCTCTTTCAAATGAAATTGAGTGGAGGCTTCTTGTTTAGGAGCTATGATATTTCTTCCATTTCCATGCAACAAATTTCGCTTTTGACTGGAACAAATTATGTAGTTCTCATAGCAAAGAGAAATGAGAGAAATGTCAGGGCTATCATCCAAGGTGGAATTCAGTTCTTACCTTTTCTATTACAGAAATGTGAAGCAGAACTATTATCTCTTCTATGGAGACGCTGCTTACTGAATGTAAAGTAATACAGTTCAAGTGAAATTGCTAATGATTTTATATGGAAAGACTGGTGGGGAAAATAACCTTTTTGGGAAAATATGACTTACTAAAAGATGATTCTCCTTTAGTCAGAAGTAGTTACTCTTGTTCTGTAGTAAAATAAATACATTTGTATCCTTTTTCCTCAGAGCATTCAGTGTTAAACTCAATTGTTCAAATTATCTAGGATATCTGCGTCTGTCCTGTAGAGTATTTCTTGAAAAGCCAAGGCTGCGTGTGGGTATGAATAGTTTGCTCTAACACAGGAGCTTTCTAGAGAGAACTCACAGGTAGTTAAATGTATTTGTTATTGTTTATATTATTATTTGGATTTACTGTGCCCCTAACTATGCCCCTAACAATGTAACTGTTAAATACTTTAAAACATTCACTATATGCACCTAAATATTAACAAGCAGAAAAAAACCCCCAGACTAAATCTGTACCAAATTTACTCATTTGTATTTGTCAGGCATAATATGCAAGTTTCAAAAATGTTTCAATAAATTTTGAGTGCTCACACCATTTTTCTTCTTAGGGAAGTGGGTGTGGGATGGAGAGATTTTCTAATAATAATTTTTTTTCCAATATTTTCCCTGTATTCTGACATAATCTTTGCACTGAGCCAGCAGGATGATTCTGTTCTGAACTTGACTGGCAGGTTATTCTATTTAATCAACTGTCACAAGTTAGGCATTTCATTTTCTGTAAACCTGAGTTATTTTTTTATATCTCTCAATAAGCTCTTGTCATCTTTTTCATATCTATCTATCCTATATCTTGCTCTGAGAAAGTTAAAAAAGATACTAGTACAAATGGCAATGGACATTAATTGATCCTGGAAAGGGATGAAATTAGTTTATTTAGGACAGAACCTTGTGATGGAAAGCAATTTAAAAGAAATTTATATACCCCTCCTAACATTACCTCTTCTGTTGACTACATTACTTTGTAATGCTGGTTTATCATTAATCTTCCTGTACACATAAATTATTAAGAAACTATGCACTTTGTTCACAGCCTAAACCACATTAACAATAAATATATCAGTGCACAAATAGCATGGAAGGTTAGATAAGACTTATGTACCTCAGATGTTCTGCTTTATCCTTCTCCAAATCTACTCATTGATTCATTCGCATCCACATATATTTCTCCAGTCTGACCTGAAGCCAAGACTCTGGGAAAGTGCACCTTCACAAATCAGTACCCATTTCTTTCTGAAGCTAACTAGAAGGACAAAATCTGTTGTTGTGGGTTTTTTTCCTTTTTTGTGTAATGAAAAATGAGAATCTGATTTGTCCTTTGAGGCAATAGCATTGACAGTCAATATTTTCTTTTCAGGATAGGAATTATTTTTAAGAAAATGAAAGCATATACTTAAATATGTGCTTCAAAAGATGTCTAATAAAAGTGATGAGAGGAATTAACTTCATTGTAGTGGGCAGTATTTTTTTAATGAATAAACCCCTGCAGTTATTTTCCTTTGAAACTGAATTATACCTGAACTTTTTGAGGAGTGGAGGAAAAAGGTTGAAACAAAATCATGGGTATGTGATGAACAGTGTGAATTTCTCACATCTCCTTTATATAAACATGAATGGCTCCTTCCTTCTAAGAACTTTGATTCTATTAATGTAGGAAATTTTCACTACCTCAAAGCAAGCTTCATTCCTTTTCAAATTATTTCTCTTTAAAAAAATCCAAGCCAACAAACTGGTATCTTGCTAATTTTGTTAGTTTCCCTTTGCAAATACTTATTTTTCTAAAATGTTATGTACATAATAATCCCCACATTTATTTCATTTTTTACCTCACACACAGAGGTCCACACTTATCCATAGTATACTATTGCTCTTTGGTTTATATGAAACCTTGCAAGTTACAGTCTTCACAAGCACAGCAGCTTAGAGATATAGAATCAAAATAAAAAACATAGTCTGCAGTCACAGACAGACAGATAAACCCACACTGGGTGCCATAAAGCATAGTGTTGGGTTGACCTTGGCTGGATGCCAGCTTCCCACCAAGCTGCTCTATTGTTCCCTTTCCTAGCTAGACACAGGAGAGAAAATAATATGGAAAATGACAATTTACTAAAGCAAAAGCTTCCATGTGCAAAAGAAAATAGAGAAAAAATAGGTTTATTCTCACTTCCCATCGGTGAGTGACATTCAGCCACTTCCCAGGAAACAGGGCTTGAGCACGCATAGTGGTTGCTCCAGAAGGCAATGTGGATAAGAAATGCTCATGTTTTCTACCCCTGCAGTGATGTTCTGACACAGTTCAGCAGCCCAGATGAGTTTACCCCTGTGCTGCCAATTGCTGTTCTTCCATTGCTGTAGCCACTCCTTTAGGGCATTAGGCACCACCCAGGATTCAGTATAAAGTACAGGTCACTTTTCTCCTTCAGCAATATCTAGGGCTAGTTAGATGGCTTTCACTTCTGCAAATTGGCTTGACTCACCTGCTTCAGCAGTCTCAATGACTTGTCCTGTGGGACTCCACACAGCAGCTTTCCACCTCCAATGGTTTCCTACCACAGCAGGACCCATCAGTAAATAGAGAATAGCCTCTTTCATCTTCTCATAACTCATTATATGGTGGTGCATTTTTGGCACGAGTCACCTTCTCAGGCAATGCTCCAAAATACCTGCCTTCTGACCAGTCCATAATCTCTTCTAGGATTCCTGGGCCATGGGGTTTCCCTAGTCAGGCTCTTTGTGTAATCGATGCTACCCACTTACTTCATGTAGTACTGGTTGTATGATGTATTGAGAGGGTGTTTCCTTTGAAAATCCAGTGTAGCACAGGCATCTGCAGTGCTAAGTTCCCTCCCTTGCCTCTGTGAATCACATATTTAAGAATTATCATTGTAATCCACATTAATCACACAGATGTTACAGTATAACACAATTTATTAATAAACATACTAATGATAGAAAATTGTGACAGATTAAGTTTTGAAGATTGCTGATGGTAGTAACTGATTGTGAAAGCAAACTTGAAACAATATACAGGCAAGCTCTAATCACCAATGAAAGCCAGCTCAAGTTAATCATTTAGTGCACATAGAGGAAGGGTCTTACCCAATAGATGTTCCTATGGAAGAGAAGACTGGTTCAGACAGTCGACTGATTCCAGAAGTTACTATGGAGGTTTTCCTAACTTCTTCCCATTTTTAACACTTTTATACTATTTCTTTAGGTGGAGCTTGAGTGACTCTAATCATATCCACTTTTGTAGCTGATTGGTGTAAAATTCTCTTGCTTTGCTCTTAAAAGATACAGCCAATGAAATACAGAGTGCATGCTCAATGAAAGGTGGTCATGCCGTGGGGTCGGGTAACTTGGGGGCAGGGATGGAGGTGTGAATTAGTATTACAATTAGATTATATTTAACTGAGTTCCTCTGAAGAGAGTGATATCCCCGCAGTTGCTGGTGCAGCAGCAAGACATCCCCTGTCTGATAGCTGCTGTGTGGTGTCAGATCAATGGCACCACCACAGTTCCATCCCTGCAAGGATTACAACAAAGCCTGGCTGCAGTGTTTACACTCTGCTCCATCCTCCGTTTCATCCCTCAGCATGTGCTTAAGGTTACAGGCTGTGTATGTGGGGAATCATCACAGAATAGATTTTGTGCATGCCACCCACATTCCATTCAGGAAGTAGCAGCTGTATTTCGCCCTATAATTTCCATACTATTATTACTTCTGTTAGAATGGGAGTATAATTTCCCAATTTTCTAGTTTTACCTGCAGTCATCTTCCCACAGACACATTGTATGCATTCAAAAAAGGCTCTGTAACAATATCCTTATGTTGTAGCATTGTACAGGAACATTTTAAATCTGTATGCACTAAATTATGTGATTGTTTATTTGGTAATATTGAAGAGAGTATGAAAAATACTGGACCTGGAAGAAAAAAATGAAAGAGATTAAGGGAATTTATTTAAATGAAAACTAAATCTGTTCAAATGTTTTTACTCTTGTTCTGAGAATGTAACAACTGGTTTATCTAACCTGCTTCTAATGCATGTGAACTACTGAAAAATTTACTGATGGAAAGAATGTATGAATATCAGATCATCAGTTCACCTATCATACGATCTTAACAGTGGTTTGGGGGGCTGCTAGTGGAGAGAAAAGGATTATACAAACACAGGAACAAATATATGCAGAATCACTGAAAAATTCCCAATCAGTATTTCTGCTCAAAGTTATTCTTCTTTTATTCAGTAATTACTTATTCATGGTAAACCTGTGCCTGTTTGAAATAAAATACAGGAAGATGAATTGTTACCATCCTAATTTATCCTTTGCTTTAATCTTGAGTGGCAAAGCCATGTGCTTCCATTTGCCTGCAGCACTGTAACATTTTAATGTTGTTCCATATCTCTGTGGTGCATGTAATAGAAAAACTTAATTAAACTGCATCGGGCTTTAGGTGGTCACACAGACTACAGCTAAGAGGCCTGGCATTTCAGCTTAGTTAAATGTCTCCAAGTACCGATTTCTTCTTTATATTGATAGATACAAGGTAGCATGGCCTTTGAGAGCCATCTAGTATGACTGAAAAATGCATGATAATTAGAGTCATTGTATGTTAAGTAGGTAGGGCATTCGTGAGGTATGTGCATCAGATAACTTCATCTTGGCTTAAGTAATTAAATCAGGCTTGGAACTTCTCATTGTTATGAATGGATATTATGGGGTTTAAATAAGTTTCTACCTCTGCTTAGGCCTGTAGCAATAGATAGTAACTTACTGAGGCGGCCTGCACCCCAGAACCCACTTCCATTCGCAAGTTCTTTTAATAATGGCTGATTCGGTGTATTATAGAATAAATCATTTATTCAATAGACACCAATTGAACAGACAAGAGACTTAAAACAGAATATTACTACACAGGAAAAAGAAAACTATTAATAGTATAAGTTATACAGTGCACATTTACAAATACAGCTAGTTGGAAAAAAAAGTATAATTAGGATTCAATGTATCTTACCATCGAAGGATGTTCACATACATCAGGTCCTACGTCTCCCAATCTCCAGAGAAGTTACCACAAGGTTTCGAATTCCTTGGGGAGAAATTATCTCAGCACATTCGTAGAATGTGCAAGAGAAACTTCTGACTTTGTGGCAGATAGGTGATACTTTTATAGAACAAAAGACATGCCTTCTGTCACGTACACGTTTTTTATCTCTGCTCCCATCTGTCCTCCAGATTCCTGGCATGGGGTCTGGTCAGATTCCTGGTGCCAGGGTGTGACCCCCTGGTGAGTTGCTATGCCAGCTATGCATCTCAGTGGGAGGAAGGAGGGGGAATCATCCTGCCACACTCATTCAAGTACATGACTACTCTCCTGTCAAGTACTGTTGTAGGGATTAACACCTTACGTATTTCTGGAGAAACAGCTGAGAAAGTTGTAAATCTAATCAGTATGCCTGCTGGAAGAATGTTATCTTGTTAACTCTCTATAACGTCCTTCTTGCTGTATGTTCACACAGGAGATTGGACATGAAAAGAAATTTTCCTATATGTTCAGAAAATGTGGCAGTATTGTTATAATGCTAAAGCTCTGAAATGGTTCTATATTTTTTAAAATACAATATTCGAACATGAAATGAAAGTCAGTTACTGCATTATTCATTGCCTTCCTACTTAAAAATATTATCTGCAAACAAATAATATTTTGATTTTTGTCTAGTATTGAACTCCTAATGCACTGATTTCTTATGTAGGATTCTGCTTTGGCAAAAGTATTTTAGGGGAAAAAAGTATATTTTGATAAGATTATTTGATTTTCTTTTATGAAAGAGCCCTCCTGTTTTTGTAAATGAGGTATTGCTGGGTCAGTGAACAGCCACACAGACACTTTTAGGTAGATAGAATGGGGATTACAGACTAGATGGCCACATCCTAGACATACTTCTTAGTGCTTGATTCTCTTCTTTTCCTTCTCTGTTTACTTGTGGTTTTAATTTCTTCTAAGCAAACCTAGACAGATTTAATCTCGTGATTCCTTTGTGCTCTTCACCTAAATGTGCAAGCAGAAGCTTACCACTGCATGTTTTGATTTGTCTGGGTTGTTCACATCACTTCTTTTAAGAGTATGAAATTTCCTATGCTTTGGGTCACCATTTAATTCCAAATGGTGTTATATTTAATTCTACCTCTGAAATAAGAGGAAATATTTGCTACTATATTACATATAGGAGGGAGCAAGAAGAAATTTTCTTTTCATCTGCAAGTTCAAAGGAAGACTAAAGAAACATGAAACATAAAATGAACAGTGTATTTTCTTCCCAGAGATCCCTTTCAGTTTAAAGCATCTGTGTTTGGCAGTACATATAAATAGGAACTCTCATCTGTCGTGAGATTCACAGAAATTATTTCATTTCAAAATTTTCGTAAATCTCAAGTGTTTTTCAAAATGTGACCTTGGTAGCTGAGGTAACCAGGAACTACCTTTTAACAGACACAATTGCCTTAGAGCTTACTGGGCCAACCAGCAAAGACAACCCAGAGGCCTTACACATAAATGTTTTTAGAATTGAGGAAACCAATTAATTCTGACTGTGTGATGCAGAACATAGTATTTTTTCTGCATATGCAGTACACAGACATTGTGCTTATATACATTTGCAGCTCCCCAAGGGGACTATGGTGAAATAGCAAAGCAAATGATCTGCTCTGATTAATTGACAAGTTTCAATAAAATATT
The DNA here is from genome assembly GCA_013397795.1 of Orthonyx spaldingii. Classification (NCBI taxonomy): domain Eukaryota; kingdom Metazoa; phylum Chordata; class Aves; order Passeriformes; family Orthonychidae; genus Orthonyx; species Orthonyx spaldingii. The sequence goes on along the minus strand of VZTJ01004180.1, from coordinate 811,404 downwards.
TAATTTCAAATTTGTGTCTCTTACCAAACCAATAAAAGGAAATGCTAATTTTAAACATTGCTATAAAAATACATTTTACAATGAACTTCTTAGCAGTTATTCCACTGATCACAGAAAAATCTAGTAAGAAGTAAATTTTTTGTGGAGCACAAAAAATATTTCTTAAGAATTAGGAGCCATAGCATATGACAGTGGGAAAAAATAACACCATCTTTCTTGTACTGGTTGTTTAAATATAAACAGATGAAGTAAGAAAATTCAGAAAAAAACCCAAACAGTGTGAAGCCAAAGATATTGTCAGAATTGGGTAAAAATAAATTACAAGCAGTAACAGGAAAAATAACTGCTAAGGCAAGATATTATCATGCATTTATATTCATGTTTCCATATGCACATTTTTGGGTCTAATAACAAAAATACTGGATTGTAAAGTAAAGGTTAGGCAGAGTCTGCCTTAAAAATTGCCATGGCTTTTCAAGAACCTTTTAATTCAAACTCTTCAGTTTTCCTCTATACCTTTAGTTCATGAGAATCAGACTCCTCAATATATACTACAGAAGAATATGAAACAATAAATTGTTCATGCCTTGAAAATGATAACGTCTTGTCCTTCATTTTGGTGTCATAAAAGTCATGCTGCATCAGTTCCATACCCTTCTGCAACAAAGTTCCATATCCTTCTGCAACAAAAACATGCAATGAGAAAATCCTAATAAATTGCCTTTTATTAGAGAGCTAGAATCATCTGATTATCCAAATTGGAAGGAATTTAGGTTTGCTTTTTGAGTGTTTTGTGTATTATATTTATTCATAAGTTAAATATATCAAACAATTGCCATTAAAGGATATCCTATCTTTACACCTATAAAATTAACGTGGTTTTTTTTTAGTCCAGTTTTCAGTTCAGAATCATAATATATCATATTATATTCATATAGATAATACAGAGGTATCAGGTACCAATTGTATGAAATTATCCTCAATAGGTAGATTTGCTGATGGTTCCATAATTTACATCTCAAGTACTCTGTTATGCCTATATATTTACTCTTACAAAGGAAGGAGATTTTTTTATTACCTTTTAAAATATTATTATTGTGTGATATTGTTCCAGATAAAGTGAAAAAGATAACATTTACTTTCTGTTTGTGTACTTTTTGTTTTTATTCTACTTAAATGTGGGAATTTCAACTTTACAATGCAAAAGCAGCTTAGTCTAGAAAACCTATACTAATGAAACTTTCAAGCTTTATTATTATCATCTGCTGTTTTGTTTCAGTTGGTACAAAGCAACATTTTCAGCAAGGAATTACTTTAAAATAGTCACACATTAGTAAAAATTAAAGCTAAAACTTTGGCAACTCTTAGCTCATTAACAAACCACACTTCAGTGGTGAGCTTGTTAACTAGCTGAAATGACTTAATATTAGCTTGAGTGTTCATTTTATCGGAACTGAGGTAGACATAGCTTGTGCTTTCTCTGTGATCTTCAACTTTCCATTGAAAATTGGTGCTTTTAATTATGGGGGTTTGGATTTGGTTTGGTTTTAAGAGAGATTATTACAGTTCTGATGTATGAGGTAGTTCTAAAGTCACTTCTATCTATTAATATTAATATTTTCTCTCATACTTTGCTAAGTATGCTGTGGTGCTCCAAATCTATTTTGTCAGAATTTATTTAACCTCTTTCTCTGAATTACACTCTTGCAGAGTATTTTCTTTCTTGCTCAATACATATAAACATAATTTGATTATTGATCTGTTCTTTGGAGAAATAAATTCTAATCAGTGAAATATACTGGGGACAGATAATTAAGAATATGAACATGGATGCTTGTTTTTGCTAATTATTTAATGCAATTTTTGTCTATACATTAAATGAGCTTACTCATACTAGAGTATGAAAAAGTCCCCAGGCACTTCTATGAAACCTTTCTGTTCTAAGGTAAAATATATTTGGTGAAGTAGCTTATGAACTTACAGAACCAAGTAAATCTTGGCATTCAATTAGACAATAACATACGGCAACAGGGATACTGCTTTGAGACTGTCTTCACAGCTGGGGTGCAAAGCTATGCATGTAACCATTTCTATAGCAACTGATTAAAAATTCCACAGAAAACCCTGCTGTCAGTAACTAAAGAAAATTAACTTGAAAGTTTGAAGGGCCAGACTACATACTTCAACTGAAGCTTAGAGTTTTCACACTAAGCCTACCAATTGTCCTTCGTAAAGCGTAGTCATATTGCTCTCATTTTTACCAAGTTGTTCTCCACAGCAATTTTGTTAAATACATCAGACAACTGCATGACTACGTTCTACAAACAAGCACAGAAATTTGAAGGTCTCATCTTGCTATTAAAATCTTTTTTCCATGTCATGGATTTATAGATAATAAAACTATTAGTGTTTATGATCTTTTCATGACCTGCAGCTTTCATAGAATCAGAGGTGTTAGGGAGAGACGCTATTCCAGAGAGCAGGGAGAAGAACCAGAACCTGGTTCCCCTTTTCTGTGAAACAGTGGGCTAACAGCTAGATTGAAATCACATTTCTCTCTTGTTTAGAGTCAGGATAGCTTTTCTTTTTCCTCAAAGTATCCTACTGGCCTATTGTCCCCAAAATGGGTTCTTACTCCTGGTGTCCAAGAATCTGAGCCATGTGAGTAGAGACATTTGTTTATTATTTCATGTCTGTGCAGAGATGGATGCTAGCAGGTAAATGCACAAAGCTAACATACCCAGTTACAGCCAAACAAATTATTTATCGTTTCAAAATACAACAGTACACACTTATCTAATTTCTAAATATATGCCTATTTAATAGCTATCGGACAATCTTTCACTTACTTTGATTTAAAGGTGCAATGCATTTCAAATTTAGTGTACACACTCAGTGAGTAGAAGCCTTTATTTGGAGGTGGATAGTCTAAGATTTAGAGGTGTGTTTTTCACATTATAATGAGCTACGTTCATCTAAAGGATAAGTTTTTAGCTGATTTAGCCAACTTGAATAACACTTATGGTTCATTGCCAAATACAGTGTCTAGTATCTAATTCAAGGTCCCTCTGTTCACTTTATATCTTTACTTATTTTAAAACTATTCTGCCATTTCCCATTTAATTGGTTCTCTATAGTATTTATGGTTCTCTATGATTCACTCTGCAAAATCTTTTCTTAACCACTCATCTTTCATCCCTATGACTAGGGTTGTTTGAGGTGAAGGAAAACTAGATTGCAGTTTCTTCTGAAGAGCAGGGCAAACTGGTCTCCCACTTAATGAAAAATTTAATCCCTTGGTTTCAGAGCAAAAGGGAGTGGTGGCTTCTTCATTCATCCTGCATCTTCAAAAGTAACACTTGGTTGTGCTGGAATTAAGATACAGTTAGACAGGTAGATGATTAAGTTGTTTTATCATAGGTGTCTGTACTAGTTTGGTTCGTTCCCGGGCGGAAACACTAATTTTGTGTAGTGGTTTGAGTTCGTTCACCTGAGTTTTTTGGTTAAACGCCAGCACACTTACCAGATTTTATTTAATTTTGCTGTGAGATAAGGATTAGGAGTAGGTAAAGCAGGCTCAAACTTGAAAGAGTATAAAGAAAGTTTATTAACAGACCTAAAAGGAAGGAAAAAACTTAAGAACCAGAACAAAACCGTCAGAACACTTTTGCTCTTCCCACTTCTCTATTTTTCAATGACAATACAAAAAACCAACACTTTGACTTTCAGTCAGTTTACCACTTCTAAATTAGTCTTTCTTCAGTCATTTAGGGTGAGGAGTTTTCTCCTGCTTTACCATGTTGACTTCTCCACAAGAAATACAGTTTTTATGGTTTTCAGCCTCACAACTAGCAGCCGCCCAGGAGAAAAAGATCTCTGCTTGTTGTGGAAC
>VZTJ01004180.1:654899-806789 GCA_013397795.1 Orthonyx spaldingii | reverse complement strand
GGAGGGAGCCGGCCCGGCTCTGCCCGCTGCAGTTAAAATGTTTTGCCCAGCAGCCGGAGATCTAAGGCCGGTTCCTCCCCCACGTTCAGCTGCACTGCTGCTGCAAACTCCTTTCCAAACCTCCCCCCCTCCCCGCTCTGGGGGGCGGGGGGGAAGGCAAAGGCCCACTCTTACCAGAAAGAGAAGCACAGGACTTGCTTCTCTGGCAGCAACAGGACAGGAAAAAAAAGGGTTTTTTCTCAGGTGTATCTCTCTTAAATATGGTTTTTTCCCTGGAGGCGGAACAACTTTTAATTGGATTATACACCCATCAATACCCACGACAGTGTCCAACTTTTGAGTCAGGTGCTTAAGCTGGGTGGAATGAATTTCAGAAACAGCATTGGTTGTTCCCAAATGATAGGTACAGGATGTGCCTGCTGTGAGGCTTTCCCTGAGAGGCATGTATTTTGCCATTCAACAACGGTGAAAACAAGGGCTTGACTTTGAGTTTATTTAACTCCAGCAGCTAACTTTTAGGCACTTCAATACTGTTTGTCTCAACATCCATGTACTTTTTGGAAACAGCAGCACGTTACTGCCGGTCAAATATTTAACATTGTATAACTCAGCAGAAATGTAATTTATATGCTACAAAAGTGATTACAGTGTAAATGCTAAGTGTCCAGTTCTGTATTCATTATCAGCTTGTATTTGGACAAACTAATGCTCAGTAAATGAGCATTTTGCCTTGAGAAAGGCATCTCTAATTGCAGTAGGACAGGAATTGTGATACTAAAATACTTCCATCAGATTTATATTCTTTTTTTGATGGTGCAGGTAATATTTATTAATTATTTAGAAATAGAATAATTAGTGGTGAATTTTATCTTGATAGATGGTCACCTGTGCCTGTTTCAGTCCCCCAGCCCCAGTGAAGACGGTGTGATATCACACACTGAATCTTACTTATTGGAATTGTTGCATCAAGAGTAATGTAGCAAAGGTTTGCATTCAGTTAAAGTTCATAATTCAACATGAAACAAGATAGAGTTTGAAGGAAAAGTTAAAAACAAAAGATTAAAAAGTCCTACTTTTTTAAAAATAGAATAATATATTTTGAATTGTTAGCATATTTTTTAGCTTTTCTGCATCTTTTTTTTGATGTCTTGCTCTTACTTCAAGGGGTTTTTTTCCCACAAATGATTTGTTACCATAATTATTTTCACATGTGGTAATTGTCCAGGACATTGCATTGCTACGAAGGGATATTTTGCTGTTTTATGTTCAATGTGATTGCATATATTTCTGCATTCAAAGTTGCTACTACTCCTGAGAAATTGGCCTCCTTGTCATGTATATCAAGGACTTTGTTAATTTGGCTAGCCTCTTTATCAGATTCATTTCATATTCAGTATTTTATTACTGCGTGTATATATAAGTTTTATGTTCTGATCTCAAAAAAGTGAGAAAAGTTCCTGAGCTGCCACTGTACTTTAACCATGCATTTCCTTTTAGTAGTTTTGATAATTTTTCAGCACCAGATAGTTTTTCTGCACTGATAAAAAGACTTTTAGGTTACCAGGTTTAGATTACCTGATAGGCCAGGAGATACTTTTATTGTGAGAGTTTATTTTAATTCAAGCCATGATTAGAAAATGCTTGTACTCCTAGGAGGAAGAGACATGTATACTGATGAAAATAGTAATTAATAAATCTCAGAAGAAGGTAATTATTCCTTAGTTTGATTATATGAATCTGGAATATGATCTTACAATGTAGAATCATAAAAAAAAAAAAAGGCAGCTAAATTTATTCAGTATAAGTAGCTAAATCTATTCAGTATTTCTGTCAATATTTTTATAGCAGATGCTAAACAGAGTATGGTAGTTGCTCTCTAATGGTATCTACTTTTTTTTTTAGTGAGTATATAAGCCAGTATCTTGTGTCTTAGAACAGAAAGCTGACATTTTTTGCTATTTTAATCTTATCTTATTAAAAACATTCTAACTTTATAGTTTGGTTTAATCTTTTATCTTACAATGTACTGGATGTTGGGAAATAAAAAAGTTGCTTTAATAGAAATACGCAAAGGTAAGATTGCACCTTTTTAATTTTTAAATATACACTGAAATGCCTGACCAAAATGTGAATTTTTGTCTGTTAACTTTATTTCAGCAGCACGAAATGCCTATATATTTGAAACAAACATTTGCGCAATATCCCTTTATTAGTCTGCTCTTATTAGCTCAGGACAGGTGTTTCATACTCTGAAGCACAAGATTAATTTGAACTGTTGGACTTCGAGGCTTGGATGCCTATTAGGAAAAGAAACCTTTACCACTGACTACAATTACTCCAAGTGTTTCTGCAGATTTATCTTTCTTATTTAGCACTGGAGCAGAGATAACCTTAAAGATCCAGCACTGTCATATTATAATCTATTTATGATAGATGATGATGCATTGGACCAATTCTCAAAAGGGCAAAGTAAACTGTCTGGGTTACTGGAATCTGTTTAATCTTTAATACTCTACCTTTTCATGACTGTCTCTGCATAGCAGTTGGGATGGAAGAGAATTGCCAAGTCACCTGCTCCTCAGATCAGAAGGTGATTGTGGCTTTGAGTAAATATTAAGCAGCCACAGCACTGCCTGGTCAGAAAGAGCAAGTGTACTAGCCTTTTACGTCTTGAAGATCTTGGTCCTCATGAAGTGCTAATGGTTGACACCTGGAAAAGCATGCTGTTGCTTCCCTGTGGACACCACATCACAAACTACCTTTCCATATAATCTGTATCATTTATCATAACCTCTCTTCAGAAGACTCCTGGAGCAGAGTATCAGTAATACAGGTGAGGGATAGAATGCCAGCTTCTGTGACAGCTGGCATTTCTTGTACTTTGCCCTATGACAGAAAATTTTTTTTTTTGAATTTATACTTCTAATCACTTTTGCAATTAAAAACAAAGACATGCTCAGTAGGCAATATTGTAATGTAGTTTCTTCTTAAATGTGAACAAATTGAGCTTTTATGGAGCTGAAATCTATTTAATTTCTCTTACAGAAATAAAGAATTATGTGGATGCTTTGAAACACTGAGAATGAACACAGTGCTTTGGAAGAGCAATACTATAGTCTCTATGGCATAAAAATATGTACCGTGTTTGCTTCAGACTGTAATTAGATCCTGAAGATCATTGTGATTGTACTGCATGAAAATACTCTGTTCTTCAAGAGCATCTGAGGGCAGTAAGATGGTAAATGAATAGATTGAGAAAATTATTAAATTAATAATTAATATGCCTAAGCCATAGGGCTATTGTTTGGATCATCAGCCAACAACTGTTCAGAAAAAGTAGTTTTAATTAAATATCTCACCAAATACTGAGACTACCTAGTCCATTGATTCACTTTCTTTTGTGATGCGATGTGTCACTCTGCTGTTAAGCAGCAGTGAAACCACATGCTTTATAAAGGAACCAAGTTCAGTTCATCAGTAACACTGTAAATATGTTCAAATACTTACCTGTTTTACTTGATGAAGCTACATGTCTCAACACTGTGAAGCACAAATGTTCTGGAGAAAACAGAGCTGCCTCTGAATAAACAAACTGAAAAATGAAGCGTTAAGATCCCACCGTGGCTAACATATTGGTTCTTCTCCGCAAGAATGATCTGTTGTCCCGTAACTGTTGTCTGTACTTTAGATGTTCCTTCAGTGGGGTCAATAACAGGGTCACTCTGATCTGTCTTACTGCTGTTCTAATTAAATAAGTGAAAATCCGTTGAGTCTTGAGTTTCTTACCAATGTCAGATTTGGTTGGATATGGACAATGACTTTAAAAATGGTAGGATTTTTTTTCCTTGAAAGCAGCTGAAGTACAGCTAGAGAAAGGTTTTGGCATATCACTTGCTTAGGAAACCAAGCTAAGAAATGTACTTGTTTGTTCTAACTACAAGCAGTAGCAAGCTACAGGAAAAAGTGAAGACAAGTTCTTAATCAGTAATTCCTGGCTAGTATTTCTTGGAGAAAATACAGCATATGTGTGCAGCAATAGATCAACCAGGAAGAGTATCCTTTCCAATAACTGCAGTAAAAGAGAAATCTGAATAAAATAAAATGTAGCCCTAAATATGCCTGTACTCTGTGTCTACTCTGTTTGATTATGCACCTCTGCTATATTTACTTAACAGTGGCAAGCTACTATCACACACTGTGTAGCAAGTAGCTAAATTCTTAAATACTTTATTTCTTTTTATATAAGTGTTTTGGAAGAGTTGTTCATGACAATGCATGGTATGAAATCATATTTATAAAATGTTTAGCTTCACTGAAAATACCATAACTGTGTGGGTGTTCTTTAAAACACAGTGCAACCAAGGAAGGGCTCTATTATTTCTACATTCCATTGCACCAATTCTTGCTTGCTAACTAATATTCATTTGTATTTATGTTCACTTTTTCTACAATATCAATTCATAATTTATATTAGATTTCTGTAGGTATGATAGTAATGTTGTAGAGATCATCTTACATATTTCACTAGGTTTACAGTACTAACTTCAATGTGCTCACATGTAAGCCACAACTTGTTTAGCGTGAAGCTGTATGTGGAAATGTATGACAAAAACCTGATTTCAGAGTAATTAATTGGACAAAACAAGTTTGAAAGAAACATCAATGGATTTGGTTTTTGAATAATTTCCTAATTATTACATTCTATAAGACTGAGGATTTCACTTGGACTTACAAAGTCTTAGAATGCTGTAAGAATTACTATAAACAGTAGTTAAGGTAATATTGCAAAAATGAGAAATATTTTGTGAAAAGAACTATTCAAAATTTTGGCTAATGTGCATGGAGAGTTCAGCTTATATGTCTATCAAGATACTTAAAATGTGTGTTTATATTTGATTGGAAGTATTTAAATTGTTCAGAATGATGTTATAAATCCCCTTTTCATTAATATAAGCATATGACCTAGATACACCTGTCTGTGACAAGTAATTTCTGCTTGCTTATACAAACATGTAAAAGACATTTCAGAGAAATTTTAAAGAATACAGAAACAGAAAAGACACAAAAGAATTTTCCAAGCACATACATTATTATTTGGAAGTCCTTTATATGTATCTAGAAAGATGGGTAGGTGTGTTGCTTTCATAGAAAAGAAGTAAAAAGAAGATACTGACCTACAAAATTATTCATACAGTGTTTGGAAATTCTAAATATTAGAATTAAATATTATAGAAGAACAGAAAAACTTGGAACTACTCATTATAACTTCCCTTTGGTTTTCATTAACATTGCCTTCACCCAAGAAAGCTGTGACAGAACTTTAACCTCAGTCTTTTAGTCCTCAAAAAAGCTTCTTATTAAAATTGAGAGTAATCTCAAACTTCTGAAGCTGCATTTGTTGTACTTTGTCCTGGTAAGATTTATTCCAATGTGCCTCAAACTGATACATTTTCACACCTAATTTCTCCTCCTAAATCAAGAACTTGAAATATTTTACACAAAGTATATATTGTGATTAACAGAAATCTCTAATCCTTATTTGGGAATGTATTTGCTCTCAAGACATTACCAATGCATGTTCGCATGAGTAACTGAAACTGAGGTGGAGTGATATTTTTATTACTTTGTAATTTCATTCTGAAGAATGTGGATACATCAATGCACTTTTGCAGACTTAGCTTTACCTAGCTCAATTTCCACCAATCTAATGTAATATTAATGAAAGAGCTCTGTCTACTGAGAACTACTTTAGATTTTACAGTCCATGCTAAAATTACTGTTTGTTGCCACAAGGATCTGAGCCAAGAAATTAGAGGTAGCCTGAATATGTGTGTCGGATTCACCCTATTAATCTTTTATTTGTCATATTTGTTACAAGATAGCTTTGGTATCCAATTTAATTTTTAAATTGGTGGGATGTTTTTGATATCAGAAATTTTCAGTATCATCCTTGATAATTACAGAATTTACTTCTGCACTTTTCCTATTGTTTACAGAAAATAGGCTCTTGTCTCATTTAGAAAAATCAAATATACATATTTGATTTCTGAACAAAGAAAGGGGAAGATGAGTTCTGATCACCATGCTTTGGGGGAAAACTGGCTGCCTCATTTATATTCTTACACTTCAGTTTAAGTAACTTGTTTTTCATTGTTTCTTATGGCTTCTTATTCACATTATAAGACTGTGCTTTTCAAAGTACACTATTCTATTATGCTGTATATAGACTAATAACCCATTTGGTCATTTGTAGGGCTTCCAAATACTTTTGCATGTCATATATTACTGGTTCTACGCCTCTGCCAGTGCCAAGAAGGGATTCTCTGTGACAGTGTCATACAAATTTTAGAAAAGTTCAGAATGTATTCACTGACCATCTGTCACTACATATACAGCAAGCTTGACTTCAGTGCAGTTGAGATTCTGCCCAGGAGTACTGGTAATTGTGGTCTGGCAGCAAAACTAAACTGTCTGGCTGGTGCAGAAGATGAGGAAGTGAATGGGCACCAAAATGTTCAAAGCTCAGGCTCTGGCCACTCCTGGTGGAGATATTTGGTATTTTGGTATGACTCTGACCAGATAAAAGTGGGGGGGGCTTGGGGGGGGGGGGGGTTGTATGGTTGTTGTTTCTTCTTTCTCCTCTGACCTGTTGATATGATAAATTATGTGAAATGAGGGAAACTAACCTTTTCATGGCGCTGTGTCCAATCTGTATGTTTCTTCATTAGTAGAACTACAACAGGGATACATACACCAAAGACTACTGCAAGATTAAAATATAAACCTAGTCTCAAATTAAAATAAAATGCATGAATGTTCCATGTGGGACTTCTAGGAAAATAAAAAAAAAAGAACCCAAAATACCCAAATACCACCCGCTGAAAATTAGTGGGTTTTTTTTATATTTTAAGCAGCATAGCAAGGACAATTTGAGGTAAACTCATTTATGGTGGGCAACTTTTATCTCTTTCTGAGCATTGCATTCTGAGGGGTTTTGTTTTCCTTTTTTAAGATAGACCAAGACACTACTGTAAGTTCAGCTGTTCGGACAAGGAAGGGAACTCCATTCTTATTTTACTCAGGTCAGCTGTTCATAGCAAATAACTGTTCAAATATATTTTCAAGTTATTTGATTTCATAGTTTAGAGCCTAGAATTTTACGAAAACATAAGTCTATGTCAGTTTCTGCGAAATGAGGACTTTGATATAGGATGTTAAAGCAGAATTTCATTTTTAGTCAGTCCAAACAACAAATTTGAAATAAGGAATGTTTCCTGTATTGTCTCAGACAGAGGGATACAGAGACTGATGTTACTAATAGTCTGATAGATGTGTGTGTCCCTGGAGATTCCATGTTGATAACCTTTTTTCTAGCTAGTTCTAACAGTAATATCTTAAGAGCAGTGATGTGATGAACTACGGGGTACATATGAAAAATATGTAAAAAGTTGTGCATCAACTTCTGGAACACAAGAGTTTGTGTGCATCGGTCATACTTCTGACTGGAAAGGACTGTGAACGCAAATTACGCACTCATATGGTGTCTTAGCCCATTTGTATTCAGCTGAATTGCACTTGAACAGAGTTTAAAATCAAGAATGGAATCAAAAGTTTAGAAAGCAAGTGAGAGTAGAATGAAGGATCCCCTTCATTCCCTTCCGCCAATCTTTTAGAACTGGCTGTATGTGTTTCATGGCATAGGTATCAACTGTGGTATACTATGTTTTTTCAGCCATGAAAACAATCTTACTTATGGTTGCACTACCCTACAAAGTCATTCTTCTACTGTCATGTCTGTTTGAAGACCTTTACTCTGGGCTTTAAAAAGCACAGATTTTTATTTTTTTAATTATTATTGTGTAGTAGATGTATTGTTTTAAATACTGCTGTTGTTTCCAGTTCTCTGCATACACATTAATTAGAGGTGCAAGGGAAACATAGAATGACACTACTGAATATTTAAAAAAACCTCAAAAAACTGAGACCAGTTTAGCTTGAGTTCATGTTATTCTGATTTTCTAGAAACCTGGGTCCCAAGTTTCATTTTCACACTGCTCAACACATTGTGTCTTAGGTTGAAAAAATGTTCTTTACTGCAGAATTGAAGACCATACTTTTCAAATATTAAGAGCATGTTCTCCCCTATAATCAGCAAGAAATGTGTATAGAAATTGTGATCTTACCAGTGGTGATAAATCAAATAGATAAAAAATGTGACTGTTATATTTTTCCACGTTTCAGCACTATTTCACCAAAATTTTAAAGGAATATTTATTTAAGAGCCCTCTTTTTTATGCCATGGCCATTTCTCCCTACTGACCACAGATTACTTACAAGTTATTAAACAGAGGGAAATGGACTGCTAAAATAAAGAAATCTAGGCAATACACTGCCTGAATTGGGAAACTGGGAAGAAAACCCAATGCCTTGAATGCTCACAATACTTAGCAGTGTAGATCACAGGATTAATTCTAACACTAAATAAAATCTTTCAATGGGTTTCTTAGAAAAAAACCCCAGAAATTCTGTACAAAATTAAGCTATGCATTTTTGGAAATGGAAACACTTAGCGACATCTAAGCATCTGGTATCAACACTTTGTTGGAAGAGAAGGGAAACTGAATATGTCTATTGAATGTGAGAACAAAATATCTTTTTGTCAAACCCAGTACAAATCATCAGTGCCAAGGCAAACTGCTTTCAAAAGTTTGGCTGGAGTCCACTAAGACTTATTTTAATCAGATGTAAGGAGAAAGGAACAATATCAAGCTGTTATTTCATGTTAATATTTGTTCTGATTAGGTAAAACCCACCAAACAAAACCCCCACATACTTTAAAAAAGTTTAATTGATTAAAATGTGTTGCAATTTGTCACAGAGCTGTTTCATTTCATTCTAGTTTTGATAGGAACTCTTGGAAACCATTGATGAAACTGATTACCAACAGATAACTATTTGCACTCAGATCAGTTGTACTGACTAGTGCCTGAGGAAGTCTTTCACCTCTAACTCTGTTTACAGTAGTTTTTAAGGTAAGCAGGAAATAAGTGTTCTTAAATCTACTGAAATTTATTATGGCTGAAATGCAACAAAACCAAATCTCACCACACACTATCCACGCCTCAACACACTTAGATATAGGTAAGAGTATAAGTTTCTAATAGGAACGGCACATTTTAATGCTCTTTCTCTGTGTTTGAACCTACAAAGATAAAAAGCTGCTGCAGAACAGACCAAAAGAACCAACTTGTGGGACACAGCAACATTCATGTGAGGAACCTAAGGCTCAGGAGCTTAGAGTATTAGTAAGAAAGGAGGAGAAGAATAGGTGAGTTCTTACAAAGTAAAATATTACGGTGCTAAGGATCTGAATCTTTCTCTTCTCTGCTGCTTCTAAACAAGCTGAGGAAGATATGCTCAGGAAAGCAACTATTGAACCCCACTGAAAATCATAAAATTTGTGTGTACTACCTCTTCCTGCTTCCAGTGCCCTCCTCTGACAAAAGCCAAGACTGATAACAAAATTTTCATCACAATTTATAATATTTCTGACCATATTTCATTTCTCATGTTCTAGAACAGTTCTAGAAATATCATTGGGTCAGTACTGAAGTAGTTCCGTTATCCCCCTGTAAGGAATAAGGAAACCTTTCTTTTAGCATTGCTTCCAAATACTTTTTAAGTTTGTTAAAAATAAACAAAAACCCCCAAAGCAACACAAAAATAATCAACTGACTCCCCTGTCCCTGCCCTCGTCCCCCTTATAACATTGTGGTATTTCACAGCTTCAGTATTAGCAGTTCTAATGAGTTATTTCAGTAAAGAGAAAAAGTTTTCCCTTTTGATTATTTTTTCTTTCATTTCAAGTCAGTCTTCCTTTCACTCAGTAGAGTTTTTCTTTCTCTGTCCCATCCCTGTTGGGAAATACAATTGTACTTTGACGTGCCTCTCTCAACTCTTCCAAGCCTTAAGTGGTGTTGGCAATTCCTTGGGCTGTTGCTCTCTTGTGAGGCTTCCCTGCTGTCAATATGTTTTTCCTTTCATCTAGTAAAACATAGTGGATTTGCTGCCTTTTTCATTATAAAAGTAATCTTGTCCATTAGTATCCTTTTATTTAAACAATATTTTTTTTTCTTTATTGCTTTCTCTGTGATCCATTTAAAAATCAGTCTTTGTTTTTAGATCTATAGCCTCTGAACATATTTTCTAGCCTCTCTGTGATAGTATTCTCTGATCACCTCCTTTCAGGCATGATAAAAGGAGTAAAGGGTACAATCAGAATTAGTGGGACTGGAACAAAATGTTGAGATTTCTGTGGTGATGAGAACTCTGGGACCATCCTCCAAAGGCTTCTCTCCTCTGGGTGTTTTGCATTTGCATGCAAACACCAGTACTGCTCGTCTAAGCTTTCAAAAAACTCACCTGCTCTTTAATGTAGCTCTAGGATGAAAGCCATTAAGAGCCAAGACTGCTAGTAGAGAGCATGGCAGACTTCTACAAGCAGCACCAGTGCATCCCACCAAGTCAAGCATCTGAGTCATGGAGTAGTCTGAATGCTTTGTAATATGTGATGGTATGACTAATGGTGTGGTTTCCTTGGTTTTTGTTTCATCCTCTCCTTAAAAAGTGAATGACGTGGAAGGTGCCTTTGCCTGCAATGTATTTTTCTAACATTTTGTTTTGCCTTCTTCTCTTCTCTCCAGAAAACGAAAAATCACTTCTATATTAAACAAATCAGGAGATTTGTGGCACTCAGTTGCTGAGAACATTAGTGGTGTGGTATCAAACTTGTTCCCACAAAAGTTTTAACAAATAAAGTAGTTAAAATTTCTAATGCAATCTCTATATTATAATATAGATTACTTTAAAAGTACTTTTAAATTAGTTTTACACTAACCATTGTACACAATTTGAAGGCTTGCTGCAACATAGAGAGTCCTTCGGTTAGTCTGTGGTTCTAAAGTGCAGATCACAATGGTTTCTCTGTGCCTTCTTGAAAGGATGAAGAACATCCAAACGTGCAAAAGATAGCAGTGTGACAGGATTATGAGATATCTCAGAGAGGAACACTTGCCTGACTTTACACTGCTGCAGTTACATGATGCACTAAATCTCTCACTGGCGCCAGCAAAGAGCTGCCTTGCAGAATGGAAACAATGGGAAAAATGGCAGATTTGTCCTGCCGTCCTTGTACATTCACCAGGGTGAGCAAGGAGACTCCCTATAGCAGATCTGCCTTTTCATGTAGCCAGCCCTGTGACTGCATAGCATATTTTCCTTTGAGTCTTCTAAAGCTGCAGAAATGTTGAGAGAGTCCAACAGTCAGAAATATGGTCTCCAAATATCTCTAAATTTCTTCCCATTTCAGCTCCAGAGGGTGAACTTACTCTCAAAACTTGGCAATATCCTGGGGAGCGTTATGCCGTGCAGCACCCAGTAGAAAAAGGCTCATACTTTATTTGTATTCATGCTGAATAGTATCTGTAAAGGGAGCCCACAGCAATAAACAGCAAACTTTCTAGTCCACCAACTCCAAAAACTTTGAACTGACCAATCTGCTATGAAAACGGTAGTGTTTGCCACAAATATTTGCACATATTTGATACTACAAAATTACATGTGGCTGAAAGACTATTGATTTTCTTTTTTCTATGCTTGTTTTGATTCCCTAGAACAATAGATTGCACATAATGTTTTGGGACTTGTCCCTTCTGGGAGTCCACGCTGTTTCAGATCAGACTGAGTAATTTTGAAAGTTGTTGCTGTTTTATTGATTTTCTGCCCAAATCCATTTTGCTAAGTAAACTGATACAGGAAGTAGGGTTTGTGATCATCTCACATACACAATAGCCAAGACCTACCCCTTTCCAAAGCTTCAAGGCTTTATAATTTCTAAATCTAATTTTTATTAGACTTAGGTGACCTGTAAAATGGGAAAACCTCAGATCTGCTGGGTAAGATGGAATAAAAATAAACAAGTTTGCAAACCCATTTTCCCTTGCTCCCTGTGTCCTTGCAGGGGCAAGTCCTTTGCTGTGAGCTTCTACTCTGTCAACTCAGTCACCAACCACAAAATTCCTCCAGTACCTTCATGTTTAATGAGAAAATGCCTTTAGGCCATTTCCATAAAGACCCAGCCTGCTCACACCTCTTCCCTCAGGGGGCAAGCCAGCCTCCTGTCCACTCCTGGGGCCCTGCTGCCTCTCTGGCACTTGAAGGTTCCACTTAGCAGGGGGACTATGCTGCCTCATGGTGCAGGTGCAGCCAATGCAGCTTGCCTTCCTCTTCCCTCCCACCTCATCAGCCTCAGTAAAACCCTCCCTATTGCTCTGGTGCTCTCCCTCACACTCCCAGGACAGAAGCTTTCCGTGGCAGGATGGTCAGCTGGGGAAGTGAAGTGGGAGCTGTACTTTTCACAGATGGTGAGTTAGCACAGTCTGGCTACTGGTTGTGCAAATGGCTGCTAGGGCACACCAAGCACCTGTTTTCCCAGGCCTGTTCATACTCCTGAACGTTTTTCTGCCCCTGTGCTTCCTGGCCTGCCTGCTGGCACTGGTGGAGCTGCTGGTGCTTTGGTGCTTGGGTGGAAAGGGGCACTAGGCTGCATAGCCCTCAGTGGGCAGCAGGCAAGGCATCCTTGAAAGCAGGGCAGCAGCTGAGACCAGGGCTCAATAAGTGGCAGGGTTTAGGTACTTTTTTTCCTAATATATATATATAATTTGTTTTAATAATAGTGAGAGAAAGAACAGTTACCATTCAATTTGCAGTAACTAAGGTCACATTGTTCTGATGTCCCTGACTTCTGTTCTTTTCAGAACAGAAGCATCTCACAGAGTTCAGTGCTCTCTGGGGTAGCTGTTCTAGGGGCTGCCCCACAGAACCACCTTCATAGACAAGTAGTCTTCCCTTACAGAGGTGCTGCATAGTGGTGATTCAGCCTTTTTTTATACTCATGTGGAATAGTTGAGAAAGAAATAAACCATTCATAGAGACTGGGGGGGGATAAATATTCCCCCTTTGAAGTGTAGTTAGCTCAAATGAGTTTATATGGTTTATTTCCTTAGGTTTACAAGGATATGTTGTATTGCATTTCGGTTCCTATGATGCCAGGTGCCAGTTCAGTACTTTGAATGCACTGTATCATTTTAAAGATAAACTCTGTAAAACATCTGTGTGAAAGTTCTGTAATAATGGTGGATATTGATTTCTACATTTTATATGGTCAGTATAAACAGCCATGTATGTTACAATACTAAAAATATCGCATGCTACTGATGAATAGTATTTTGCATAGTTACTATATTTTCCTGGCTTACTTGGTGGAGAATAGCTCAAACTTCTGAGATGTTTATTAGCATTCCATGAGTAGTGCTTTAGGAATTTCATGACATTGAATTAATTTTGGTTTTACCTACAAGAAGGTTGAATTAGTTTTGTAAGCCTTCACTCATTTCAGATCTCCTGAATATAGGGATAATACTGCTGTTTTAAAATTCAAGTTGTATTGGGACCTTGCTTAAAATTTAGTGATTTTTTTGAATGGTAAAGTATATCAGTAAGGATCCATTTTATTTTGTGACCTGATCTCTTATATAAAAGACTGTAGACCTCTCAGAGTTATTTTGGTTAAATTAGTATGTCAAAGAGACCTTGATTTAGAAATTATTTGATTTCGTATTTTTCAATTAATTAAAAACTTTAAAAGCTACTAATCATCAGTTTATTTAACTTTAAGTAACTAAAAGCATCAATAATAATGTATGTATTAGAAAAGTATAAGGTTACAATTCTTTCAAACCAAGAATGAGTTCTTGGCAGTGGGATGATAGGACTAAATACCTTTTTTTCAGACCTAAAACAATTTCTGAAACGTACTGCATTAAGGCCCTTGTCTCACGACATGTATTTGAGTTTTTACCAAATAAGTGTAGCTTCTGCTAAAGTAGGTTCTTTTTTTGGAGACATAAAAAACATTTCTATGTACTGTTGTTATCCA
The DNA here is from genome assembly GCA_013397795.1 of Orthonyx spaldingii. Classification (NCBI taxonomy): domain Eukaryota; kingdom Metazoa; phylum Chordata; class Aves; order Passeriformes; family Orthonychidae; genus Orthonyx; species Orthonyx spaldingii. The sequence continues at coordinate 792,793 of VZTJ01004180.1, read as the reverse complement.
GCATTAATGGTAAGGGACATCCTAGCTTCTTTACATCAGCTTGCTTTTTGAAGTACTAGTTTTCTGTAGGTTCATCTTTGAGTTCTTGCCAGCCAAGTTTTGACAAACCGGTTTTAAAATCAGTAATCTTATGCAGTAACATATGCAGACTTGAAATAAATCATAAAATTTCTGTACGTTGTAGGACAATTTCATAAAAACAATTTCCTGAATGAGCTCTCGTGTGGAATGTACAGAAGTGTATACGAGGGAAAAAGGAGGTTTCTGGGGATGCACCAATTGCTTCTCTCAGTAGGTTTCCAGTTGGCACACTGTACAGCTTTCTTTTGAAACAGCTGTTTAGAAGGCTGCTGGCTGCTTCAAAAGTTTTGAGTGAAGTCATTTTTAAGGCCAGCTCCATGGTTATTTATAGAAAATGAAAGAAACAAGCCATCAAGCTGTAACCTGAGAGAGTATAGAGGCTTTGTGTAAAGGATGACTTGGAGATATTTGATGGCACCACTACTGTGTGGCATGTGACAAGAGCAAGTGAATATAGGTTACAGTCAGAAAGGATGTATTTTATTTGCTGTCCTGGGTGACATCTGTAGTTACAGGTATTTTGCTTTCAAATACGTGTTGGCTTTTTTTAAAAAATCTATATAGAAATAAAGAGAGAAAAGAACAGATTCTGAGATAAAAGTAATGGAGACAGGACAAGGACACCATGGATTCCTAACACTATTTTGTAAGTATGAGTGGACATAGAGAAGAATAGAGGAGTTTACGTTTGTGAGTGGTTTCAATTTAGGTGATTCCATAATTTCTTAGAACAGTTCTTTAGGGAACAGCTTACAGGAGGGTGGGAGGAGAACTAATTTTTCTATTGCCATGATACTCTCCTGTAACATATCTGCTATGTATGGTCACAGTGAGGGTTTTGCCCAGCTTGAGCAAAGTTGGGAGAAAGCAGCCCTAACTGTTTGCAGGTCAGAGGCAGAAAAGTTGTTTTTTCATCCACTGGAGGAACGAGTGACATTACCCATCAATATTCTTAGCTAAGGCTTCACAGCTTCTCATTTCAATGAAAGCTAATCTTAACATCAGTGGGAGGTTTCAGTCAAATGAGTGGCATGGGTCTTTGCTTTGATGAAAGTCTGTTTATAAATACTGCTTTTAGTGAGAAGGAAGATGGACTTGAGGTGGCCAGGGTCCAGCATCAGGTAGGTTTTTCCTTAGTGGTTAGGAAGAGAAAATGGCTGTGAAGCAGGTGACTAGCCGGCACCTACTGGTTGGCCGCAAGACTATGATGTTTATTTTGATGTATGAGGAGGAGATGGACTGTGGTCGTTTTAATATTTAAACATTATGATCTGTGGATTTCATAAGCCACTCACTCTTCTAATTATTATAAATATGTTTGGCCCCTAATTTCTTTTCACAGGATTATTTGAGGGGAGGTATAATGCTATGACATATTTAAGGACTCACACTGCTTTTAAGTGCAATTCTTTTTGGGAAAAATACAAAATTCTTATTTTTCTATGAATAAAATAAACTTTTGTCATTTTGTTTGCTTATGTATAGAACTCATATTTTTATTAGTCATCTTCCTATTTCTTTGTGTCCTGGCTAGCCAGAAAACATAAAATTTTTCTCTCACTCTTTCTCCTCTCCCACTTTAAATGCAGTGACAAAACTATTCCTCCAAATCCAGGAGCTGTGTAGAACAACCATCTGCCCAGCTAGAACAGCTTTCTTTTTCTGTTGATTGCCGACTTCACTCTTTTATAGAACAAAGAATACTGTGACATTTTCTTTTCCAGATTAAAATTGCATTATTTACACTTTGTTTCTGTTTTTTCAAGAAAAAGGCTGGATTCTTCTTTTGAGTTTTTGGGACGGTAAGGAGGAATAGAATGTATCAAAAACTATTAAAAAATATCACATTGGAATATCATGTGAAGTTGTATGACAATGCTGAATATTTCCAGAAGTTATAGAGAAATGTGTTCATTGTCAGATTCAAACCCCACTTTCCTTCTCTTTATATAAAACTCAGGGTAGAATTGCTGATACAAGTTACATATTCGTGGTGAACATAGTATACAACACTTGTTCTCTTCATAGAGAAAATGAAAATAATTTTTTTTTCACTGAATGTCTACATACTGTAAGCGGTGCAAATCCAAAAAAGTTGTAGTAGTTTTGAAGTTTGTTGACAACAACAAAGCACATTAACAACTTCAAATTCAATATCATAGTCTGAAGTTGCTGCTAAAAAATACAGTGAACAATTTAATGCTGCATTGAGGGTCTGATCAAGGTAATTCATTGACCTGTATTCCAGGACTGAAAAGAGTTTCTCTTGAGTGGTGCTTGAAGGTGAGATAGATTGATCTGTAATGCTTATACTTACACTACTCTTATGGCTATTGAATTATTTTATATGTTGTGGACAGCAGTGAACAGAATGCTTTAAGTGTGGGCATAAATTAATATTTATGCGGAGTACGTAATTTTTAACATATATGGTGTCAATGGCAGAAGAGTCATTTATCATATTGTTTCCAGCAAATCAACAGAACATTTAATGTTGCCAATGATAGGTAAATGTTGGTTTGTAGTCAGCCTTTTGTAAAAAGTGACAAAAATGTGCCCCAATGCCAAACTTCATATAGAAATTTTATAGCTGTTAGCATATAAAAAATCAGATTATTTATATAGTCATTTTATAACAGCTGTTCATTACTAAATAAAAACTTTTGCAAATATGTATAATTATGTAACATGTTGTCAGTGTCAGTTCATTCCAGTTATCTACTGCTCTTTAGAGGCTTTCTTACATGGTAGGGTAATATTAGTTTTGGAAAATGTCTAAAATTGCAGTGGTATCACAGAATTACTCAGGTTAGAAGGGACCACAGCAGGTCATCTTGCCCAATCCTCCTGCTCAAGCAGGGTCATCCTAGAACACATGACACAGGATTATGTCCAGATGGTTTTTGAATGTCGCTTGTGAGGGAAACTCCACAACCTTCCTGGCCCATCCTTCCCAGTGCTCTGTCATCCACACAGTAAAGAAACTCTTCCTTGTATTCAGGTGGAACTTCCTGTGCATCAGTTTCTGCCCGTTGCTTCTTGTCCTATTGGCTGACAGTTCATCTACTGTGAAATCTTAGCAAGGTCTTTGAAAGAAAGTTGTTTCCAATGGGAGGTAGTCAGCTGAAAGGAAGAAGCTGATAATATGGATTCTCTGAATCAACTGTTTATTTATTTGTTTTTGTTTGGTTTTGTTTTATGGGGTTTTTTTTAACTGAAGGAGCAGAAGGAATTTATATACTTGAATGAGGCATGCAGATTTGCCAGCTAAGGTTAAATGACCTCATATAAATGTGTTTAAAACAAGAATCCAAAGCAACTGCAATATCTAGTGATGTTGACAAAGAGGGAACAGTTATGGTGAGAAATTTTGGGAGATCAGGGAGTATTTGGAAAGTGAATGAATACCTGGAAAAATTGAAAGGCTATGGGAACTAGATGAGTATGAAAGAAGCTGGATTAGTTTTTTGAGTTATTGAGAAGGTTAGGAGGAATAGAATATATCAAAAACTATTTTTAGAAATTCACATTGGAATATCATGTGAAGTTGTATAACAATGCTGAATTTTTCAGAAGCTCTAGAGAAATGTGTTCATTGTCAGGTTCAACTTGAATTATAACAGCTTTTGTGGGGGAGTGAGGGCTGGGGGGAAAGGAGCAGAGATAGGGGTGACACAGTTTGGATTGAATTGGTCAGTCTTGGGTTTGTTTGAAGAGAAACATCCATTCCTTCACATAAATGTCATTTCTGGTTAGACATGTTAATGTCGGGATGGAGCTTTTCTGAGGAAAAAAAATAAGCCCAGTTTGAACAATGCATGCTTTCCTTGGCACTGTATAAAGGAAACATGTTAGGCAGAAGAAAGGATGCTAAGCAAAACAAATTTTGAAGTAATAGAATAAGAGTGGTGAATAGGTGGGATCATAATTCTACTATTATTACCACTTAGTCTTCATTGCTTGGAAGTTCTGCTATAGTCTGTAGAAAAGTAAGTGTAGATGTGAATTTGAGATAAGGATAAGGCCAGGAAGTAAAAGACAGTTTTGCAAAGCAGAATGGCACAGAAAAGGGGTGACAGTCTGGTTGACAGGGTTTGCAAAGAACATCAAAAGCAGTATTTGTGGTTTTTATTTAAATTTTTCTTAATATTTTGCAGAGAATCTTTGTTGGCTTATTGTACTGTGATAGTTTTTCAGAATCTAATCTTTCAATGTTTTATTTAAATTCTGGGCTGATCAATTTTTGGTTTTGACTGGGATGTATTGTGTGAACCGAATATATACAGGTAGCACCTAGATGGCCATGATCCACAGCTGAAGTGTGAAGAAAATATTTATTCCATTTTTTCACTGGCAAAACAGAGACACATACACTGCTAAGCTTATATCATCTTAGCAGGGGCAAAAAGCGCTCAGGCTGTTTCCTGGATCACATATCAAAAAGGTCTGGCGCAGGCACAGTTCTCACAAGGCTGTGTTTTATGATCTTCGAGCTTCTTATCTCCCTTCCCCCCCTTACTAGGCCTGTGAAGAGCGCTTTTTAGGTCTTTTACAGAATTCTGTTACGTGGCTTCTCAAGATAGAAAGAAACAGTGAATTTTCCCAGACTGAATATTCTTAGCACCCTCCCAGCTGCAAGGTCATCTTGAATGAAAACAATTCTAAAAACAACTCTTTCTCCTCCCCAGTCTTCCAGAATTAACCCTTTCCTCCCCACATGTGTTAACGATAACCAGGAAAATATACTGTCAAGAACTTTTTGTTGAACTGGATGGAATATATTAGTAACAAATTATTTGGCATAAGGTACCTAAATTTAAGTATAATCAACTTGTACTTAAATGAAGAAACTGAATTCTCTGTAATATTCTCTATAATACAAGTCATTCCTTTATTCCCAAGAACATGTAGTCTTATATTTCAATTCTTTCTTCAAATTCAGGCTGACAATGTATAATCTTTTTATGAATAGTTTGAAAGACTGGATCTTTTCCAACCTAAATGATTCTATGATTCCGTGACTGTATCATGTTATTGAAGCAAAACGACTCAGTATTAATTTAAATGTGGGGAAACTGTATTATATATGCCAATATTACTATTTTCTTTTCCTTCAGAATTGTTGAAATGTGGGTAACTGTACATATATACACTTGAGTGATGCAATATAAGGAAGACTCACTCTTTGCTTGTTCTGGAGAGGAATGGATTACACAAAACCATTAGGAACAACTGGAGTTGTCTGTCTTCAGATTATTATTGTGAATTTGTCTTGATTTAGGACTGAAAAGTATGACAGTTTGATGGCTGGTTTTTGACAGTCACAAAACTGAGAACGAGGAAAGTGATTGAATGCAGTTGTAAATGGTATAAGCAGAAGACCATTTAAATATAGGTAAAAGTTTGAAAACAGAAAAATGTGATTGATTTTGAGTCTAGCAAGCAAGTCTAGCAAAGTAGCTAGTTGTGTCATTGTTTTGAAAGCTATTCAAACAAATTAGGCTAGTCTAATTATCAGAAAAGGCTTGTTTCATAAGGTTGAAAAAAATCAGTGACACTGCATGCTATACTTAATCAGTCAAGCTTACATGAGCTAAACTTCAGTCAAAGAGAAGCTCATGTCATGGCGAGCAATAGCAACAATATATATATATAAGAAATCTGATCTCCCACAGAATTTATTTTTGTCTTGTAGAAGGGCAGTACATAATGAAATGAAGCACTGTGACTTCATGCTCAGAAATAAGTAATGAGTTAATTCTTCAGAAATGTCTGTCTTTAGGGATTGCTGCACTCAAATTTCTCCTGAGATGCAAAAAACCACAGTGAATAACATATATAAAGAATAATGTTCCTCAGTTCTTAACATTATACTTTTATGAGTGAAAACACAGCTTTCTCTATTGTGTCTTTATGTAGGATAGCTCTGTGGAGGGCATCAAAATTATATTAATGTTTCTATTAAAAAAAAAATATTTGTAAGGGATTTTTTTGAGTTTTTTTGTTTTTGTTTTTTTTTTTTTTTTTTTTTTATTCTCCAACTGTGAGCATGACAAGCTGGAAAGAATGACAGGAAGCTGTTTTTGGAAGGATGGGGAGGAACAGATGCTATGAAAGAGCAGTGATAAAGCTTAAAATGGAATATGCTTCAGGCATGGGGGGTACCTGTTCCTCATTCAATGTATTTAGGATTTTATAGAGGGTTTTCTTTGGGTTTTGGTGGTTTTTTTTGTTATTGGGGTTTTTTGTTGTTTATTTTTTGTTTATTTGTTTTTGTTTAGTTTTTATTTTATTTTAAATCTGTTTGAGTGTTTTATTTCACAGAAGTCTATACAGATAGCAGAGAGAAAGGTCTCCGTGTCTCCTGTTTTATACATCGCCCTAACTTTATTCAGTTGCATAAATCTATTTCCTTTCTATGTCTTCACTACTGCACTACTACTTCACTACTACCTTATTTTCAGACTTCCTACTTTCAGAAAAGAAAAGGCATTTGCCAGATGTGCTCCACACTGTTAAGGAAAATATGTGAGACTGAGTGGGGGGTATGTAGGAGTCAAGTGGAGCCTCCCTTGCTACACTGGAGCTGCCCTGCTGTGAAGGGGCTTCAGTCTCAGCAGTTAAAGTTTCAGATGTTGGGAGTGTGACTCCTGGATGGTCAGAGAGGAAAGTTTTCTGGATAAGATGTGTTGCTGAATCTGTTTCTCATCAAGAGTCTGTCATACTTTGCAACTCAATAAATCATATTTGATTAAATATTCTCATTTAGTGGCTACTTGAATTCACACTGATTATGTAATTAGATGCAATGACACAAACCATTGTACAAAAATGGTCGATAATCTAAAGATAAGTAAAACTACCAAGGTTTACAAGATAACATGTAGACATAAGGCTGTGGGAGGAACAGTACCTCATTGCTCTATTTTGCATTTTCTTGCTATTGTGTACTTCAGTAGAAAAACTTTAACATTCTGTTAAGAACCTGTATGTCAGATGTCATAGAAATATTCAGAAAAGCAAAAATACTGCAGAAAAAGAGATGTAAGATTGTCTTAGTGACATTCCCCATTAGGAAGAACTGTATGAAAATTGCTCTTTTGGTTACTAATTACAAGTATGAATCATGAATCTTGAGCATATAAGAGTCTTTTGATCTCTGGCTGCTGGGTCACTCTTCATCAAATTTCAGGTTGTGACCATGCTTGATCTCTTATAAAGGGGTGTAGAAGATCACAGTGCCCCTCTATATTTTCAGTGTCTTTCATACACTTTTGTAATTGTTACAGTTTGGGCTTCGACAACAGCTTCTTATTTCATCTTTGATCTACAAGTTAGGTCTTCTACAACTGAGTATAAATGAGCAATGATGATAGGTTCTGTGCTGGTCTCGTTTGCTAATACAAAGTTTATTTTAAAAATTTATGAAATGCAATCCTTCTCTAGTCAATAATCATTATTCATAACTTACTTTATCAACTCTTGCAGAGTACTTTCTTTGATAATTTTGCATTGAAATTGTAATGGTTTCCAATGTATGCTATATGTATAATGTTTGTCACTGTGTGAAGTCTATCTTATATAAAATTTTTGTGTGTGGTTTAGAGATTTTAAAATGATCAGATGTTTGAAAGATAGTCAATAGAAGATGCTGCTCAAGATGGAAGAAAAACCATAAAAGATAATGTGTTGTTTTCCCCCCCTCACCCTCCTTTTCTCAAGAAGGAAAGCCTTCTATTGTTGCTAACACTAATGTCTAGAAGAAAGGGTATTTAAATCCTATGTGTCTCTTTCAGACACCCATCCTTCCTCTATTACACTCTTTAAGGACAATAAGTCATTAATTATTTACCATATAATTTCATGGAATATTTTCCTGTTTTGTCTACTTTCACTGTAGAAGGTGAATTGGTTCCCAAGTCAGTTCTTATTGCTGTCTTTTGGATGAAGCCTAAAAACTAAATCTTGCAGGTGCTTTCATAGTAAGAGGTCATGGATTTTTCTGACAGTTACTCCTGCATGGCAAGATGCAGTGATTTGTTTCTTTTATGTTTGAATTTTAAATTTTACTATATATTATACCCAGAGTTAAATTTAGTCAGTCTCACAGTTTAAAATAAATGTTAACCTTCAGCATTCATATGAGCTGAATAACAAGAGTTCAACGGTCCAGACTTTCTTGAAGAGTATTTTTGCAAATAAAGGTTTTGTGATCAGTTAGTAAAGAGTAAAAGTGCCAAGGGTATTTTTTTTTCATGCCAGACTGCTTATATCTCCTTCATTTATTGCTTTTTGGAGGGGAAAAGTGATAGTACTGAAATTTGTGATTATGACAGGAGAAATTGTTGGATTTTGTGAGCTAATAATTGAGGTAAACACTTTCTACAGTAATAACGAAAGAATCTAACTCAAAACTATCTGCCATTTAGATGTAAAACCCATAGACAAAATGAATAAAAGTCTTTTGATTTCTCCTTGTTAGCAGTAATTGAAAATTATACAAAACTGTATTATAAATAAAAGCTTACTGAAAGTTCAAACTTTTTCTTGAGAAAATGCTTTCCATTATATAGTAAAATGTATCTGGTTTTTATTCAGACATGAAGTTCTTTACATGGAAATAAATCACTCTACTTGCAGAGGCCTAAACAAAGGAGTGGAAAACTAGCAAAACAATTAATGCAGATACCTAATTGTCCATTTATATTAGTTTCTCTGTAGCTCAATTTGTTTGCTGATGATTTCATTAGCAACAAATAGTAAGTGTAGGTTGATGGAGAAGTCGATACTGAACACAGTTGAAAACAAACAGCAGGATAAAAAAGACATTTAATAGATAAATAATTGTTTTAAAGAAATCATGTTAGACAGAATGCTTGAAGACAAAGAGGTGTTGTACTAAGCTCAGTGTCAGTTTTCTTTTAACATTTTTCTGCAATTTTAAGGTCATATTTCCATATATAGAATTATGTGAAATTGGAAACTTGCCTTGTAGCTCACAAGGCTGTATACATATAATATATTTACATTTCATAGCGTAGAAAATTAATTTTTATTGTAGTAAAATTATGGATTTCATTCTTAAAGCCTGTGGGGTAAATGCTTCAGAAGTAGCCAGAAAAGACTTACAGAAAGAAGATACTAGTGAGGACACTTGAGTATTGGTGTAATGTGAAAAGTAGTATCTTCATTTTAAAGATCAGAGTAGACGTCAGTACCTTAACGTTATAAGGTTCAGTCTAGTTTTGTTTTGAGTAATTATATGATGGAAGTCTAGTCTAAATTAAAAAATTAATAATCACTTTGATAGAAAATGATACTGTAACTTTGTCTTTTTTTTGAGGACAGAGACTAAAATTGTGTTTGTATCAAGGATGCTATTCTTTCTGTGCAAAAATTTCACATCAGTTGAGAGAAAGATGTCATCACAGTTTTGACATGTGGCTTCTATAATTCAGCTACTTTTTTTCAGCCGGGTATTCTTTTATCATTAAGACAGTGGTTTCTTTAAAAATACACTTTTTCTTTTGGAGGATGGGAAGAGAAAGCACAAGGCAATCCTGACTCAGAATCCAAAGTCTAAAAGGGATGAGGAAAACAGTGTCTAATAACAGTTTTATATCAGAGAAGGAAAACTGTTAAATAACTGCTACAATTTTTTTGGCATTTATTTCTAAAATTGTCTGTTTTAACTCTTGAAAATTATGAAATGAAATGTCAGTTTCATACAAGTTGAGTCCAATGTCCTATTTTATCTCCAGTGAGTCTTCAAAAATACCACTGATAATAAGGTGGCCATTAAAAAATGCTTTTCAAACATTGCTTTTCTGCAAATGATTTCAACAGCTCTAAAATTTTCTTCTCTCCGTGGCCGCATACAAACCTCTCTCTTGTTTGTAAGCATTTCAGTGCAGGGTACTTGAGCCTCAGAGAGTGAGAGGACACATTTGGATGCTTGGAGTGCTGGGCACTGCAGATAAAGCAACACTGATTATACTATTGAAACTGTGAAGCTTTCTACTGGGCTATACCAAATGGAGCATAACATCAAAACAGTTATGTAACTAAATTTTTAACATGAACAAGTTTGCATAGGAAGAAGATAGATTTATTTTCAGAGACAGATTTTGATTTATATTATTTCAGGATACTTTCTTGACTTTTTGTAGAATTTAGTCAAGAACTTAATGTAATAAAATATGATGCTGAATTATTTTAGTTTGGATTTAAGTGTCTTGATGGTAAGAAGTACTGTAAACTTACAATATAATATAATATGATAGATGATTGTTGCATAATATTTTAGATATGTAGCTCACCGCAAGATATTTTCGCTTCCTAAATATGGCAAATTGTAATGTCTCTGTTTCAGCTTGTATTATGAAATGTGAAATGAACATGGAGTATAATTTTTGTCTTTGTGGGAAAGTAAGGGTTTTTTTGCATGATGCTTGTGTAAAGAACCTTAAATTCAATACAAATTAATTCATTAAGATAGTTGCTATTAGTTTCCCCTCAGTGAAATTACACTTCTGGGGAATAGAGGAATTCTGTTTAGTACTGTTTTCTCTCAGGCTTATGTTCATGATTTAATGAGGGAAATAAAAGTTATAACAATAATAGATCTCAAATGTATGCCCTAGATGTGATATGTGTCCAGACATCCACAAAAAACCACATTTAAGCTGACTTTTATTTCTGTTTCTTAAGCCCATATAGGGAACAGCTCACATAGAATAACAATAGCAGATTTCATATTTAATAAAAATGCACTTTCAATTTTGTTTATAATGATGCTTTAGGAGAAGATCCCATTATTAAGCAAGTCAGTTTGATTTCTGTTCTGACTGCAGTTTTTAATTAAGAATAAAGTGTCCTATTCATGTGTCAAAGGAGAGGAGGCAGGTAGGGGAAGATTTATTCATTAGCAAATAATGATGTGAGTAAGCACAAGAAAACAATGTATTGTACCTGTATGCAAGTTATTTTCTAGATTGAAATAAACAATGCTGCCTGTCACAAAAATTTTCCAATTCTGTTTTTGTTAAATAGTTTGAAAGTGTGGGGATGGTAACAAAGTAGTGAGAACGTTTTGACTTGACTTACACTAGTCAGTAAAAAGATTGTATATTTTATACAGAAGAAACTTCCTGAACACTTAGAGTATTATTTTTCAAAAGTATGTTTTCCTGCTTTTGAATGTTTTGGTCTATTAATAGGTCACAAAATAAAAATTCATTCTAGTATTAAAAAGTTAAGTTACATTATATCTGTCATAGTATCTGTATCATAGTATTTGCCCCTTTTCCATACCTCTCCTGTGCTTTCATAGACAGGTAGAAAGACTAATGTGGAAAAGTAAGAGCAGGACCTCTGTTCAGAATCCCTGGATGTGTGTATGTCTCAGTATAAAGGAAACCTGTATGGAATCTAAGTGTAAATTTTATGAATGTAGAAGGAAAGTTGTATTATAAGCACTCTCACCGCCAAACCGTAGAGTTTGTTGGGCTTTTTGTTTGGTTGTTTTTGGTTTTGTTCGTGTTTTTTGGTTTTTTCCTGTATCAGGCTTATTGTAGAGGCTAGGGAATTACAGGTATTCTGGCTGGAATTTAGGAACAAAAAGACAGACAGAACATCATGGGAAGAAAGACCTAAGGAAGCAACCTTACAAAAGCAATGTATCGTCTTCTTACTTACAATCATTTAAATATTAACAATTAAAGTTCATTAAAAAGCTGAGTATGAAAGCCTAAGTAAATCCTTAGTTGAATTGAAAAGTGCATTCTCCTACTTCGTCAGAGGACTGAAAAATTTGGATGGATTATTTTTACAGAATTTCTGCTTTAAAAATTACTTTTCGGTTTAAGCAGCACTTCTCCCTGACAAGCTATTCACTGTGACCAGCACCAGTTGAGAGAGAGCCCTTTTACTTTCTCTCCTAAAGTGCCAAGCTGTCCAAACAACAATCTGTAGATGTTTAGCACTGTTTGTAAGTTTCCATTGTAAAACCTAACCAGCAGACTGTGAATACTTGCACAAAAGTTCTTAAAACTGAGGACTGAAGTGCTTGCTCAGAAATACACTGTGTTGGATGAGAAGTAGTAGGATTCCTCAGAGTAAGAATGGGAGAAAAAAAATTGCACATAATTTGGAAGATAGCCTCTGAAAAATAAGGTTAATAGAGCCTACTTAGCAAAAAAGTAGTAAAAACTCCATAACATGATCTTAGTCTTCCCTCTTTTTATAAATTGCTTTTGTAAAATATCTTCTATTTGCTTCCTGTGAAGGTGTGTTTTATGGACTTGCATCAGGCAGAGGCACCTTGCCTGTCTATCCAAACATCACAATATTCTACTCAAACCTCCACAACCTGCAGTGACCTACTGTTCGTTTTATGGCTTTCAGCTCCTGGGAGGAGTGGGTTAGAGACCATCACAGAGCGTTGTTCTGACAAAGTGGTAACATTGATTTAGATCATTGCAATTTATTCCTTTAAGGCTACTGTTCTGACTTTCGTGCACTTTGCTAGATCAGAAACAATGCTTGACAAAAGCTGTACCTTTTCCTCTGATTGCAGTGCACGAGAGCTATTCCTCTTCAGTTTTTGTAGAGAAGTCCTGTGATCTTCCAGATGGGCTTTGCTAGGACAGTAGGTAAAACTTGATTCATTACACAGGGTAGAATCTTGTTGTCTTTATTATAGTTCAGTTCGAATGATGCATAGTAATTAAATAAAAGGAATGAGAAATTAATAAGACCAGACATCATTCGCAAAAAAATCATATCTGGAAATGGGACTTCTGGTTCAACAAAACATGGAAATTGTTTGAACATGTCTATGAGTTTATTTCAATCCTAAACAATATTGTCCAGTAGTAGACATCAGTGGATTATTTCAGCATTGCTCTGCAAGTCACATGTATGGACGTGGAGTCAGAAGATATGAGCAGTGCTGAAAATTAGCTGAAACTACATCTTGTTCTTTTCAACATGTGCAGTAATAAAACAGTAAAAAACTACAGAGATTGATCTTCCTCAACTACTTCATTACAATTTTGTTTGATTGACTTGAAAATATAATTTAGCAAATATTTTCTTGGCCAGGAAATCTTAAAAATTAATGAAAAGCTGTCTTCTGAAAAAAAAAAAGAAAAAAGTTAAAAATACTGTGGATTTTTTGTGTACATTTTTTTTTCTGAATTGATTTAGTCAAAAATGGTAATCCTATCTTCCCATTATATAAGTAAAAATGGAACCTGTTTCACATGTGACTTTAAGAAATGTTACTATGCTTCAGTGAATAAAACAGATAAAGGTGGTGTTTTTTATGTTATTAAATAGGAAATATAAGAATACAGTGTAAAATATTTTATTTGTTTAAGAGTAGAATCTAATTTAAGGATTTTGTATTTGATCTAAAAATAAGCTGTCATGACTAGAAAATTGTACCTGCTTTATCATGTGTGGGAATTGGAATCCAACTATTTCATTATTTCTTTTGCAAGATTTTCTTTTAATTTTGAAGCTCTGTGGCCTCCTCTTTCTTCAGGGAATGCATGCTAAATATTTTTCTGCAAGATTTACATAAATAACAGATTTCATTCAGTGGTTAATAAATTAACGAATTGTCTTTTGTTTTTATAGAGTTCTGTGTGCTTTTAGTAAAAAAAAAAAATGATTTTTTAGGAATAATTTAGTCAACAGAGTAAAGGCTTTAGATCTTCTAAAATACAGCACACCACTGAGGAGAGGGTCTATACATTTGAATAAGGCAAAATTCTAAAATCTTCACCTTGCCTTGTAATTTTTTATTTCTTACGCATCTCTGGGCAAAAAAACTACCTTTTTGGAACCTTAATAATGGAAACAAAAAGTGATTGTGCATATGTATGATTATCAAAAAGATGTATAACTTCTAAATATATTCTTCGGACAAATGTTTTACCTATATACTCCCCATCTAATGTTCCTACAGTGGAATCATGTATTAGTATTCAAATAGCTTATAAACTTTTGTGCTTGACAATCCCTGAAATATCAGTACAAATGCAGTGTTTCCTAGTGAAGTTCTCATGGCACTTTGGCTCTTATTTACTATGTTGAATAAATAGATATTTTAAGCTATATTTATTTGCACACAGTATAGTATGAACTGCAAGAGAACTTCCCCCAGATTTTACTGGTATTGCCTACCACTTGTTTGCAGTTTGCAACTGCCAGTACACGTGTAGACCATTTATTTTCCTGTCAAGATCTGTATTTCCCTTCCCTCTCCACCTTCTTTCCCCCTTCTTTCCACACGCTTGACTCCAGTATTTTGGAACCAAGATTTGAATGGTAAAAGTGCATTGTCACATTTAAGAAACAACAGATCCTTTTGGCTAGAACTTGAAAAAAAATAATTGAATTTTTAAAGCAAAACCTCTGAAAATAATTTGGATTACGTAAAATAGCTTTGGGTAATTGTACTATTAAGTTTATATCTGTGAATGAATATTTGTAGTTTTGTATATTCATATGAAAATGAAAGATGAGTTGATATGGTATTACTCATAGAGGATAAAGAGGTTTTAGCTAGATGTCAAGCTAACTATTAAGGAAAATTAACTGTTAGGATTAAATGTGTCATTTGAATATATTTAGATGAAGTCATTATTAAGACAGTCAAATAACCTTAATTCTGATCTTTTTTAGTACTATTCACTTGCACCGTAATCACAGTTGTGATATTGCTGTATTTCTCAGATTAGACTAAAACAATTTCAAAAAGTGCCTTTGTTTCCTTTTCTTCTTCTTAGCTATTTTGGCAGATATTTCCTGTGTGATACTTTGTTACTTTTCTGTATCCACTGTAGAGATGTTTTTGAGGCTTACAGCCTTCTATTGCTCAAACTCCTGGTGTTTCTAAAGGTTTTTCAAAAAATATATGTGACAGAGTTGCAGTCTGCTTAATAAGAATTATATATTTTTCATTAATGAAGTTGTCCATGATAGAGAATTCATTTTAAGTTGTAACTATCTATCATAAATATTTATTCCAGAAGCATAATACTTTAAAGCATTATTGAAAGCTGGTGGGATTTTTTTTGTTTGGTTGGGTTTGTTTTTTTGGTTTTTTTTTTTGGTATAAACAGTTTGCATTCTAATGCATGTTTTGGTTAATAATTTATAAAAAATAATTTAGAATTGAAAACAGATTGTAGATTTTATAAAAATAATTTACTTGGACTCTAAAGTGATTTTATAGAAAATATAAGTATTTTGGTTAATCTAAAAGTTTTAGCAAATTCATTTAGAAAGCAAAGTTGTATATTAAAGACATCAGAATTTATTTCTAAATACTTGGTTGACCCACTTCTAGATTATTCTTCAAATAAGTTATAAGAAAACAATAAAGGAAAGTGTAAAGGATGCCGTCTACTGCTTATAGGTTTGTAGAAGATATTTCAGAGGATTACTGAATTTTTCATATGTGAGAATTCAAGGCTTTGATCTGAGTCCTTAAATATTTGTGAATAAAGCCTGTGCCAGTTTTTGATTAGTATTAATTCCAGCTGTGAGGGTTGAAATGTAGAAGGATAATATTAGTGACCAATTTTAAGGAAATGAGAAGCAATATTAATATAAGTTCTGCCTACTGTCTGCATATTCATTATTTTGGAATTCTCACAATAAAAATAATCCCATGTAGTAGAGAATCAGTGCTAAAAGTTAGGCAAAATAGGTGATGCTGAAATGTCATGATATTGAAGATATTTTTCTACGTGAACGATATTAGTGAAATAAAATAATATAATAGAACCTCTTTAACCACCCTGATAACAAAATAATATAATTAAGGATTTTAGAGTTAGGAAATTTCTGAAACAATTCTAGCTGTATATCACCTTATATTGCATCTTTCCCTTTGTGTTTATATTAAATATGTTATTCTGTATGTATGCAATATTTCAATGGAGACTTGTTTGGTTTTTTATTTTTCTTGAAACTCTCATTTTATAGGATGCACAAAGTTCAGAGTAAGTGCTAATTTTTTTTTTTTCTTTTGATTACTCTGTACATGACTGATTCCTTATTCATTTGTAAGTATTGTGTTGTGCTCTAAATATATAATCCTTATTTTGCCTTACCTTTCTTTAATAACAATTATCTTTATGATGTCCAAAAGCTTCACAATCCTAAATTTATTTTTATAGTATCACGAGAGGTAAAATTCCCATTTCCATCTTTACTTTTGTAGTAAGTGACAAAGTATGAGTGGTGGGATTTAAAATCTGAAGTATCAACTTAAGATAAATATTCCTTCTGGAACAGTGAATATTTATAAACAATTATCAGTATGTAATTTCAGTATGTTCAAGCACAGCTCCCTTGGTGCTAGTTCCAGGTAGAAGCTCTGAGCATTTCTGTACAGTAGATCCCTTGATCTAATTCAAATTTCCATGTTTTTTTTTGTGGAAAGATACCAGTATTAGTGACAGGCATCCCAAAAGTTTCACTTGTACATTCACTAAAGTACTTTGGTTTGTTTCTTCTGCTGAAATGCAGAAGTAAAAGAAAGTATAGAAACAAAAAAAATCAGTACTTGCTGCAGTACAGAAAGGGTTTTAAAGTGCCTCTGTGGTAACTAAAGTAACCAATTCTTCCAAGAAATAAAATTTATCAGTTTTCAGGATGTGGTTTTATGTGTGTATATTTTTGCATATTAATTTGAAAAATTTCATTTTAAAGTAGGCTAATGAGGAGACTTGAGCGTTTTCAGTGCTTGATATAGGTGACATGACATACACTTATCAGTCATAGATGAGTCATTTGACTTGAAAGAAAATAACCCGACACTTGAAAAGGAACAGTCACAGAACTACTTAATATTCCTTGATCTTTGTTTTGAAGTCTTGCTTTGATGTATATTCAGGCCTGTGAGAAATGTTGCCAGCTAATGCTTGTACTAGCTTTTCGTGTAATTTGCATTGCAAATTGAATCATAGACTTACTCAGAGTGGGAGGGAGGTCCTCTTGTCCAACCCCTTGCTCATAGCAGTTCCAGTTAGGTCTGACTCTGTAGGTATAGCCCCCATCAAATTTCAAATGTTTATAAGGATTCAAAATCTTTAGTTCTCCAGTATTTGACCATCCTAATGTCATTTTTTTTTCCTTATACCTAGTCAAATTTTCGTGTCTTATATTTTATATCTAACTCGTGACTTAACTCTGTGAACATCTGAAAACTATTGAGCTTGACACTTGAATTCCACAAAGCGAAACAGGAAATTCTAGAATCATAAAATCTTTTAGGATAGAAATAATGCCTAAGGCAGTAGGCTCCAACCGTGCATCAATTATGTCCCTAAGTGCCATATATATATACATATATATGCGCCATATATATGCTTCATCTGAACTGCTTCACATACCTACTATAGATGAGATCTCCCTCCTCTTTAATAACACAACTGTCTTACTGTAAGATTAGCTTACAGTAGCTTACATGTACATGTTCATGCAATAGGTCAAGTTTCATCAGTTAAAGATATCTATTGCTCCAAGAAAGGAGATATCAAGCATTTATAAGAGAAGGTAAAACTCTATGGTGAAAGTGTCCTTATGGAGAAAACCATATCAGTTCAACAAGATTGGCTCATCATTACCGTCATGTGAATAATACATAAAAGCCAGCTTAAGATGGATAAAACTTAGGTCAGAAATAATTAACAGTTCAGAGGGATAGAACACCTTCCCTACAAGGAAAGATTAGTAGAGTTGGAGTTGTTCATGCTGGAGAAGAGAACACTGCAGAAAGATGTAATTTCAGCTTTTCCATACGAAAGGGTTCTTATAAGAAAGGTGGAGACCCTGTAGTGGTAAGACCAGGGATAATGGTCTTGAACTACAAGAGGGTTGATTTAGATTGCACTTAGGGAGGATTTTTTTTACAGTAATGGTGTTGAGGCACTGGAACAGGTTGTCCAGAGACATTGTGGCTGCACTATCCTTGGAAGTGTTCAAAGTTCATGGTGAATGGGACTTTGAGCAACCTGGTCTAGTGAAGAATATCCCAATCTGTGGCAGGGCCTGGTGGACTAGGTGATATTTAAAGGTCCCTTCCAGCCCACACTCTTTTGTTGTTGCACTTTGCAGTGTTCTTTCTACTGAAGACACCTGGTAATGGTAAAAGCCTCTTGTCTTGATTGAAAGCTGAAATCCCTCTTTTTGGCACAGGGTATAAAATGCCACTTGAGTATTACTCTGTTCAGAAGACAATCTTAAGATCTGCATTATTTGCTATAATCAAAAAAAAGATATGGACGCAAAAATAGGAAAATTCATGTGAAATTTAATGTTATTTATAAGTAACTGAGTGAAAAAATGGAGACCATTCTAAGGGGCGTAGACTGGCTTTGTTACTTTTATATAATACAAATATGTACAGTTTTTTATGTTTATAATTGAAATCTTAAGCTTATTATTGGCATAGTAGTCAGTCACTGGAATAGATCAATGAGAAGACAGTTTTCATTCACTGTGTTGTTGCTATGGGGTTTTGTTTCAATTTTAAAAAGTGGTGTGTGAATGGAGAGAGGTTCTATTTTCTGCTTTGTTTTGACTGGAATATTAGCTGGTCCCTGAATTTTTTTTCCTCCTTTAGGCATATCCTGTACATTTTCTCTAAAGTGACTGTTTCTGAGGTTGAAAAAGTTACTGATATTAGTCATAAAAGACATCCCAGGTGGTAAGAAAATGAGGAAAGATTAAGAACAACTTTGACTGCATTGCTCGTCACTTCAGCTTTCTGCTTAATAAAACACAAATGGAATAGAAAAGCAAAAATCCTGTAGTAATTTAGAAGTAGAGCACTGGTTGAATTCTTTGCCAAATATGCCAAACCTTTAGCTTTTATATAATTCCGTGTGATTGATGTTATATCCTTTTGTGCACTACCTGCCAGCTGGAATGAAGTCTGGCATACAAAAAGTGGTGGTTTGACATTAATTCAGCTTCAGAGAAATTAGATTTTCTGTAAAGTTTTAGCAGCACGAAAGATAAATACAAAGGGTTATGAGCAATGTAATGATCTTCAAATCTGCAGCTTCATCCTATCCAGTATCCCAGAAGGCTAATGTAATTTCATAGGAAAAGGTACCAAGATATATCACTTATCTTTCTCCTCCATGCATATGCTATCAACTCTGATGTAATACATTAATATTATAATGAAAAGAATTTGTCAATCAGGAAATAGGTAGAAGCATACATTTGGAGGCAGAAAGGAAGGAAGAGAAAGAGAAATACAATCATGTTGATGCAGAGATGTTTTACAAATTCTGACATGCATTTAATTTATTAAAATCTCTGCTTTGAAGTATAAATAAAAAGCACATATTCTGTCATGATGTTATCATATTAATTTTGCTAGCCTTTTATTTATGCAGTAGTAATGTGAAGACTTTTCTGTAAAGTAATTGTGGAATTTTGAGTTAATCAAGGTATTTCAATATAAATTGTAAAAGGGAAAAAGTCTCAATGGTTTTAAAAGCTGTGAATTAATACAGCACTGGTATGAATTAATTGAAATGTAAATTTTCACTAGGACAGAAATAAGTTCAAAGTCACAGCAGCACTCCTCATCATCTTTATTCTACCAACTCCTGGCCATGTTCAGGTTTTTTAAGGAAATCTGTAGAGATTCTAACTAGCTAAATAGTATAATTAACAAATTTTTTCTCATTATTTTGTATTTTCAGGTAACATGCATTTGGAACAGGAATGAATACAGGTCAGGCAAAAAAATCTTTAATATCCCATCTAGGCAGTTTTTTAATGTAATTGAAAGTCTAATATCAATATGCCTATTTTCTCAATATAATACCTAAATAATACCTATTTTCTCAACAGTGTATCTGATCCAGAATCTGTTTCTTTGATTTCACAGTTACTGACTGTTGTTCATATTCAGTGTTTCTTTCACTCTCTAGTCACTTTGATTTCTATTTTTTTTTTTTTTGCTTTAATGGCCAACAAAAGCAACCCCATTATTTTTGACCCTAATGCTAGAAATCAGAGCAGGAAATCTTATTGCTCTTTTAAAATTTTTTTTCTTGTAATTGTTTATAGATTTCTGTTTTAAACTGTGTTCTGTATTATGTGAAATTCCAGTGAGTACTGGCTGCACAAAACCTAGGAAGTACTGCTTGTTCTGAAATTGCAAACATTATAAGACTCTTAAGGGTTTGTTTTTTTTTTTGCATAAGTTCTGCCTTAAATCCATGTTTTCTTATGAGCTATCAGAAAGAGGTAAATTCTAGGATATTTGCTTGGATTTGGGCTGTGCGAGTTCTGTGAGTTCACCTATATCAAAATTTGTTCTCTCTACAGAATTAATTTTGAGAAAGCACCACGAATCTGTGTCTTCTCAGTGACTATTAGAAATATTCAGTAGCATAAGTCCTTAAAATTGAGAAACAATTTTCTTGGAAGAAGGTAATTGAATGATTTCCGTTTTGCGTGTTAGGTAGATTTTTAGTTCCATTTTAATATGAAGGTACAAGAAGAATATAGATAAACCAGTTTGACTTATAAATTTAAAAATGAATGATTAAATTTGATTATGCATAATGGAAACATGAACATTTGTATCATGCTTTGATACTAGCCACTTTGATGGCCCCTGTGTATTCCAATCATTTTCCTACTGGTAAAATGGAAGTTCTGCCATAAGCATTTTTCTTTTATTTATGGAATTACATATACTGAAGTATAATTTAACTGTGATAAATTATTATAATTATTATTTTTATTGTTTTTATCCCAGAGACTCTTTGGAAGCTAAAGAAACACCAGAGTCCTATGTCAGTATTTAAAATAAACAAGAAACTTTAAGCAAGTCTACTTTCTTTGATGTATGTAAAATACAGTCAGTGCTTATAGACTGTGACATTTTAAGTCAGATTCTGTTTTCAGAATAAGAAATGTTTATAATCCATGATTTGTAGGCTATGAGGTCAATGAGAAACTACAATGATTTCCATTGTCTTTGGGTCAGGTTTCCTACATCTTGGAAGTCACTAGAATCTATTCCAGATATATTTCTAAGTAGTTGAAAGCAATATCTGTACCTAGATCTACATAAACTTTGCATAAATGTAAAGCTTTAACTTTGAAATTTTCCAGTTAGGTTGATTAATGAATTGCAAAAATGCCTTCAGGGAAAAGATGTTCTACATTAGTGGAGAGAGAGCCAGACAAGACGTCTGTTTAGCTTAAAGCACTACCTGTCCCGAAAGGCAAGACTGTTACTTTTCAAGTACTATTCTACATGTCAAAACCATTGAAGTCTAGTAACTAACTGTAGCCAAGAGAGGCTGTCAAATGATTTTGAAATTATATTTTAAGTAAAATTAGATTTAATTGTGTGTACATAAATCTGTGAATCTGCAACTTTTTGAAGCGGTAATGGATTCTTATTTCTGAAAATTAATTAGAAGGATTTTTTTATCAGTCCATGAACTGATGTTTTTAACTTTCTATTATTCATTTTCCTACAGGTACAGTCCTATAAACAATAGAAAACATGTAATAAAAATAATTCTCTACAGAAATTGCTTTCCACTTACCATATTTTTTTTTTTGTTTCTAGATTGTTTCCACCTGTATTTACTTATTCTTGTAGTTACACAATTAACTTTGTGTTTTATTTAGAAATTATTGGGATTAAAATGTTTATTTAGCACTTATTACAGAATTACTGAGACCAGTTGCATTGCTCTGAGGCGCAGTGGATTGCTTGGAAATGTACCAATATGAATAAATAGATTTTAAGTAAAATTTATGGAAGTTAATGAGATGGACTACCCTATTGTAATACTCTGGCCTGAATTCCTTAATGTCTTTCACAAGCCTCAGTTTCAAGACAATGAATTTTAGGAATGTTACAGTTATTTTAATTAATAAAACATAGTGTCAATCCTGAGAGAATAATTTTTGTGTTAGGTATGCTTTTGAAATACCAGCTAGTCATATGTAGCTTAAATATTTAGGAAAGCAGAGCACTCTGTTAGCTGTGGAAGCTGTCTAAATGTCTAGTTCATGAACTGGTAGATTTTAACTTATTGTTTTAAAATACATCTTTCACTTTTAATTCATATCCTAATAAATGTATCTGCAAATAATCCCAGTCTTAAAATAATGATACTCATTACACAAGCCATATATTAGGTTTTTTGTTTAAAAAAAAATGTTTGCTTCTAGCAAATATTTTCGTATTTGGTGGTTTTGAAAGCATTTAAACATTTTTTTCTGGTAACACCAAAGAATATGTATGTACTGTTGGTTAGATGGATTATGCCTTTAATTTGGTAAGTGCAAAACATTTAAGAACACATTCATAAATATGATTATCCAAAGAGCTGTTGTGCAAGACTGTACTACATAATTTTATGGATACACTACAAAGATAAACTATTTTTAATCTATTAATGACTGAGTGAATTAGAAGTATTTCAGCAGCAATAATTTCAAAGCTGACCATGTGATGACTTTAATTAATATCGTAATTCAAAGACACAATAGTAATAAATTTCATGCAAACAATAATAATTATCTAGACAATATTTATTTTACAGGATTGCTTAGTATATTATTATAGTCCTAGAATCATTAAGGTTTGAAAAGGCCTGTAAGATCATCAAGTCCAGCTGTCAACCTAGCACCACCACCATGTTCACCACTAAACCTTGTCCTCAAGTGCTATATCCACAAGGCTTTTTAACACTACCAGGGATGGTGACTCTACGACTTCTCAGGGCAGTCTGTTCCAATGCTTTTAAACCCTTTCCAATTTTTTTTTTTTCCTGATGTGTAATCTAAAGATCCCCTGGAAGAACTTGAGGCTGTTTACTCTCATCCTGCCACTTGTTAGCTGGGAGAAGAGACTGACACTCTCTCACTCCAACCTTCTTCTAGGTAGATGTAGAGAAAGTCCCTCCTGATCCTCGCTTTCTCCAAACTAAGCAACCCCAGCTGATAAACAAACCTCAGCTACTCGTAGTGTAAGGTGGAAGATTTGGTATCTCTCTTACTGCTTTTTCACTGGAGAGTGATAGTTTTCATTGTGCAGGAATAATGTACAAGCACTGTTTTTAACTATGTGTTCTGTGAAGTTAGATTTTTCAAATTTTCATTTCAGCTACTTGGAACATTTTAAAGGTTGTGGGTTTATTAATGGCAATGTAGCTTATTGATAGCTAGGAAAACTTCATTTTCACTGCACAGAGACTTTTATTGGTGTTTTGTAAATAAAAAAGGTGACCTTAGTTATACTTGAGAGCTGGAAACTAAACTAGTCTTTCTGATATATGGTTAGACTGATTCTTAGGGTACAACATAAACTATGACTCTCGAGCAAGACCTTCTGCATGAACTGTCATAATATTCAGAGAGGGGGTTGTTGGTCCTTTTTTCATTCTTGTAGTTGAAACCAAATACACAAGTGCAAAATTACCAAAAGAAATTATTTTTTTCTCAGAACTTCAGCACTTAGGAATTACCATGTGTCCTTTAACTACCAGCTGTAATGTCACATCTCTGCATATGAAAGCAATGAGTTAACACTGCTGCTTTGAAATGTTTCCTTTTGGGTCTAAGAAATCCTTAGAGCTTTCTACAGACTGTTAAACTATAGTATTACTCTGAAGATGTTTTGCATCATTTCACAGAATATAAAATATGTGTCTAGTCCATGTTCTCTAGAGTAGGTACCTCTCCAGTTTGACATATTATAGTCTTTTCTGTCACTGATGAGTGACAGTTATGCAGGAACTCCTTTTTGTAGACGCTGTAAAATAAAATGTCTGCCTTGAAATTTATGGAGGCTAAAATAACTATCGAGGAAAAGGGGAGTACTGTAAGGTCATGTAACAATGAGATGACTGCAAATATGTGAAGCTTTTTTTCTTCTGTTAATTTTCTTGTAAAGGAAGCATGCTAGCAAATGCTGTAAGGATAAGGTTTCATTTAGACTGGATCTCTTTCCTTCTGAGAGAGACTTTGAAACTACATTAAGTAGGTGATGTATTACTAATTGATTAACAGATACTGAGTACACTTGGATTCGGTTTGGGTTTAATTGTCTATTTTTTTTTGTTTAATTGTTTTTGGTTTGGGGGGTTTTTTTAGTGGTCAAAGGATGATTGTGGAATTAGCAGCTATCAAATTGCTTATGGTATCAGCTGGTTTTAATAATCCCTGAACATAAATAGTGAGTGGCCAAATTGCTGGGGCTTGCATGTTACAGTTTGTTTTTTTCTCAATTTGTTCAAGGCCTTTATTTACTCTTTTAGGCTTTCAGAGGCAAACTTAAAGTCTGTTCTATTGCTTTGAAAGGACTGTGTAACAACTTAGAAATCTAATCTTGTGATTAAATCATTGAGGAACCAAAATATAAAGTTTAGTTGAAGAAATGTAAGTGCATCTGGGAGTTTATGAAGATGCTGTTTATTTCTCCTTTTCCATTGTGTGTTTTTTTCACGTTTGTTTGACTGCCGTATTTATATCAAAATCACTATTAATCTTAGGATAATTTAATTAAGCCCTTTTTTTTAGTAGTGACTAGTATCCTGAGAGGATTGATAATTACGAATAGCTTTGTATACTCTTTAAAAATGCTGCATTAGACAAGGACCAGTGGGGATTTTGAACAAACTGTCACTTAGGCAGATGGAACCACTGAACAAGAAAATAAAGCAAGTTAAGTTAAGAAAAAAAGCCATCATAATATTTCTGAATCCTTGGAATTTGTTTGGATTTTTTTGCTTGCAAGCATTCGTGATTGGTTTTTCCTCCTGCTACATTTCTTAATCATATGTTAACTGCTGAGCCAATTCTGAAATCATCTTTGTAAATACAAGAGGGACCCTGATAAGAAAACAGTGGAAACAGTGGTGATTATACAGAAAACACAGCTATGGTGTATAAATTGTTTTTACTGTGTATAAAAAAACCCAGAATAAAATTTCTTGGATCTGCTGACTTCTAACTCCTCTCCTTTAACTGATATCTTTCTTGGTCTTGAAGCTACAAAGAGATAATTCTTCTTTATCAATGTTATGGTCCCTCTCAATCTTTTTAAATATAGTCTACTTGGGCTTTTCCTCTAGTCAGTGAAAAACAGGTCCTTCATGGTGTTAAAGGTAAACATCTGTTTGGAACTGCCTGTTATTTGTGATCCACCATTGGATGCTAAATATGGGGGTAAGCAGCCACTGTGCCCCACTGCAACAGAACCCTCTTCAACTTTTCCTGTTATATTTTACACCTAAAATAACCAAAGTACTATTTCTGGCTAATTAAAATGATCCTCTTTTTTTGCTAAAACAATCATATATGAGGAACATGATGAAGTGGATAAAATCTGTTGACAATATCTCACTGCACAAAATAATGAAGTGAAACTTCTGATAAACAAAATAGTTTTCAAGATATTCAGCATAGGTGTGTTGATCCTCCTCAATGTGTTCAGTGGTCTGAAACCTTTTGTCACAAAGGTAATTGAGGAACTTGTCTATTTGTAATATAACAAAGCAGTGACAAGTTGAATATATTTCAGTGGCCTTTCCAGTGCAGGAAGCTTTCTCATACGGGAGAGACTTCTGATGAAGATACTAATAGGAAGAGGGGTTTAGTGATGTGTAAAAGAGGACCAGAAAGAGAGTAGTCTTTCCAAGAAGGGAAAAAGTGATTTTTAAAGGCTTACAACCATTCACTAAGAGGTGACTGTGCTAATCATTTAATGGACATTCTCAGCTGAGGTATAACAAATGGTTCTGAGTAGCAGTCGTGACAATGATAAATGGTATGGAAGTGATTGGGTTGAGAAATGAGATGAGCGATACCTACTCAGATAAGAAATATAATAACAGTGAAACTTGTCCCAAATTAAAATCTGTTTTTAAATTCTCTCTGGCTGAATGGTTAATAAGCCATCAATAATGCAATCTTTATGGACTGTTGTCCATAAAGTGGTGAATTCCAGGAAGAGACTATAGACTCTCAGGCAGCACTACATGTGCTCTTTTTGGAACATCTGAGAGGCAAAAGAATTATGGATTGTAAGGACTGAGGGTAAGAAAAGTAAGAACTGTGAAATTAGAAAAGGAACAGGAAGAGAAAAAATAATAAAGTTTTTATCATTGTCTCCCCTTTATTCTAAGACAAAAGCCTGTGTACTTAAGTGAACAAAACCAAAAGAAACAAAGTTACTGGGGACTTCAGAATGAAAGGCAAGACTTTATGTGCTTCTGTTTTTGTTAACTGCAGTCATTAAGAGATCTGTTACTTTTCTAGGAGCTCTAAAATCTTTTAAGAGTAAGTCTTGGTGGTTTGTGCTGTCTTTTGATATAAGATGGAGTTTTTATTCTAAACTTGAACTTCATTTCCTTGTCTTGTTCTTCTGTATTTTTGGTGGTGTTCACTTTGTCAAAAACGCTGATTGTTTTCTTACTGCAAGCAAAGCTTTTAATTTATTTCCACATTTCTTGTATATAATATTAGTACTGAGCCACTTAGAAGTACTGCAAAAAGATCTTTTGACTTAATTTTCCAGTCTCTCTAGGAGTTCAACTTAAATGATACTTTCTTGAGTCTATCACTTTTCTCCAACAATTAATATTGTAATCTTTTTTATCTCAATATTTTTTACTTTGTTTTGTTCTCTTTCTTACACATTTTAATAATATATAAGAACAATGGATGGTAAGAGAAAGTAAACATTGTATTTTCTTTTAGATCTTTATATTAATTTGAGAGCTTACATGTAAATGATGTTTTGAATGTATTCTGATATGTAGTAGTCACAGACAATAATAATTTCTGCACTTAAACAAAGCACTCTTAGAGATTTCATTAGATCTAATTATAACTAATTTATTTAAGTTCCCATGAAAATAACTTAATAGGTTAAAACCCATTCTATTGTATTTAGTTAATTACTTTTTAGTAAAAATAAGCAACTGGGCCGCAAAGAAGAATATCAAACAAAGACATCAGTGACTGAGACTTTCTAAAATCATTAGTTGAAATGTTAACTTGACTTTTCCACTTATGAGTTAGTTCTTTTAGCATGTTTTGGACCTGTATGTGTGCTATGTCCCCTCAAAAACTGAGCTAATAAGTTGTCTGTGTTTAGCAAAGCCTTGCTAATGGTATTTCTGGGAAGAGACTCTACAAAGTTTTTATTCATTGTCATCTTAGCAAAGTCAATGAAGCTTCTGAACTTGGAACGTACCAAAGTTATACTTACTACTGCTACAACAGCCATACCCATCAACATGACTTTTCTGGTAAAAATTGAGAAAATATTTTTTTCCCCACAATATTATTTGCTGGAAAAGAGATGAATAGGCCTATTGGTGTAACAGTTTTTGGTCATAGGGAAGATTTGTGTCACACTTGTTTAATGATACCCTCTGTTCACCACCCCCCCCCCCCCCCCCAAAAAAAAAGGAAAGGAATTGTAGTGATTTTTCATACAGTGAAAGATACTTTTCTTGAGTGTATTGAATGTATTACTTAAAACATCTTTTAACCTTTCTATACTTGAAAGAATAGAGAGCTGTTTTCATGTGTTTTTCAGTTGCAACTGTGGTGAAGAAAATTGCTTTTGTGGGGTTTTTTTTGCTTTAATTTTTTAAAAGAAATGGGTAGAACTGTTATTCTTCCAAATTCTATATATTTGCCACATAAATGAGTCTAAGAAAAGGTTGCTTACAGAATTTTTTGCAGACTTGGTCAGGAAAAATAGAATAAAAAAGTATCTGTAGTCCACTGCACAGTTCTTCCTTGTAAAGTCTCTAGTACAAATCTGTTCAGAATTTTGGGTGTAGCGAGACTTTCTCAGCTGCACTTAGCCAAAAACAAGAGTATCAGCCTACAAAATACTAATTGTATGACGACCATCTTGGTGTTTCCTTTTGTTCCAATGACCTGTGATTCTAATGACAAATATTTTTTGTAAAATCTCTGGGCAGTATTCCTAAGGGCACACCTCTGTTTCTACTTTCTTTTTACAAAAATGGGGATAAAAAAACCCCTTGAAAATATTTCAAAGAAAGATGCAAATATGACCAAGATTTTTAAGAACCAAAAAAGAAAAGGGATGAATTCCACACATTTCACCCTCAGGAGGATGCTTCATATACTTAGGGTATGGAAAGTTGGCACCCAGTGTTTAAAGGAAATAGTTTGAAGATATGGATGCTTCAAACTGGCAAATTTGGAGTTAAACTACCTGATAATGCAGCTAAAATTACAATAGAGCTTCTTTTGAGCAAAGATTGAATTGATGGTGAGAACTAGGACTGTAATTCATGCTGTGCATTCAAATTTAAGACCTATTTTATTAAGTATAGTACAGTTGTGCAGGTGAGAAAGGGAAGACAGGAATTGCATCTAAATTACTATGGTCAGATTCTACAGAATTCTGCCTGTCTTTCTCTGAACAGGCAATAGCACTTTTCAGTTCATTAAATAGGAAAGCATGCTAGTTAATTAAGTTCACTTTACACTCCTTTAAAAAGAGATATGGAAATTGTCCTTTATCAGGATAGCAGTAGAACAAAATGACTTTTTTTTTTTAAATGTCAAATGTATCAGCAGCCAGCTACTTTAAAAATGGCTGCAATATTTAGCAGTAGATTATCAGACTGACTTATCTTTCTTTTTTTGCTTCATACTCTCTGAAGGTAAGAAAGTAAACAGTGAGTTATCTAGTTTTTTTACTCTTTCATTGCAGGAAAATAGATGTTTCCTTGGCATGTTTGATAGCAGTGTTCCCTGAAATGTTTAAACTAAATGTTAAAACTATGCACTTGAATCTTGTGGGCTTTTATTCTCATCTGTTGTAATAATATGAAAATTTCCTTAATAAATGCTGAGTTCCTTTTTTGTTTTTGTCTTCTCATTTTTTTGTCATCATGTGTTAACATGCATTCATTTATATAAATTAGTGGGAGTCTTGAGCTGTTAGAAATGAGCAGCTACAAAGCCAAGAAGTGTCTTGTCATTTTTACAAACGTGCTTTAAACTTTTGAGGTCAATGGGTATGCTCTTCACTCTAATATTAAAGATTACACATCATAAATGAAAGGAATAGATAGCATGCTTTCAGGATTTCTACAATTTCCTTTCCTTCTCCACTTTATTCAGCTGATAAAGGTGTATGTGCTTCCTGCTGCTAAAGGTGTTGGGCTTGTCTGTATTGTTGTACATGTGTGTGATTTTTTGAATTGCTAATGAGAAGAAAGGCCAGCTGTGCTCTGATTTCAGGACTATTTCTTGGAAGGTTTGGAATCTGCTTTAGCACAGAAGGAACCACACCCATCTTGGATGAATGCTTTAGCCATAGATCTCCTATAATAAAATACTTCAGTCTTGTTTTGATTTTGCATATCCCAGGATAAGGTTCTTAACTTTTGAGGAGTGATTTAAAAAACAGTTCCAGGACAGAGCAAGGATTCCTCCAGTAGGCTATCCAGGTACAATATTTGAAATGGGTGGGGCATCACTTTAACTTTTTTTATCAGTTCAGAATGTGCTTCTTATTAGGAGCAAAGCATATGTTTTCTTTAAAATCTAACTAGATAAAAGCATTTCAGTGTTAGACCCATAGTATAAGTGCCCATAGTATAAACGTTTGGAGACCTACCTGCATATGACGTAGCCGTCCCTTGTGCTTTTAAAATGAATTTAAAATTTTAAAATTAATTTAATTAATTTAGTCCCATTAATTAATGCATGAATTAATTAGTCTTGTTAATTAATAAAGGCTTTTGTGTCCATTGCACTGTACTCTTAAGAATATTGCAAGAATGATAGGGTGACTGATCTGTGGTACCTTGTAATACTCTGAATGTGTCCTCTAATGGCACAATTTCTGAATGTTCCTAGTAATATCTCTGTGCCTAAGACAGCAGTTAAATTTATTGACACACTATGGCTGTTCTGTAGGACTACACCAGGCAAAGAGAGGCAGATAGGCTGAAGAAGTTTCAGGTGTTATTGCAGGGATTCTGGGGAGAAAAGAAAGGGTAGTAAATTCAACTCTTCTCTTAGATGTAATAAATGCCCTGTATGAATAGAAGTCCTAAGGACATCTGCACTTTGGGTGATTGAGGTTTTGTTTGGTTAGTTGGTTTAGTTTTTTTTTTCTTTGTCACATGTTAGCAATTCCACTAATTCCATTAGTTCCACTAATTCTTCAGGTGTCATCTTACCCCTTGTAATGCTGTTTTTCTGTAGTCTCTTTTCACTGATATGACATCTAAGAGTAAAGCAACTGACACTTATGTTCTTTTATAACTTGTGTATCATAGGCTGGTTGTAGATGTTCTTTCGGGGTGACAGACATACTCTCTTCATGTTTCCTGCTTCTACTATAATTCCTCTTTGTGTTGTTTTCAGATGCAGAGAAGCAGAGCATCATTGTCATGAAGTAATAGCCCTTTCCCAGGTCTTAGAATGATTTTGTCTGTGTTGTCATATTTCTGAGAGTCCTCAGTGTCATCAATGTCAGTTTTTAACATCACAGGCTTTTTTTTTTCATTTTTGTGTTGAAGAAAATATCAGTAGGTGAAACCAGGTGCTTCATTTATGCTATTCCATAATGTGAACTGCTAAATACAATTCCGAGCATTGCTCTGTCAAGTTACATTTGTTGTTCAACACAATTCTTTAATGTGTGTTCAGCTATGGCTAAGTGATTAGTTGAAACACCTGTACTAACATGAATGTCTGTATACAATAAAAAGCGATTCTAGGTAATCTGTAATATGACTTCGTAGGGATAGGTGTTATTACTGTGGAGCAGCTAACCTTTGAAGGGCCTCCTTTCCCATGTGGTCAGCATTTTTACATAGTTGCAATTTCATCCTTTATGGAAAATGTGTTTATTTTAGTATACAACTGGTCTGTCACATGAGTATTTTTGAAAGATTATGAATCAAACACTACTCTGATTTAGACAAAATTAACCTGAACTGTAGTTCACTGTGTAGACCACTTGCAGAGGAAATCTTTTCTACCTATTAAATTAAAGTTACAGTGACCAGAAAGATAGTTTACAGCATCAAATTCCATGTCCTAATAGAATTCAGATAGTCCTTAGTATTCCACAGCAGACAAGTGGAGTTCTAAAAGAGCTCCATTTACAATGGATTTACGATGATAAAGACATAAAAATGTGATATTTTCTGCTAGATTGCCTCTCCAGGATCCACTGCATTTCGGGGCTGATAGAATACATGGAAAGAATGATTTTAGGTTCTAGTTATCTCAGAATTGTTTATTCCATTTAGTTCAAATGTTTTCAGATCAAATAAATCAGCAGCATAGATCTCAATCTGGGATTTAGACAAATAAAAGTTAGCCATGATGTTTGTTTTGAGGTCGGGTTTTTTTTAGTTTGGTTTCATTACGTTTTTCATTTGGCCAGTTAACAAATTTCCAGTAATCTTTAACTATGTGACCATTCTGACTTTTTAAATGCTTTATTCAGTATTTTAAACAAAAGTTGGGGTTGTTTAGCCTGGAGAAAACAAGGTTTCAGGGAGACCTTACAGCAGCCTTCAGGCTACAGGCTACAAGGCTTTGTATTCTTGAAGAACTTTTTGTGAGGGTATGTGGTAATAGGACAATGAGGAACGACTTTAAACTGAAAGGAATTGGGATTAGATTAGATTGTAGGAATAAACTCTTTACTGTGAGGGTGGTGAGGCACTGGAACAGGTTGTCCAGAGAAGCTAAGGATGCCACATCCCTACAAGTGTTCAAGACCAGGTTGGATTGCGCATACTGGTCTAATGGGAGGAGTCCTTGTCTGTGGACAGGGATTGGAACTAGGTGATTTTTTTTTTTTCCAACACAAACCATTCCATGATTCTGTGACTTCAGTAGAAAATTAATTATTCAAGAGCTTTATGGTCAAGTAGATTGTGACATTTGTTTCCTTATAGTCATTATCAAAGATTCTCTTATTAGAGATTTTTGTTTAATTAAATAAGTGGGGTTTTGACATAATCTGAGAGAGTCTTAAATCTCTGATTACTTTTAGGGAGAAATTCAGATTTGACATTAGGAAGCATTTCTTTACCAAGAGGTTGGGCAATTACTAGCACAGACTTCCTAGAGAAGTGGTTGATACTCCAATCCTGTCGGTGTTATAGAGGCATTTGTGCGATGCCCTGAATAACACACTTGAACTTTTCATCATTGCTGAAGCAGCAAAGCAGTTGAACCAAATGATCATTAGAGGTCTCTTCCAACTGAAACATTCTATTGTATTTGTGCAGTACTTGGAGGATTCTCACTTTCAGTTAGATTTTTAGATCTAGCCTTCTTCTTTGTTATATCAGCCAATCTCCTTTTCAGCTTTTTTACTCAAAAATTCACCACAAGATATATTTATGAATCACTGCTGTATATGGTAACAGTGTCAAGAGTAGAAGTATTGATTTAGAACCACTGGTTTAGCCTTTCTTTTTTTTACATTTTTTTCCTTTTTTCTTTTTCTTTTCTCATAAAAGGCTGTAAAGAGTCTTATGGTCTTACTGAAGTAATTTATCCTATGTGCTTAATCTTGTCATGATCCTTTTGATTCTATCCTTAGAAGTTTCTTTCTAATGCATTCTTATGGTATTATTAGTTCCTAGTTGGTCTGCTTATTCTGAACAAAAACACTAGGACAAAACACCCAGCCTTGTAAAGTGTGGTGCAAGGCATGAATTTATAGCAAGTGAAACAAAAGGAAAGGAAACAAAACACAGCCTTTAATTTATCACACATGATCCAGTAAGTGCATCAAAGACAAATGTGAAGTTTTGTTTTCCTTTTCTTCAAATAGATTCCTTGAGAGAACCCAGGGACTCAATCTGTTTGAATGAGGTTTGTTTATGGTGTAGCAGAATCATAATTTTGAAGGAAACTTTGTATCAATAGGTATTTATGAGGGAAAATAATTGGTTTGGCACTTGATAGGTTACTATCTTACAGAGTAGGGAGGAAAGAAGAAGCAATTACTGCAAGAGTGGTAGAGCATCTTAATTTTGCTTACTGTCGAAGGATACTAATGAGCCAGCAGCTGAGGTACCCTCTGTCATGGTTCCACCCCAGCCAACAAGCCAGTCCCATGGAACCACTGGCTCACTCTTCCACAGGTGGGATGGGGGAAAATCAGAAGATTAAAAGAAAGAAAAAACTTGTGAGTTGAGATAAAGAGAGTTTAATTAGCAAAGCAAAAACTGTGCACATACACAAAGCAAAACAAGGACATCATTCACCGCTTCCCATAGGCAGGCAGGTGTTCAGCCATCTCCAGGAGAACAGGCCTCATCACATGTAATTGTGACTTGGGAACACAAATGCCATCACTCCAAACATCCGTTCACCCCCCTTCTTCCTTCCTTCCCCCTTCCTTCCCCAGCTGTATGTGCTGAGCATGATGCCAAATGGTCTGGAATATCCCTTTGGTTAGTGACAGTCAACAGATCTGGCTGTGTCCCCTCACAAATCCTTGTGCACCCCCAGTGTCCTTGCTAGTGGGGTGGGGTGGCGAGCAGAAAAGGCCTTGACTCTAAGCACTGCTCAGTAATAAAGAAATCATCTCTGTGTTATCAACAGCAGAAATCTGAAATGCAGCCCCACACCAGTGAGTATGAAGACAATTAACTCTACCCCAGACATAATGAGCACTGTCTCCCGTGAACTGCTGCGGTTTTTTGGCAGTGCATGTGTAAGGTCTGTCACTTGTTTAACCCACATTGTTATCCATAAAATTCTCTTAGTAGGATACACACATGGTAAACAATTAGCCGGATGGCAGTTAAGGTAGTAAAAGTTCTTATTTCCTTTATGGGAGTGTACGCAACCAGAAATAGCATGTATGTTTGTTTGTTTGGGGTTTTGTTGGGGTTTTTTGTTATGCTTTGGAGAGACTTCTATGCATGGAACAGATTTCCTACGCCTGCAAAAAGAAAACAGAATGTGTAAGAAAGCTGTCAGCACTTCTGTCTGCAGTGGGTTTCATGGTGAATTGTCATTCCTTTTAGTATTTTTAATGAAACTGTGTACCATTAATGTGCTTGGAAGTGAATGCTAAAGGTCAAACTTCATCCTCTGTTTTGATGAGTTACTAACGCAGTGAAGGTCTGGAGTGTTGCCTCCTTTAGATGAAATTTGGCCCAAAGCATGATGGAAAATAATTTTGAATATCATATAACCAACAGCTGAGACTCAGCCTTTTTTGATTAAAATATAAAAACATAAGTTTGATTTTCATCAAAGCCTACTGCAATATATTTCATTCTAGATCAATTCAGACTAGCAAGAATGCCACATGAAAATAGCCACAAAATATCTGTCAAGTAGAGTGACTAATGAAAAGCACAGAATCTGTTTCTCAAGAGGTGAAAAATTATTGTGTGTGAATATGGTATCTGAATAAAAGCATAGAAATACTTATGTGGGAGCACATTTCTCCAGGGTTCTGTCTTAAATCATGCTGTATGCTTGAACAGAGAAACTATTTGAGTCTGTTTGTCTTACATTTGCTGCAGCCTACCCTTGTCCTCTGACTAGACTTTCCAAGTGCTGTGACAATAGACTAGGTAATGGTGTTCAGGTAATATTTGGAATTCTAAAAATAAATCTCAATTTTCTCAAACCAAAGTTGTGCCTAAATATTTTGATAAACTGTATTATTTTCCCTAATGTTAAGTTGAAAGGCAAAGAAGCAACAGGTGAAATTTAAATTGAGTAGGGATCCATAAAGAAAGCCAAAGAATGCCCAGTCTTGGGAGTATGTAATTGTACATAGATGAGAACTCGCACAGGCAGAATTTGGGGAATGGTCAGGAGTCAAGGAAGTCTAACACAAGAGCAGTCATCATTGCTTCTGATTCAGTCACGGGGTGTCAAGCTCCAGATGTAAGTCAGTGTATATCAATTATTAAGTAAGATCAAAATGAATGTATCTAGTACTCCCTACCTTTCCTGTCAGATACTCTTTCTAGTTTTTTTCAGATTAACTTTTGTTACCTTAACATTGTAAATGGACTATTTCTTATTCACTATGATCTAAAACATCTAAACAATATTACTTTATCCATACATGTGTCTGCATTTTCAGTATACATTTGGGTTCAGAAGACATTGCAGTCTAATAGTGAATATTTTGTGTGTCATTTGCATAGAAATTTTTATAGGTCCTGTTTAATACACACTACAGGAGAAAATACATCTAGTTAACCAAAAGAAATTTTGATTTCTTTTCCTTTTTTATATAAACAGAAGTGAATTGGTCATTAGACCTTATACCTCTGTCCTTTTGAAATGCCATGTCAAGAGTTGCAGAATAAATATAGAATATGGAATACAGGTACTTTTTTCCTCATTTTAGATGACAGGTACAGGTTATTGTAGAAGCTTGTCAGAAGCACTGAATTTATGAGTAATAAGAGATATGTATATATATAGGGATACACAGAAAGAAATACCTTTAAATGCAAAATTTAGAAAGTATCTTGATTATCATAATGAACACAACCAAATAAAAGCAGTGATGAAAAATAAATCACACTTCCAGAGAGGCACATTGGTGATATCTGCATTTCACCCTGCAAATCCAAAGCAGACTTTTATTTTATTTATAATAATCCTCATTATTTAAGGTGTGAATAACATATATTCACATTTCTTGGGTTGAGAGCAGTGCTATGCCGCTTGTTATCAAGCAGGATTCATTTTGCCTTAAATTGGTATTCCCAGTCACTTCAATGAGCTGAGAATCTTTTTATTATTTATAAAGCAATCTTTTTGTGTATCTTGGAAGTACCTAGCTTTGCTATTTAGTTATCTTTTAATTGAAATACCAATTTAAAAAGTTTATTAGATTACGTTTATTAGATTAAGTTTATTAGATTTATTAGGCAGTTAGTAAAAGGTGTACGTTGTAGATTAAAAAAGTGAGTCAGATGTGAGTAGCAGTTAACCTGTTTTTGGTTTTTTAGGTTTTTTTTGAAAGTCACTAATCTAAAGGAAGGGCTCTGAAGTGTAGCATAACTTCAATAATGATAGCCCAAATATGTAGCAAACTTACAAGGCAATCAATATTTTCCAGGCTTACCTCTGAGATTGCTTCAGGAATAGGAAAACTTAATTAGCAGGCCCCAGTTCTACAAAATTCTAGTGATGGACTGTCACTGGACAATACAGGGGTTTTATTAGTCATAATGTATATAAACATATCTTCAGGTTGTTTGTGTCCCTACCTCCTCATCCTCCCCATTCCTCCTGTTGCAACTGAATGTCCAGCAGGTCCTGAGATACCAGAAGAAATGTTTCTCTTTTTTTTTTTTTTTTTTGTGCTTCTCTCTGGTTGCCACGAGCCAGGAGAAAGACATATATCGAATTTATCCTTTATCTTAGAGAATTCTGCAGCTGTGTTACTACTGAGATTAATATTTTCTATATTAATTAAAGATTAGTAGTTCCTAGTACATTTGGCACTAAAAAGAAATTAAATGCAATGTTGGATCTTTTCACTAGTTTGTTCAACTTTTTTGTATTGTGGAGCCACCCTCCCTTTCTTGCTGTCAGTATTGAGAAGCTGATCTACATTTCGTGTACACATCAGGGGGCATTCATTATTTCAGAACACAAAGGAGGTAGGTTTCAGGTTTTGCCAGATACTATTATGATGTTGCACATCCTGATGAGCCCAAAAGACTAATAAATAAGACAGGAAAGAATCTAAAAAGCCAGTGTTGTTCAGATATGCAAAATAGTTTTTGTTTGTTAGTGGGGAGTAAATAGGATACCTGTGTCCTGGTTGAGTCTCTGCAATAACCTATTGAAAACTCTTGAAATATAAAAGACTTGACTATGACATGAGATCAAGTGATAATCATGCTTTCACTTGTGGGTGGAATTGGTTAGTGCTCCTTACCTGTGCTAAAGTAAGTAAAATGAATCTTCATTTGTGGCATGAACGGTACCACAAAGAGGGCTGATGTCTGAAGAAGAGGCATATAAAGTTTAATAGATCTAGTGTTTTATGAGGCATCTTTTTCCCTACTGATACACTGGTAGATGGCATAAAAACACTTTTATCTGACAGCATTATTTTTTGTCTCTGGCATGTCTATGAATGGATGTAATACTTTCTGTTGAATAAAAGGCACATGTCATTCAGTTAGAATGCAAGTTGGAGGTCTTTTTCCATTTAATGTTGATATACCATTAAAAAAAAAATTCTTGTTTTCTCTGAAAAATAGCACATTTTGAAGACATGCAGCCCATCTCTGTGTGGACAAAACAGAAATGAGAGAGATCAATGAGATGAGCTTACTTTAAGGTGTATATTTAGAGATGGAAGTAAGGAGAAAAGCAACCTATATGACAATACACTGCTACAATGTGTGCATAAGGCTTTTTTTATGCATATAGTGAAAAAAGAAGCCTAATCATGGTATCCTAAAATACAAGCTTACTCAAGAAGCAGAACTAGAACAGTTGCACAGTTTGTTTTGATTTGAGGTATTTGGTGTCACAGAGAGAATGCTAACAGCTGCTTTAGATTTATCTGTAGTCTGGCATAGTCACAGTGTGATGGTGACAGACACATTGTATTTGAGATTAAAACCTATTAACACAGTGCAAATGAAGAAATGGCTATCCATAACTGATTGTTTCAGCTTTAACTTAGCAAAAGACAAAATCTCTTCTGCCGAGATTTTGTATCTCTATATTGGGGTCGGGTTAAAGATAAAGGAAACACATAAGTAAAATGAAAGCCTTTTATATGCTCTTTTTCATTTTTTCTGTCTTCTTTCAAAATTATATCTTTGATTTTTCAGTCTGCTTTTATGTGCATTCTAGTGAAAATTGTGGTTGTTTAGTCATCTGTGTGTTTACTTTTCCTTCAGTCTGAAATTGTAAATTGACAATAAAATTATTGTAAGCCAATTTTAAACAGGATTTATGCAGCAATTGGTGTTTGGAGATGGCAAAGAAAATTAAGCTGTAATCTTGGAGGAGACAGTGGAACGTGAAGGGAATTATGTTTACATGGATCACAAGAGGATAGCTGACTGTGGTTGTTGCAACAGAGGTGTAGTAAGTCTTCTCAGGACTGCTGAAAAAGAACTAGAGAACCAAATCTGAGGTAGTCCAAGTCTAAAGTCTTCCCTTGTCTCTGAATAAGATAGAAGAAAAAATACATTTTCATGGATGTGTGGTACAATGACTTACCTGCAGATTAAGACAGTTACCAGTAGACTGTGAAATACCATATTTTATGAAATGATAGCACAGAAAGCTTTTGAACGTGGTTCCTTGGGGAAATATTTCCCAGAAGAGATTCTGCCTGCAGTGAAATGGAAATAGTGGCTCATTTGGGACTGATTTCTGGAAAACTATAGTCTTTAAAAGTATTAATTAGTAGTGACATTATTGAAGAAGTAGAAGCTTGAGAAAACCTGAGTTAATGTCTCTAATGACATTTTCTTTCTCAATCTGGTATAGTTTCTGATTGCCTGTTGTACAAAAGTTTTTGTTTCATTTTTTTCAAATAACTTTTTTTTTTCATTAATTGTTTTCTAAGTTATCTTCTAAAATTGGTCTGCCCCCACCTTTGATTAGCTGTGATCCAATGCGCTGCTGCACAACAGGTAACGATAAAAATGTTACTCTTTTAGTAAATTACAAAGCCTTTCTTTAAAAAAAATTACATTTTGATTTCCATTGTTTTACAATAGCAGGTAATTCTACACTATAACAGTCAGCTTCACTGTCATATTTAGTACCCTTAACATTTGGTGAAGTGTTTGTAAAACATTCTCTAATAGTTTGCAGTATGCAGGCTATTTGAAGAAATACTGATTTTCAATCTGCATCAAATTTTAGTAAAGGAGTGGAAACGTTATTAGAAGCATGGTAGGAGTATATCCTAAGGAATGAAAAACATGCCAACTAGCAATTCGTGTTATTCAGGAAAACTAGAAATTTTGGAACACACTGAAATTAACCTTTTCTTCCAGTCTAAATTGATTGTTTTTCCTATGGAAAAGCTGAGCCATTCCTTATTTTGACTGTTTTGGAGTCTTCAGCTGAAATTTGGAGGGTTCTTTTAAAAATTACTGGCTTAATTCAAAAATGAGAGATTTACTATGTGCAATTTCAGTCAAGCTCTTGAAAATCATGTTGGATTGTGATTTCAGTGTCAAAAGTCTGTGAATCAAAACTGTCAAAATTTTTCTCCTAAGGCTGAAGAAACTAAATTCTAATTTTTCTTTTATATATTTAAGTTTTTAAGTAAATAAAGACATTACTTTGACAATATAACTGAGTTATACAAAAAATATTCAGAGAACTTTCTGCACGAAAAATTGTGTCATTCATTAGCCAGTCCTTCAGAGAAAATCAGCAATAAATTTAGCAGCTTTTGTGAAGGCTATTGGAATCATAAGTTGAAAGACTAAAGGAGAGCATTTAAAAGCGACCAGAAAGTTTACAAAGGGATTGGTTCCAGGAAAAGGGAAATGCTTCTACAGTTCTAGTATGCATTTTTGTTATGTGTATATGCATTCGTGCACACTTATGCCGTAACCTTGTCTTAAGTTTGTGATCTCCTACAGATTTCTATTTTGCTAAATCTTTCTGTTGTTTTGCTTTGGATTTTTCTGTGGTTAGAGGGAGTATTCTGCTATGACTAGGCAATGCTAACTGAGTGCTTCTGTGATGAAATGTGAGGTCTTAAACCTATTTTGAAATACAAACTTCATCTTAGACCATAAGTGCTTGAGGGAAAGCGAAAAGATGTACTTGTCAGTATAAGTTAAGATCACTCCTGCTTAGGATAGACTAAATAATTTCTAGAGAAGGGAAATTAGACTAGTCAGATAAGATTCAGAAACAACACACATTTCAAAAATACTGTTTTTATCTAATAACTTCTGATGCATTGCCCTGTGTAATGTGAATTTTCTCAATGCCTTTATCAACTATCTGATCTATCAGCTATTTTTGGATGCAATTTTTTTTTTAAATAAAAAGTAATTGCTGATACACACTTTTAAGTATTGCAGTTGTTGTCTAGGGAAATCTACTGTTACTGCTATTTTAGCCACTCCTTCTTTGTGTCCTCCTGAAGAGCACCAAAGTGGATTCACACCACCTGCATACCTTCTCATTTCAGCATATCCTATCTTGGCATTCATCCCAATGTCATTAATCTTAAAAACTTTGTAAGCTTCTTTTTTTGTAGAAGTGTAAATCACTACAGTTTCATATGAATCTTAATTAAGGCATTGGAGGATTAGGAAACTTCTAAGAGGTAATGCATAGATTGGACCAGTTCAAGACAATTTGTAAATCAAGAGACACTCTGAAATTATAAATACAGTTTTAATAAAACGACCACTCTAATGTATGAAATTCAGAGTGGGAGCATAAACATATTCATTATCTTTGAGAGACGTGAATTTTCTTACTTTTTTGTTTCTAATTAGTAACTTACATTTTCAGAGGAAACTTGTCATGGAAGATCAGAGCAAGAACTTTGGATATATAAATTAGGATGGCCTTGAGATATTAATAATTACTATTGGATCTCGAAAGATATGGCTGAAATAATACATTTACATTACATTATTGCTTTTATTGTGTTCATGACACTGCTTTGAATGTAGCACACAGTTTACTGAAAACTAAAAGCATTAGATTTTATAAATACATTTATAAACTTGAAATGGCTTGCAGGAATCAGCCAACCTCAGATATAAGTGGATGTGGATAAAAACTTCCATCAGTTAAGAAGCAGCTTAAATGGAACATATTTTGACAATTCTTGTAATTCTTAAGTTATCCCACTTGCACAAATGAATGAACTGTGAAAGCACTTTAAATCTTTGCTATATACTTAGAAGCCACTACTATCAAAAAGGGTTGCATGTGGTTTGAGTGCAAATGTTATCTGAGATGCCTATGACTAAAAGTTAAGAAGTCATTAGAAGTGCTCTCTTTTCCAAGTTGTCTCTTTCATTTGACAGCAATTTGTGTATGTTTTATAATTTTTTGTATACTCATTAAATTTTTTTCCTCACTGAAAATTGCTGCCTTCTAGTCATGTAATGCATATATGATTACCTAACATCTGAAGCCTAGAATCCTTGTTCAGAGAAAGAAAGAGAATTGATTTGAAGTAACTCTAAATTTAGAGGCACTGAATATCTTAACGTGACCAAATTTTAATTGCTCCTGTTAATGTGCGTTAGTAAAGGTGCAATTAAGATTTCTTAAACTGCTTTGGAAGAAATCTACTTGGCCATAGTAATGAGCTGCTGCAGTTTTTCATAGGATGTTAATATCTTGTTCAGGTGAAGTTTTGAAAGAGTTTTTTGTTCCAGCAATAGATGCCATGTAAGTCAAAGTTCCTTTTTTAAAGTGTAGGAGTCTTGTTTAAGTAGGGTGAAGAGCAACAAGAAGCAACATTAATAAAAGCTATTCAGAACCATGTATCTCTGCCCTGCAGACTAAACATTTTTAAATTCTGCTACATTTAATGTTTTTTATCCCATCTCTTCTCCCCCCAAATGTTTGACAAAAATTTCATCTTGTCTTTTATTGTTTTAACAGCCTCATTAACAGTCATGATTTCACCCTTGAGTTATGTTGTCCTTTCTACCGTGTAACAACAGGCTGCTACCTATCTCTACACAGTAAATAGCTGATTTTTATTCATTCTACAGATTTCTCTACCTACTACTCTTTTTTACTCTGTCTCATTTAATTGTGCAGTAAATGCATTCAAAATGAAATGCTGTTTAATTTCATCTAATCATCAATCTTTATACTTGTCTTCCACCTTCACGTGCCAGTAATACCAGTTTGGGTGCCTGAAATTCAGTTTGTGACTGTTTTGGTTTGGTTGTTAATTTTTTTTAAATTATTGTTATGGCATACAGAATCCTCTTTTGGTTCATTCCTATGCTAGTTCTTATTTTAAAAGTTTGCTTATTTCATTTTTTCCAAAACACCTGAAATAATAAGTAATTGAATACCTTATGTGTACCAGTACATTGTGTCTTTTTTGTTGTTGTCAGTTTGCAAATTGTTTAGAATATACAGATTTTGTTTGTCACTGCTGTAAGTGAAATTTCAGACAGTTGTAGTCAAGATAATAATGGACACCAATTTTCTACTATGAAATGGGAGTAGAAATAGTTTTTTCTTGCAGTAATAGATGATTGGGAACACATGTAAGACACAGATCTGTGGAAGTGAAAGCTATTTCCTGGTTTGAAAATCTAGTAATTGCCTCAATGTGTAGATGAATATATACAGAGGAAGATACTGGATATCCAGTATCTCTCATGGATGGCAAGAGCTTTTCAGTGCTAATCTCAAGTTTGTGAGTGGTAAAATATAGTACTTCTTCACCCTATTGCCATTCCTACTGGTTCTGTGGAACGAGGAACTAAACATTTGTCATACTATTATTTCCCTTTAGATGACTGAAAATAGCAGAATTTTATAAGGGTGTTCGTGCTTACAGAGAAAGAAGAAAAGGAGAGAAGTGGCTATGTCCAAAATATGAATAAAAATGCCTTCCTTTTTTAACAAGGCACTGACTGAAATAAATCCTCAGAATTAGTAAATATATTGAAATAATAAAACTAGAAACTGAAATTAGGCTAATAAATTTCAAATAGAATTGAAGTGTCATAAGCAATGATGTCATTGAAATGATGTAGATGTATGTTGGAGAGACATGCCTTGAGCATTAGGCAGTGTGTTATTCTAGATCTGTACAAACTCGAAGCATTATTTAATATGCACTTTAAGGTTTTAGTCATTCACTGTGAAAATGGAATAAACTTTAAATTTTATTGTTAGGATCAATAACTTTCACACAGATGACAAATACCAAACTGTTAACGAGAGGACCT
The DNA here is from genome assembly GCA_013397795.1 of Orthonyx spaldingii. Lineage (NCBI taxonomy): Eukaryota > Metazoa > Chordata > Aves > Passeriformes > Orthonychidae > Orthonyx > Orthonyx spaldingii. The sequence continues at coordinate 749,723 of VZTJ01004180.1, read as the reverse complement.
GATAATCTTGGGTTGGAGTGTACAGGGAGGTTTGGAGGGGGCTGTTGAGGTATTTTGCCCCCCTCCCCATGTTGACATTATAGTAATATGGTGACATAAACCCACATTCTCTTACAGAATGAGACTTCATAAGGAAATAAAATAAAATCAGCTTTTTACTTACCTGATTTAATAGTGGTATTTACTTTCACCCTCAATAAATAGTGTCACTGAACGCAGTTTGCTTTTTTGACTCTTTTTGTAGGCAGACTGCAAGTCAATTGGTGGAAGGAAGTGTTCTATGTATTGTCTCTATTCCTAAAGCAACATCAAACACTAGGCTCCTTATGGAAATGTATGAAAATACTATAAAATCTCAAATAATCTTTGATTAGTCTATTTGATACTTATGGACTACCGTATACATTATTTATCTCTGTTTAGGTGCCATTCATTTTGTGTCATTCGTTGAAAATCAGCATAAAAGTTTCTACAGTTTATATAGTTTTAAAATGGCATACATTTATCCAGTTTTGTATTCCAATATTTGTTGGAAAGAGGCATGGGATAACTATGATAGTATCTTTCCTCTGAATGAAAACATTTGATTCTATAAGTAACACTGCAGGTTCTAGTTAGCAGGTTATAAGTAGATTTTCTAGCTCTTATTTATTTATTTATTTTTAAGGAGGTAAATATTTTCTGAGTGGAAAAATTGAAAGATTGATGTGAAGATAGGTTTAAAATTATTCAGCTAACCTCTTGAACATCGTCTAATTCCAGATAACTGGACTACAAGTACATCTGGAAAATATACAAGTAGTTTTGTATATTTGCATGTATTTTTAATTGGATAAAGATCTGTCTGATCTTTTAAAATAATTTGCAGTTATATGTTATTTATTATTGCAAATTTAGCTGGAGCACTTCTTAATAATATTAAAAGTAATAAATTTAGCACAATGATCTAAAATTTACAAAAAATACTTAAGCAATGAGAGTACATTAATATTTGGTTCAGCAGCAAAAAGAGTGAGGTTTTCAGAATTTGAAGAGAGATGACGTTTTTCATGTCCTTCAAGTGCTATGTTGTTGAAATAGTTTAGTGATATAATGAAACACAGAAAAAGGAATATTTTTGCAAAGTGTTAGGCCTGTTAGAATAAAGACCCAGCTCTCCAACTGTGCAAGTCTTTGCATGAGCAGTGCTGAAGTTATGAACAGGAAGATATCCAATAAAAGTACTTTTTGAAAGGAAAATTGAAAAAAGGAAAAAAGGTGCAAATATGTTTTATATCCTCCAGCTCATTTATTTAACCTTACCTTATTACCTTTTTGTTCATTAGTACCAGTCTGCTAGCTTCTGATAGCCTTTTCATTCAAACAATCACAAATTTTAAAGCCCCAATAAAGCCAGTAGTATGTGATGACACCTAACTGTTACTGTTCCTGAATTTATAATACTCACCTAACTGCACTGGCAAGGATCATTTTCCTAAAAAATCTGATGTCTCTGAAATATGTGTTTTTGCTTTTTTCCCTTAGTAACCTGAAGTCTCAAAAAAGTATTGTCAATTTTTTTTTATTTTTATTTTTTCAGGAATTAGAATTCAGATATCTTTTTAAGCAAAGGTTTTATTTTATTTTGCTATCACTTTGTAATTGATTGTTTTGAAAATGCCTTTGAAAATTGTGAGCACAACTTTTTGACCAATACTTTGTCACCAAAACCAGTTTATTTATGTCATAGAACTTATTAGTGAAAATATGGAATATGATTGAAGGGGTTTTTTTTTTAGTTTTTGGTTGGTTTTTTTTCTCACATAAGCAATAAAATTCTTTATAAATTAATTGCTAGTAATAGAAGAAAGAGTTCAAAATATATGGAAGAGTTAAAAGCAAGAGTTAAATAGTACCAAGAATTAGATATTCCAGCATGTAGCTTTTTTTTTGATTGTTATTTGTTGTTTGCTTTTGTTTTCAGCAAATAAAAAAACCCTTAAATATGTGGAATTAAAAAGAAAACTTCAGAATTTGCAATGAAAATGTTATCCACCGTTTGACCACACTGTCCAGGCTTTTCAGAGAAGTCTTATGATTGTGATTTTGCAGGTAATAAGAAGGAAAAATAGGGACCCAAAGTTTGTAAAAAGGAAGAAATTATGTGTTTGTTATGTAATCCTTCTAGCTTATCTCTCTGAAGATGTCCAAAAAATGGCATGGAAACAGGAAAAACTTCACGCAAAAGATTAGTATTTTTCTTATTGGTTCGTACCTTTTTTTCCTTGTAAGCTTTTGGAGCAGAATTTTAGCTGAGTTCCAGGAAGATTTTTTATTTTACTATAGCTCATATATTTTCTAGTTTCTTAAGAGCACAGGGGAAGGCAAATCCTAGCTATTCTAAGAAATATGTGTAAAAAGTACATGGAGTTAATATCTGTGAATGATTTCTCTTTGCCTAACATTTTCCTACAGCATGACACTGTCTTTCACTAAGTTCTTCACGTGTTTTATAATGCAGTAAAAATGTATTATTTAGAAAAAAAAATACTTGGAGGAAGAGGCTTAATTTTTCCAATTAGTTAGGCCAGTAAATCCATTACAGTGTAATACAGAAATTGTCATTAGAAGGCTTATGTGTTAATGACCTGTTGAAATATGTGGAATGATTCTTTCAAAAATTAGGGATAGTAATGAAACTAACTTCTCAAATATATCACTGCCTAATTTTCTGTAGCTGAGGCATTTTTAATTCATTTTAAATATTCATGTAATTTCAAGTGTATGGTGCTACTTTCCTTTGGCCTAAGTCACATCAAGGGTTTTAACATCCTTCAAAAGTTTTTAACCTACTCAGTAGGAGACTCCTCTTTTTTTCTTCTTTTTTCAATACTCACATAGATGGGTTTTAGAGTAGATTACTCAAAATTATTTATTTTATAAAATGATATCAGAAATTTTGTGATCATAACTGAGTATGTTAACCAATGCAGACTGGAACATACAGAACGTCACGTTTGTAATCAAAACACCATATGGTGTTTTCAGAACTTAATATCAAAATAACTGTAAAAATCCCTCTGCTTGAAATTAAGGCTTCAGATTTGTTTATGTCCTGAAGAGTGACCTTCACTGTAGGAAAGAATGGATGATATATCCTTAAAAATCAAAAACTTGAACAATTCTGAGTTCAACACAGCAATGGACATTTGCAATGTCACAAGACTAAGGGCAACTGCTCTCACTTCATGATACTGCCAAAAACTTGCATGCAAGACAATTATATTTGGTTCGGACAGACATCTGTATTATGTTAAAAAAGACATTAGAAGAGGTTATTTTTAATGTAAATTAAGGGAAGACAGAAATGTGCTAGTGACTGGATGGGAAAGTCTCAGAATCTCTTGTGGTCTTCTGAGATTGTTTTTCTTGGCTTTTTCACTTTAGGGTTGCCCAGCCCAGGATGCTAAGATGAGTATCTTTGGCTGATTAGCCATAGAATCCCCATTTTTCTGGTTTTGTAGAAATTACTTGTTGGTACAAAGAGATTTGTCTTTGATTTCCTTATTGTTGTAAGAGTATTTAGCATTGTCCCTGAACACCCAAGTGTTTAAAATAATGCACAACACTAGAATTTTACCAAGACCTTTGATTTTAGGTCTGCTCTTGCATATAATTTATATCACCTTCAAAATGCAATCCTGGTTTTGTCTGGCAGTGTTGTAGAATTAGTAGGCAGGTAGTGACTATGAAAATGCTCACAACGGAAGCCCTGATTTTTCTTTTAGTCCTTAGATTTTGTTTTCTCATGTAAAACAATTGCAGACAACATGTTCCACTTAGAACCAACCAACTCATAAACTTTACAAATGCAGCAGAAATCTGTGGAAATTTTGAATACCTGAAAAATATAAAGCAATTGGAATAACTGTCTGTTTAGGAAAAAGTTCTCTAGGACAGTATTTTACCCTCAATGTTTACATAGCATTTTGGAATTTTCCGTTTTTCCTACTTCCTATGTGTTTCTAGGAACTTGCATGTTCTTCTTCCTACAGGAATTTAGTAAAGGAAATATAGGTCTAACATTTATTTTGTGCACTAAAATAAGCTAATTTGGTGTCTACACTGTGGCATATTTTTTTGTTTCTGTGTCACCCAAGCCTCAACATTAGCCTAACACTGTATGAGTTTCCACAATGTCATCTTCTTGAATCTCTATTTTTATTTTTTTTTTAACATGTGAAATTAGTCAGAGCAGGAGTAATATGGAATGTCTTGGAAGAGCACAAGTGAGGAAATTAAGGGTTAGTAATTAGTAAGAATTAGAAAACATGCAGTAATTTCAGTAGGATTCACAGGTGGGCATAGAAAAAACAAACAAATAAAAAAGACCATTTTCTTTCATATTTTTTATATTTTAATCAAGACAATATAGGGAATGTTGACATATTTGAACTATTATTTTTTATAATTCTAATATATCTTGTGTTAATGTCTTCCAGCATATTTTTCTGTTGAATTATTAGCCATATTGTGAATCTGATATAATTTTTATACAAAACATGGAAGTTATCAACAAATAATTCCTGACACAATTGCTACTATGCAATCAACTTTTATTTTGGTAGCATATCTGCTTAAGTTGAAGAATGTTCCTAGTTTATACCCTGCATAGCAATTTTAAAATTACTTAGGCTACTGAAAATTATTGCTGATTAGTTCTGCTTTTATGATTTACCACAAAAAGCTTCCTTCTCATGATTTACTATTTACTTCTACTTGTGAACTTAACTCTGATATAACTCATTTGAGTAAAGAAAAAATTAATCCAGTATTTGACTTCTAATTTTCTGTATAGGATTTAATGTTGGCTCATTCTAGTGGGACTTGAGGTAATACATGGCACTGGGTTCTGTAATCAAAAAAATCTACCTTTTGGGGTGCTAGGCAAGGACACAGTGAAACAAGGGCATTTGTGGCCATAAAAATGGCAGAGTCTTCATTAGAGTTTTGTAGCTTTAATTTTTTATTATAAAATTTTAAGAGATTGCCTATGTTATTAATTTTTTATAGTTTTAAAATATTTTGTTAGAAAGAATATGCAAACACTAATATTCACGGGTATGATTAATGAAGGCTGTTGAATGTTTTGCATAGAAGCAGATCTCTAGTCATAATCTTAGTTATGCTTCGTACTTGACTTAGTAACTAATGACTAACATTAAACAATCCATTTTAATACAATTTTGTGAATTTTAAGCTTTCCTTTCAGTTTCATCAGTTGTGAAATCTACTTCTGTCCTTGGATTTATATGCAACTTTTCTTCAAAGTTTTAATCTTAGAGGAGGTTTCACATTAAGTAGTTTTGTGGAACTCAGTGTTTTGTTAGTCTAGCCCAAAAGTTAGTATCTGACACTTGGATTTCCTAACATGCAATACAGTTTATAACATGTTTTTTCTTTCTTCTCTATCTGTACTTTACAAGAACTTTCATTTAATGAAGAAGTGTAGCCTAATCACAGACTGAATAAAACAGATAAAATTATGTTGCTGAATGCCACTTCAGTACTTCAGTGTTCTTAGTGGAAATCTGTGTATAATTAAAAGCAGATCAATGTGATTCTTAAAGTACTTTGAATAGAGAATTTTATCATCAAAACATGGGGGTGAAAGAGAATAACTCTTACACAGAAATGGAATACTTCATGTCCTCTCTGGATTACCCATGGAATTTTTTTATTGACAAGTCAGAGAAATTATAACAATTGTTTGGTAGTTTGTTTCTATGGTTCTCATTTTGTTTCTGGGGTTGCTAGAATAGCCTGTCTGTAAATGTCTGACAGGAGTTTTGTTCATCAGAGTGTAAATTCAGCCTACTGTTTGCTCATTCTTTAGCAAATGAACATGAAACAGAAAGGAAATTTGTGCTCAGTACAGGTGATGTAAATATGATTAGTACTAGTTTTTAAATCAGTTGATCTACTGCTGGAATATACTCACTTTTCTTTTAGTTACAATGCCATGTGTGACACCTTTGCCCTGCAGTTAGGTGCTATAATGCAAATAGTTTTCCCACTGACCTTGGAAATCAAAGCCAGGGTTTACCTGCTGTGTCCCTGCAGCAAGCGGACAGGAAGGAACCTCGGGCTGGAACCAAGGCATGGGTAATGTGTGAACTGGAGCTAGGCACTGAATGTGAGGTGGGATAGTCATACAATCTACATTTATAAGTTTTTGTGGGAGTGCCAAATAAGTAGCTCTGGGACAGCCTAGATATATTTAATTTTAATTCAGTTTATATGATGAATTAAATTTCATCAGAATAAAGAATCAGCTGTTTGTTGTAACAAATTATGTGTTTATGTTATATTACACTTTAATGATTTCATGATTACTCTGGCAGCTGCTTTCCCACAATTACTCTCATTAATGTCAATGCAATCGGCTCATATCATTTGTTTTTTGGTTTTTTTTTTTTTAATCTTTAGGCTTTTTTCCGCCTATTCTTCCAGAATTGCTAATCTTTCACATCTGAATTATCAGAATTATTCAAAATCTGTATTAATGTTTTGAAGTTTCTTACAATCTTTTTGATTACAGTTCCCTTAATAGTATCAATGCCCATTAAAACTTCTGAATTTCACTTAGCAGTAGTGTCAATAATTTTTAATAAGTTTGCAAAAACTCCTGAGATTAATATCCTTTCACTGTGTGAATATTTATGTCATGCTGCTATTTCTTAAATGCTTTGTCTCTTCTATATCATAATTATTGATTTCATGCTTCCAGTGTCATTTCAGACAAGATGGCTACAATTTTTTGAAGTTATGTTTGTAAAGATTTTAGCTTATGTGATCAAAGTTTTTAAATTGAGTGTCTGTGTGGTTCTCTCGATAATGACATATAAATATATAAATGTTAATTGCTTGGACTAGAAAATCTTTCTCTTCACTTGTGCTTGGGCAGGAGATATAAGACATGACTGCTTGTACCTAGAAAGCAGATCGCAGTTTATATTTCCCTGATCAATTCCACCTTTCCTCTATCTTTATCTAATTAAGGAAATTATAAAATAGTTACCAAAGTTTGAAATTATATTCTGAATTGAGTTCTGGACAATGACATCATGTGCACAAGGGAAGAATCATGAAATACCTGTAGAAAAGGTTACGGAAAATGTAGGAGCTATTATAACAACATTGTCTGACTTCTATGAATCCTATTTCATTTTATGATTCTCATTCTTTTATTTGACGAAGTGTATGTGTATCCTGCAATGAAAATTATGTGGTTTGATTTAGTTTTCTATTTAGTTTTTTGTTTGTTTTCTATTTATCTTTTGTTCAGACATTAGCTTTACAAAGATGAGACAGGAGGACTCCATATAAGCAGAGTAACAAATTACAGCTCACCCCTCCTTTTTTCAATTGCAATAATATAATTCTGTTCTCATTGCTCAAAGTCTAGGAACCAAGTATTTATCACCTTATCAGGGAAACCTCAGCATTTTAGGTTCTATTCAGATGTCTAAAGAAAATCTTGCAGAAGTTAATAGAAAGTCTTTTGGATAGGCCTCTGTTTTAAGAGCTTCATTTGCTTATGCACTTCACGATGCTTTTACAAGTAAAATGCCTCATCTAGAACTGATTTTTTTTTTCTTTTTTTTTTTTCTTTTTTTTTTTAATCCCTTTAAGCTGCAGCAGTTGCCAGATTTCTGTTGGTGAATTACAGTGCTGCATTTCCATTCGCTTTTACCTGGTTTTGCAAAGTAGAATTGTTGACCTGGTTAAGGAATTCAGTTTCCACCAAGTACACACTTGCTAGAAGAACTTGGCAAGACTTATTGATTTTAATCATGCTGCCATTGTTAAGAAACCAATAAGATCACATCACTTGAAACAGGAAAACCTACCATGTACTTAGGGTGCCAAAAGCCTTCAGTGCTCAATTAATACTGGCTTGATTGATAGGTGATTCAAAATGAGAGTGTTTTCAAGAAATGTTTGAATGAGGCATAACTGTAAGATAACTTCAGTCAGTGAGAGCTGCAAATAATAAAAATAGAAACTTAAAACAGGAGTTGAAAACTTTGAATGTAGTGAAGAAAATGAAGCTTACAGAAGGAGGAATACTCAAAATGGTGTTTGAGGGGAAAGCAAAAGAGAGTCATGGTAGAAAAGTGTCCGTTACAAAGATCATTACAGCGAAAGACCATTTGAAAAAGTCTTAGAGAATAACAATGATTCCTTAGAGATTTCTAGAAAAGTGTGAAAATACATAGGTTTAGAAAAAGTCAAGAAAATACTCAAACTTATAAGAGCATATGGGAACCTGTTCTGGTGTTGCTGTCACTGAGTCTTGTAGCCTGCACTGATGACAGCTGCAAAGATGTGGGACAGCGATGAGAAAGCACCCCTCTCTTATTGTTTTGCCTTCAGTTATTTTATCCCTCTATAAAAGGCTTGTAAATTATGGAAATGTAAAGATCTCAGATATGATTCAAATGAAAAGCAGCTGGTAAATATGAATTTAAAGTCATAACCACATTGCAGTGTTTCTTATTTATTATGTTTCTTATATTCTCTATATTGTTTCTATGTATTTACTGTTTACAGTATATTGTGCATACAGTATATTTATATGTAAACTGACATTTTAGTACAAATTATGTTTATATTTTCCTTCAGAACCGAGGAAAATATCTTTTACTAGACATATTTTGAGGTGTATTAGGGCTACTAATGTCTTTTTCCTGCTGTTTTGGTTTGCTCCAGTATTCAACTTCATTAGAACAATTGTATTTGTACTAATGCATATAGACATTTGTCAAGAATGACATGCTGAGAGCAGCTTAATTTCTCTGGATGGTTTCTTGTTGCTGGACAGTGAGTGACACTTCCAGAGCACAGTACATCTCAACTTAGAGCTGATTTACCATGTCAAGATACTTTTCTTTTGCTACAGTAATAAAGAAACCTTTCAATATATAGACTGCCAGACTGAGAACTCATTGAAATGACTGAATTGCAGTGCTGAGCTAGATGTGTATGCATGTGTGAGTCTGGAGTGCCTTTTCTCTCTTGGTGGAATTAGTTTTTTACGCCAGGAGAGATACTGTAAAGGTCTGGGTCATCATGCAGTGATCTGCTTATGGCATATTGTATATATTGTTCTTACACTTACACTTATACTTACTTGTTCTTATACTCACACTGCCTGATTAGCAAAAATTAGGAGCAGAACTACTTTACATTTGTGTTATGGGTAGCGGGAAAATAGATACCCTTCACCTCTTAGAACTTTGAACTTTGTTTGTTGCTTCTGCGTAGATAGGAATGCAGCTAACTCTGCAGTACAAAGCAACAGAAAATTCAGTAGTAATTGATGTATTTTAAATTAGATAGTTGGTGATTAGTATTATTTATTTATAAGTAGTAAATTTGCCTTTTAATTATGTGCGCTGAAAAAACTGAATATTACAAGTAGGTAAAGGAAATGAGCACTGAATGAAGAGTTGCCAGCTTTTAATTATGCAAATGAGCACCACTGAGGAAGAATTATTTAGTAATCTTTTTGTGCTTAGAATTGCAAATCCATCTCCACAATTGTGTTTAAAACAAATGAAACTGGATTTGTATAACTTCTTTTCTGTAGATATTTGCAGTTAATGAGATTGAACAGAAGTATCACAAGTCTTAAGAGACTCTCTGTAATGTGCAGCGGTATGTGCAGGGTAGTAGAACTGAAATATTACTACCAATATTCTTCTTGTAGGGGATTCTATTGTATTGTAATATATTACTTGAGAAGCAGCAATTATCTATTTTTTCCTATTTTTTTAATGTTATGTTTTTATTAAATGTTTTATTAACTTTTGATGGCTGAATTTTTTTTATTCCCTTTCTGCGGAAGAGTCCAGTTGAATATGTAAGCTATGACTCTTCCCAAGTGGTCTGCTTTTCATTGTCTCTAACTCCTGGAATACCTTTTTTTTTTTTTGTCTCATATTAGTTTTACAGCCTAATGCCACTCTTGCTGGCAAAGTACTTGGTGTTCTGGCACTGACTCAATGAGTAAATAGTAGTGAAAGAGCAGGCTAATTTATAGTCTCTTCACATCACCCTAAAAATGTATCTGAGCTTCAGTAATGCTAGTAGGCAGGAAGAAGTGTATTTTTAAAATTCATTGGGGAGAAAAAGAAGAAATTAAAAGCCCTGAAAAATAGGATTATAACAGAAGGATAAATGATTAATAAAATGCATTTAGAAGATTGTACAGTAACAGTGAATATCCTTTCCTAACCAGGAAAAGAGCTGGGAGTTAGGTGAGGGAAAATTGTCCACCACTCCCCAGCTTGACTGAGCTTTCCTTTTCTGAGTGCGAGAGAACGCTTGACTTTCCAAGTCTAAAAGCCAAATTATGCTATACCAAACACTACACAGGGGCCCACTACATGTGTTTCCCAATACTGAAGACCTGTTAGGTATAGATAAATAGCAGCCATCAACACAATCCACTAGTCAAATTCATGCTTGAATGTAGCTCTGGGCAAGGAAATTGAGTCTTGTGATTGGAAAAAGGAATTGGCCATGCTGGTAGTTCTTGCACCCATAAAGAAATAAACATTCTTCAGTATCCCAAATGCTGAGCATTTTTCAATTTCAGCTTTGATTGTCATTATCATTTATTCTCATAAATTTCAAGAAATGAAATTCCAACAAGGCTTGGAAAAAACCTCACTGTAAAATTATTTCTTCTACATTCAGATTTAAAAAACAGCATGGGCATATTCACACCAAATATTGAGACTTTTCCTTACTCTTGCTATAGGATTAATCATCAGCATCATGCTCATTCTTCTTATGCACTGCTGCTCATTCTTCTTATGCACTGCTGCTGTTTAGAGGAAGGCTAACATATATTCTGCTCATTACCTGTTGATGTATAGGATAAAGAAATATATGTGAAAAAGGTTATAAATATGCTAATTCTTTACTGAATTAAGAAAAAATGCAGTCACAAGAAATAAATTTAGAACTATAGATGGGTGTCATTCTGCCTCTTTGCTTCATTCACTTCTAGTTGGAGATTTACTAATTTGGCGACTTGACAATGCCAGTCACTTTAGCCATCCTTTGCAATGTAGAAAGACAGGAATATAGAAAATGTCTCTTCTAGCAACTGTGTGTTTTACAAGGTAAAAGTAAAGATAGGAAACTGGAATAGTTAGTGGGAAAAAGAAAAAGTTTCTAGGCTGAAGGAGTACAATTTAAGAAATATAATACGTAATTATTTTACAGTCAGGTATTATTGCAGGATATTTGGTGTACTGCCTATCAAAATAGTGCATGGTTGAAGAGAGCTTAAACAGTTTCTGTTTCCCTCTCATCATTCAGCATTCATGAATTTCTCCTATAAGCAGAAGTGTACACTTTTTAGGAAAAGAAAGAGAAATAATGTAATTTTTAGAATCTCCTTAGCTCAAAGACCAAAACCCAATTAAAAGTTTCTGTGAATGACATAAAAAAATAATCACACACAGAAACCAGTGGAAAAAAATCCCACATTTCCCACAGGACTTTCAATTATGCATAATCTTATCATCACAACTTTACTGTTTCTGTCAATATGCATATGCAGCTTGGCTTTAGAGAATTTTTTTCATATATGCAAAATAAAAGTCACAACTGCATCTAAAAGGGATGTTGTTTATTTAAGGTTAACTGCTCTTTGAAAAGGCATAGGGTGGAGAAATGCAAAAACTAATAAATTCTAGTTGTAGTTGGTTGGTGAGAAGATTGAAAAAATCCCTTTTCTCCACTACATAGTCTTTATGTCAAATTTTTATTAGTTTACAGTACGGTAAAATCTCGTTAGTTACCAGCTCCATATATAAACAAGCAAACGTATTTGTTAATTTAAAAAACCTAGGTGGCTTGTGTGTGTGTTGCTGTGTTAGGGTGATTTTTTGGGGTTTTTGGGGGGGGTGTGGTCTTTTTTAGGTTTGTGGGGTTTTTTTTGTTTGTATGTTTGGTTGGTTGGAGTTTTTTTTTGTAATTCCTGTAAATAACCTGAACTATCTTGACATTTTAATATAACCCTGACCTCAGAATTCAGGCAATCCTCTTCTTTCCTTGATATTTCTCTTGCTGTTCAAGGATAAAAGTAATGCTGAGGAGTACGACTACAAGATAAAAACTGAGTATGTGGTTTATTAATGTGCCTCGGAGTGCTGATTATTTTCTCTTGAATTTCTCCTAAATTCACTGTCAGAATAGAGCTTAATTTCATGTTTGTGGATTAATTAGTTGCCACTGCTTTATGACTAACATATTCCTGAAATTTGCCAGCACCCTTTTTTTCAGTTTCATGTTCAACTCTTCATCAAGTATTTGAGGAGCCTTAAAATGTTTTCATAACTTTGGAATGGTTAAACTAGTGTTCTACTTTCTTTTTTTTTCTTTTCTTTTAGTATCTTTGAAACATTCACCATGTAAGTGGAATAAAGCTAGACTGTTCTAGAAAATGTTGTCATTTAAAAGATTGAAATAAAATAGTCAACAAATTATTTAAGTCAAAATATTTTCATACTGCATGTGTTAACTTTTTATTGACAAAAATAAGCATGGATATTTGTTATTTGTTAAAAGCACTTATGCTTTTATAACTACTTGGTCACATCTTAAGAAGTTGCTATTGACATAGCTGAGTCCTTTGTTCTCCATTAGTCAACCAAGATTGATTCATGACTAAGAAACTCCATAAAGTGGTTGTGCTGTTTTGAAAAATTCAGAAATTTATGTATTATTTGGTATATTTTCTTGTGATTTGGCTAAACAGGTTTTAAAATACAGGAAGATAAAAGCACGGAGGTTTCTTGAATTTTTGTTGGCTTCTTTTTCCTGTACTTTTATTATTATTATTATTAATTATTATTATTATTATTATTATTATTATTATTATTATTATTATTATTATTATTATTATTATTATTATTATTTAAGCAGAATTCACATAATGAAATGTTACATAAGTTTGGAATTTTTTTTTCCAATTTCGTTTTGAATTTTGAAGGGTTGATAACTGCAGATATAATGTGCGTTGAGGTAAAACTTAACACTGAAGAACCTACTTCAAACATAATTTTTATAATTTGGGGGTATTGTGATTTGAAGGATTGTGTATATTCTTAGTTAAGAAAAATAAAATCTTTATTTTGTACTTCCTTGCCTACAAAGAAAGCACGCCTGAAATATATTAAATGCAATATAACAGATAATTTATTTGTTATCTCTCTCCATTCAATCCAAGAAGGAGGAGAAAATAAAAATTAAAAAAAAAAAATTAATACAGGTTATAATGCCTGCTGATGCAAGAGAGAAGCCCAAGATCAGCCTATGCATTAATTTAATCCTGTAAAAGTTTAATGATCACTACATAGGCCATTTCATTTCAGGCCATTGTGAAAAGTTGTGTTGAAGCTGGGAGATATAATACTATTCAACTACAAATATCTTCATAGATATGTGCTATTTCAGAAGTGGACTTTTATTAGGGTAGGATTCTACATATATCTTGAGGTCGGCATTGTATTTTCTGGAATATGAGAGGCTGCAAGAAGAATGCTCTGGAGGTCTTACTGGTAATAATAAATGAATAGTACAAGACTTCTTCTGGAAAGGAGAGTCCAAAAAGTTACTTCTGAAATCTGGGGTGTTCCAAAATTATGTTAATTCTGAGGAGACTTTACTAACACTGTGTTATGTGTCAGGCTTCACACGGTTTCCTAAAAGGTAACCTGTTACAAAATGATGCGGAGGATCAAAGGGCCATGCGTTGTCTGGACTCAGGAAATGGTGAGGAGCACTTCTAGAGGAAGAGTCTGAAAATGAAGTGGACAGATGAAGACAGACTGGTGGTGATTGTCTGAAAATGTTCATAATACTGGGTGGAGGGGCAAAGACTTCGTGTGTGGCTGGCAGGAAAGTGCAGGACTGAGAAGTTCACATTCAATAAATATTGATGTAATTTCTGAAGTGGCAGGAGCTCCCAAAATGATGAGAATCATCATCAAAAGCCAAAGGAAAGGCGGTTATTTCTTAAGGAAATGGAATTAAATGACATTCAGGTGAATTTACATGGTTATTTATAGGACTTCTTAACAAATGCAGTATAAAATAATACATATGAAATGACAAGAGGCTGAGAATTTCATGTTTTAGACATGAAATAATATATAAGTTCTCTTTCTTCAACCAATTGATAGGCAGTGACAAAATTAAACTTCAGAATGACAAGGAACAGCCAGAAGGGTGAAAGTCCCAATCAGGCTGGTGACAGAGAGAAAAGAGACAAAACTGTTTCAGTTGAATTGACAGAATCAAAGGGGGAAGAGGAATACTGTCTTTTTCTGAGGATAATGACTGAACTGATAGAAGCTTAGTGGAAGGAAGAGTGGAAAGAATTGTAATGCCAAAGTACAGAGAATACAGGAAAGATTAGTGTAGGGGAACTGGTGATGATGATACGTATTTTAGAAATAGAAATTATAAAAGCTAATGATAAATCCCTTTGGGTTTTCTGATGGTATCAGAAGTAAAAAAATTTTCAAACCCTGTAGAAGCAATGCACAGTCAAGAAGGCAAAGCCTCTGAAAGATAAGACGGTGTAAGGAAGATGCAGCAATATTTTTGCATTCATCTTCTCTGTTGATCTGCCTTTAATCACATCGTGCTAGAAAATGTATTTCAATTGTTGACAGAAGACAAAATCAAAATCAACTGTAGCAAACTACTTACTCTTAGGAATTCTTAAGCTACATAGCAATGGATAGAGGAGGTACTAAGCATCATATATAACCTCTGCCTTAGAATTATCTTTGCATTGGGGATGAGAAAGTGGCAGATGTTATGCAAATCTTTTAAATGGATGTAGGGTTCTAACCCTCAGCAAGAACTGAGGTAGGAAACAGCAACGTTCTGGGAATCTGCTTAGAGGAATCTCTGACTATTAGAGTAACAGATTTTAAATGGTTTTCTTTAGAATTTTAAATGCATTACAAGAAATTACAATAAAGAATAGTATTAGTGACATGATGAAAAAAATCAGGGAAAAGTGTAGTATTTGTAAAAGGAGCTCTATGGATACAGTCCACTAGAAGTTTCAAAGAATTCTCTGAGTGCATGGATAAGGGAGAATTTCTTGGTAGTTCTCAGTTGACTTGGATCTTCACATTCATACAACAATAACTCTTGTCAGATGGATCAATGAAAGTAAATTATTACCCAGAGAATGAGAAGGAACTCATACTCTGATGTATACTAAGACTGTTTAGAAAACACAAAACAAAGGAATGTAATATATTAATGGTGACCTTTAGAATTTAACTAGTTCTGGTGATTTGAGCACTGATTCTCTACACATGCATTGATACGAAAGTACAGAAAATAAATGCAATTTAAGGCTCTTTGCAAATGTTTGCAGGAATCTCTTTATTTCGATACTGTTGTGTTCTTTTAAGAATATTGGACTGTTATATAAGTAGTGTGCTGGAATACGATAAAAGTCAAGTGTCAGGTTGAGGTTATATTAAATTATGTGAACAATTTTTAGTTGGAGATGCAGGGGCTTAAATGTGAATATTAATTGAAAGAATCTGTTTTCAATTATTAACTGATATTCAATTACTAATGTGATATAGAAGTTTGTAACTATTTATCTTATACCTTTGTCCTCTTCAAATTTCTCTCATCATCAATTTTGAACATTAGTATTTACCTTTAGAAATCTGTGTAAAATTAAATCATAAGATGACGGTAACAAAATTAAAGAATGTTAGTTTTCTTATATTGATTGTTAGTGAGAGTTCCTTTTTCATTTCTTTCATCTGATAATACCTTATCCACTATTTTCAATAGTCTTATTCCATATACACAGGTTTTTATCTCTTTCTCCTCAGAATAGCACCACTCATCTCACTTGTCACAGTAGTTCTTTCCTTAAATGACTTCTTAGATATTTCAGAAAATTGGATAGCAGTTACAATATTTGACTTCATCTTTTTACTAATCGAAATTATTTCTTTGGGCATGTTAAATCAAGTCACAGTTATTTCCCCCTGAAGATATCTGACACTGTAATACTTGCAATTTTGTATTAGTTAAAATATCCATTACCAAAAAGTGGACAATTTCCCCTCTATTTTTTTTTTAGTATAAAACTGAGTAATAGTAATAACAAGAAGAAAGTTGCTTTAAAGGAAGCAGTAAAGGTATTCTTCAGACTTAGCTAAGTGAAAGCTGACTCTTTTTTTTTACTGCTGTGATGAATGTGGATTTTTGGACTTACTATTCCATTTGTGGAGTCAGCCTAAAGAACCTAATGTGGACATATCTCATGATTGCTTTAAAACAGCTGTTTGTTTTAAATATATGCTGCAAATCCTAGGCAAACAGCAGGCTGGAGAGAAACATTAATGTAGGTCTTCTGCAGTGTCAAGATGACACTACATTTTCAATGTCCTTCCTAAATCATTCCCAGCATTTTATTGTTTTATTTTGGCTATTATTTTCCATTGAGCTGGTAATTTCAGAGAGACGCTACTAATGACCCCTAGATTCCTCTCCTTCATTTTGCTCTTAAATCTGAGTTCATGGTTATATAGGCATTGCCTAGATTAATTTCTACAGATGCATTCCCTTGCAATTATCATCTCTGAAGGTCATCATGCTCATTTGATTTGGCTAAGTCCACTCTGCAGAAGTTCTGCTGGTTCTTTCCAACAGACCATGTTTGTCAACACACCCAGTGACATTGGGCTGTATTACAGAGCCTTAAGTGATTGCCAGAAATGGAAGTCAGGATCAGTGGCCTGTAGTTCCTCGAATCACTTTGGAAAGAAATTAGTCCTCTTTACAGATGGATGCTGTGCTGAAAACCTGAGGCTGTCCTGCTGCCCTTTGCAGAGACATTGCAGAGCTTTGCCAGCAGTTCTGCAGTTTCAGTTGGTGGTTTGGGATGAATGCTGCGCAGGCCAAGTGATTTGCTAACACCTAGTTTACCTATTGATCTAATAGTCTGCACAGACACTGTTAAACACCTCTTTTCAGAGAAGAGGTGATAGAGACCGGACTGAATCACTATTTTCTCTATTTTTTTTAATTTTTATTTGATCGCTAAGAGTCTGACCAGTTACTGATTGGGGTTTTTTTTGTTTTTTGTTTTATTCAAAATGCCCATTGCATCCTTAGATGTTTTCATAAAGAAAATTAATTAAGAAAAATCAGATAAAACTGAGGACATAACCTTCTGAAAGATGGAAAAGTTAAAGAAAAAATGCTAACAGTTAGATACAAGACCCAATCTTAAACATATAAAATATAAGAGCTGGAAAATAGTAGAAATTGAATTGTGAAGACTTTTATGGGAGTGTATCCCTTGAAGACCTGATAGTCTCCTTTTTACTTTACCACCAGAGGTTTTTTCTGTGTTAGTACTATGTGTGCTTCGTTATCTTCCAGACCATCAATTAAGCATCATTAATCTGAAAACAATTCCATGGGAGTTGTGTTAGGATAAAATATGTGTGCTTCTGCACAAATATGAATATTCTAGAGTTGGATTTTCTGTCCACTATTTCATGATAAGCCAAGAATTCTCCCATAACCAATTATGCTCCTGTCTTATTAATCTTTTTGGCATTGTTAAACTCACCTTTGTCAGATGGACAACTTAGGTTGATGAAGTAAGTTATTTTGAGTGGTGCTCCAGTACTCGTTAGCTTCAAATTGAACTACTGCTCAGGGATTTTTTTTGTCATATATGACATATTAAAGTTGGAAATAGAGCTTTTTTATGTACTTTCCTCTTGGCTAAATGTGTCAGTCTACATATAGCTTCCTGCCTTTCTGCATAAGTAAAAGGTTTGTATGTTAGCATATTTAATTCCATTTTATATTTGTGTGTTGTGTTTCTAATTTTATCTAGTGAATTTCAATGAGTGTTAGTTATTTGGAAAGTAGAAGGAAATTACTGATTTGTTAATAGAAAGTACCAAGCCACTTCAGTGATCTTAAGTAAAAATTGAACTGCAGATGTTAAATTTTAAACTTTGTTTCCTTAAAGTAGTTCTTTAATCAAGGGGAAAAAATGCAGATAACATGATTTTTCATTGTGGTGATTAATTCATTGTAATTCTACATGGCATTTAAGTTTCAAAGCTTTTTAAGATTAGTGTTTAGTAATTAATGGAAATGCTGGAATTAATAATGGCAAAATTAATAGTTTTTTAATACAGAGGATTTTAATCTTTGATAGCTTTCAGAAGCTCTTTGAATAGATGCAGTTGTTTCAGATATTTTAAAGCTTGTCATGCAAGCCTAACGTTTAAAGGAATACCCTGCCCAAGATCTGTGGTTCTGCCTATGGTAATTTTGTGATTTTGCAAGGAGTATTATGTCTGTCTTTAAGCATTTAATATGTTGATATATGTGCTAACTAGCTAGGCACTCCCATTGACGAGTACAGTTTTGTGAGACTGTATAAATTGCTTGTAGAAAGCCAGAACCATGTGATGATTATTTTTTTAAACTGTGATCATATTAAGGAGAAAGTAAGTAAAGAGTATTGTGGGGTAAAATGCTTCTAAGTACCATTTCATATTTCTCTTTGGAGCTAGAAGTTGTACAAAGGACAAGGTGGAAGGAAAAAATAAATTGCTTCATTTTCCTTTATGTAGCACCTGGTGTATAGCATCATAAAATCTTGTACATCTCTCTGAAATATTAGCAGAATGAAAATGGAGCATAAATTAAAAGAGTTTGTCATAACAAATGACAGGTAATTTGGCTGTCAAATAAAAAGGAACACAATAATTCAAGTAAAGATAGTACTATGGCTAGAAAGAGATGCACTAGCTTTCAAGTCTCTCTTTGAAGTTTTCTTGCAGAGACTTAGATGGGAAGAAGAAACATTTGGAATGCACTGAGTACTGCATAACAGGAAAATAAATAGTGCTCTTCATGAAATACTGCTTGAAATTCTGAAGTTCCTTAATTAGACCATCATATGAAAAACAATCTCATTCTGGATAATGTTTCAGTTGAAAATAAGAATGTATTTCTTAATCAACTTTATTAGGTTTCCAAGTCATTATTAAATGGAAAAAAAAAACCCAACCCAAAAAACTCATGGCATCTGCAATCTTTATGGCTAAAAGCAGCTCTCCATTCTTTAGTGCCTTCAGGCACTAGGTGCCTATTTGCATATTCAGTTAGGAAAATTAATTCACAATACAGTTACATTTAAAAGCAAACAAACTTCCTGCTTAGGAATCTCCCAGAGCTGAACTGCAGATGTTAAATTGCAAACCTAGTTTCCTTAAAGAAGTTGTTTAATGAAAGAAAACTGTTCCGGATATTCCAAAATTACTTTCAAAATATGTGGCAGTCTCTTGCACTGAGCTTTACAGGGATGACTGTACTGTGGTCAAAGGGTTTACCCAAAGAACAAAAAGCTGTCAACAGATTTCTCCTTTGAAATAAGGAGCAGAAGCTATTATTACAACAGCACATACAGAATTAGTGTCAAATTCCCTTTTTTTCTCCTCTCCCCTCCTCCCCCTTTCACTTATTTCAGAGAGTATAAAGCATTCTTGTTTCCTTTTCAGCAAGGTGTTCTCAAAATCTCTGTAGACTAGAATACTGCATGAACAAAAGTTGGTTTAATGAATTACTTTTTAAAAACTTGTCCACTACTATTCAATTTTTTATGCATTTTGTCTACAATGGATTGATGTTGTATCTTTTAATATCGAAGAGTAGACAAAGTGAAAATTATCATAATGCTATTGTGCTTTTTTTTAAATGACAGATTTATATGCAGGATAATTCTGACATAATGCACATTTTGGAAAAAGATCAAGTAACAATGGGGTCATTTTTGTCTTAGTAGAGATTTTATCAGGTTTTAGCTCTGCATAGGAAGGTAAATGTATTCTCTGGTGAGTACATTCCTTTATGACAAAAGAAACAAATAGTTTTATTTAATTCAATTCTACTTGTTCCTGAAACTTTTTTGTTGTTTGTTTTGAGTAAATGGGATTTAATAAAGCATGTACATGCACTTTGGAGAGGCTTGGTCACTAAATTTGGAAGTTCTCATGTAAAACCTGATTTTAAAAAAGAAAAAAACAAACAAACCAGTGATGCTGATGTCTCTGAAATAAGGCTGTAGATGGGGATTAGGTTTTCATTTCCAGACCATTTTAGACTATATTCATGGTTGGCAGACCTTATTAGGGCTAGCTATATCCTAAATCAAATGTGACAACTAATTAATTAATTTCGGGCACATTATTCTCTCCTATTCTTCTCCTTACCTCCTAGTTTTCACTGCATCCTTGTTTTTCCGAAAATAAGTGGAAATTTTTATCCAAATTACAAGTAATCAGAACAATTATATGAGGAGGAATTGGAGTGGGCATGATGTGTTTAGGACCTTAAGGATCTTTCTGTCCTCCTGCTAGTAATATGTATTGAAAGTGATCTTGGGCTTGCCTAGCTGAATTATTTATAATCAGCAGGAAATTTTTAGTTTTACCTGGCAGTTGTTGCACCAAACTTGGACAGTGTGGAGAATTGTAGCTTTTGTCAATGTAAGCCATACTTTCAGGTGGCACATATAGAAACTTAAAAAAATTTATTTTAAAGTCATATGTATTAAAAGACAAAGCGAAATTATTCTTGCAACACTGTGGTGATATTTTAAGGTGTTATAATTCTTAATTATTGTATAAAATAGTGATGATTTGTCTACATTTCAAACAGCAACAACTCATTAGCTCTAAGCTCATAAAAAAATGCCTACAAGGAGCAGTTTTTGAAAATGTAGGATGGTGATTTATCCACAGTTAGACTGCTGTAGTCATGCATTTGAGATACTTGTGTCAATTTGGAGTTTGTATGAAGAGAAAAATCCGTAGGTTTTAAGCTAATTAACCTCAGAAATTCTGATTTGAATGAGCCTTTTGTTTAAACTAACTGATCACATATGAAAACTGACTTTTATATTTATTAAAACTGTGATAACAGTTTTAACAGCTCCCTTGTGAATACATGTATTCATAACATTACCCTCCTGAGTTATAAACACACAAAAACTTAGTGAAATACTGCTATTAGAGGCTTCTGATTTAATACCATATTTGTGCTCCCTACATGTTTTATACAGACAAGTATATAAAAGTATATTTTACTGAAATGGACTGACATATTGGAAAAAAAGCAGGAACTCCAACAGCACACAAAAAGGTCAAAACCCAATTGTCAGTATGTCATAAGTACATATTGACTGAAGAGAATGATACCAGAACACTCTTGAATATCGATTTTAAATTCAGACATCTCTTAATAGTCTGTTGATCTTGCATAGAAAGAGCTTGCTTCTTGTCTAACTTATAATGTTTCCTATTTGTAGTAAATTAAGTTTGTTGGTATGCTGCCTTTATGTATTTTTTCCCCTCCTTTCTCTTTCTTTTTGTTCAGTGTTGTAACTTTTACAGCATGTGTAACTCATTTGACACACAATTACTGAAATAGAGATGAAGTGTATTTTACATTGTGGAGTGTAGAAAATACATTGTTGAGGGTTTTCTTATGTGTGATACTCTAGATAGACTTAGGCAGTTTGACAGAAACCAGTTGTGGTTTCTCTCTTCTCTACTCAGAAGCATTATTTTTTTCTTCCTCTCTTACTCTCCTTTGCATTGGCAGGAAGTGCATAAATGGCATACAAAATTGTATCCATAGTGATGTCTGACCACGTAATTTCAATCTCTTAATTGTTCTTTCTTACGTCACTGAACTTGCAACTTGAATGACTTAGTGAAATATGCCATTTGTCTAGGACTTCACAGTGGTTTGTTGCTTTCAGCATTAACTGAGTTTGTGCACGTATTTTAGGATATATCTTCAATACTCAATGGCATCTGCACTTTTTTCCCCCTGGTTTTGAAATAACTTTTAGAAAAGAGTCAGGACATAAATATCTGTGTTTAAATGAAATAATGATATGGTAGGGGGCTTGATTCTTCTGTTTATTCCAAATCATCATAAGCTGTAGGTGCCTTTAATACCTCTCAGTTCTTTTCCATTGCAAGGTTGTATTAACAGTCTTGAGAAAGTAATGTGATAAATTATTCAAATGAACAGCATAGTGAATAAAGTTGCAACAGGAAAGCTTTACCAACAAATGTAAAACAACTCTAAATATATTTTTGTAGATAATAATTTTTACATCTGGAAGAATCTTTCATTATGAAAAGAGCAGAAAAATTATTCCCACTCAAAAAAGGGAATTTCTCAGATAAAAAATTTGTCTTCATCTTTACACAGAACTGAGTTTCCAAGGAGTCTGATAATCAGAGTATTCTGCTACACCTGACCTAGCAATTTAAACTGCAATATTAAATTAATTTCCTTTCTAGGATGGAACCCCACTTTTAGCTTTATATGTGCCAGATCGCCTTGAAAATATTTTCTGTGGATCTCATGAGATGATGTCCCAGAAACTTGACTTTTAAGACAAGAATGACTCACTCTCCATGGGCTGAATGCACAAGACACAAAGTAGGGATGAAAACTACTTCCTAATCAATTTTGGCAGTGCTTCAGAAATAGTATTTCAGTAGTATTTTCTAATAAGTTAAAGTAGAACTGTGTTTCATTTTCTTTTCATAATAGACACTTCATAATCAAAGCTATTCATAATTAAGGATGCAATAAATGTCTCCAAGCACAAAATTTTTAAACCCTTTTTCTTTTAATTTATATCCACATTAATTCAGACCAGTTCGTCTTTCTCAGGAAAAATGCTGCTCATCATTAAATGTATATAAGCTTATAAACTGCAGTACTTCCATTTCTCCTACACTAAGTATAATGCAGCGACTTCACCACTGTCATGATTTTAGCCCCAGCCAGCAACTAAGCCCCACATAGCCTCTTGCTCACTCTCCCTCCCACCGAAAGGGGGTGAAAATCAGAAGGGTGAAAGTAAAAAAAACCAAGTCAGTTCAGATAAAAACAGTTTAATAGGTGAAGCAAAAGCTGCATACACAAGCAAAGCAAAACAAGGCATTCATTCCCTGCTTCCCATGGGCAGACGGGTGTTCAGCCATCTCCAGGAGAGCAGGGCCCCATCACACATGATGGTGACTTAGACAAACACCATCCCTCTGAACATCTACCCTCTTTCTTCTTCCTCTTCTCCCTGCTTTATATACTGAGCACGATGCCATATGGTGTGGAATATTCCTTGGGTCAACTGGGGTCAGCTGTCCTGGCTGTGTTCCCTCTCAATGCCTTTTGCATCCTCAGTCTCGTCGCTGGTGGGGTGGTATGAAAAGCAGAAAAGGCATTGGCTCTGTGCAAGTGCTGCTCAGCAATGAAAAAGATATCCCTCTATTATGAACACTTTTTTTGGCACAAATCTGAAACATAGCCCCATACAAGCTACTATTGAGCAAATTAACTCCACCCTAGCAAAAACCAGCAAAGAATGAAAAGCCAGCTGAAAAATTTTTGTATTCATTAGGTGAAATACTTTCCTGTACAGAGGGCTCAGGGGAATAGAGCAGTTTCAATTTTTTTGGTCTGCCTGAAATTTAAAAGCCTGTATGATAAAATGAGATGTTTTGTACATAAACAAGAAGATCAATCTAAGCTCTCTAAGGGAAACTTATTATGAGTGATAGTGGTGCTCTGGTTTTTTTTTTCTGCTACATTGATTTATCCACTATAAATGTTTGATTTCAATCTAGATATGTCAAAATGGGACTAGCATAACATAGTATGCATAGATTTTATTTAATTTAGAATGCCATAACATCACTAAAATTTTGAGTTGATGTATTTACTGACTACAAAAGCCATGCCTATCGTTCTGAAACAAGGAAGTAATGCTATCCTTGAAGTAAAAAGAAAAAACAAAACCAAAAACAAAAAACCAAACTCCAACAAAATTATATCTTCAGATCATATAGAGAAATTAATTGCATTTTAGGACTTATAATTCCAAAAAGGGTATGATTACCTGCTCTTTTCTAGTTTTGAATAAATAAGCAAAATGTCTTATCCAATCATAGAATCCTGAAGAGGTGGCCATTTCCATCGAAGTTTTACATGTATGTTCACACATTTACAGTACAGTATTGCCTTTCTTGTAATGAATGGCATTGTAGGCTCGGGGAAAAACAGTACTTTGGATCTGACATTTCTCTTTGTCCTATGTACGTTTGTAGTGCTTATTGTAAATGCTTTCTTGCATTCTCCCAAGATGGCCTAGTGAAAACAAAAGGAAGGTACTGGTGGTGATGAATGTCTGCTTGGTGTACAAATGTGGAAGTGGTCAGAGTTTGTTCCTGAGCTTGTGTCTAGTTACAGAGGTTGAGGCTTCAGAGAGGAAGTCGACACTATTTTGGCAAAGTTCAAAGCCAGCTTTACATATATTTAGAAGGTTTGATGAGGAATCATGCTTCATCAGACAGCCTAACAAGTGGCTGTGCAATGCCTTGCTCCTCCAGTAGCAGTTTCTAGTGATGAGCATGTAAGGTGAAGTCCTTCTAGGGAATTTAAGAAGAGTAGGGCAATTGCTAGAATCACTAGCTAGAATCTGTGAACATGAGTGGTTGAGTCTTCATACTCATTTAAAAAAGCCAGAGATACCTATTTCTTTTTTCTGCCCGGTTGGTTTTCCTCTTTTTTCTTATTCTCTGTGAAGTATTAGACATGCAGTGTTTGAAGTTCTGTCTTCCCTCAGGTGTAGAAATAATGTTACTACCCTCCTTTGCAATATGATGCTTCTGATTATGAATTCTGAAAATGATCCTTATTCTTGTCTGAGCCAGGCACTCTAGGCTTTACTTATCTTTTTTTCCTGTCTGTCACTAGCCTCGTGTTTCCTTGTTCCTTTGAAAATTCCTAAAATAGTTTTTTCCACTTAGCAACAGACTTTTTATTCTCGGTTTCTTTCTGAGAATCAGCTTGCGTATTTTGAAATAAAAAATTGCTATATGATTATTTTAGTATTCGTAATACCAGGAATTTTAGAATTCTGTGAATATCATTTCTTAATCTTCTGTGGTGTTTCTGTGAATAAATGATGCTGCGTAGAAATTCTCTGAAGTTTTTAATGAAAATATTGAACAAAAAGAGGCTCATAATTACTGCCTTCAATCAGATAATACATTAATCAGTTCAGAAAAATATCATTATATGATATGATAGCTAATCCACTGGAAATTCATTTTGCAAAATGTTTAGGTGCACTAGTACAAATGTTTTATGAAACCAAGTTTTTAGTTTCCATTTTGCATTCTTTACAAAGTAATTATTCTTAAGAGACAGAACTGAAATAGATATGTGAAGTTTTTACTTTTAACCTCTTTTTGCTCTGTTAATAAATAGTTTGTGAAAGGATCCTGATTTGTTGATCAGTTTCTACTAAACAATCCCCCCTAAATTAATGAAGTACTTAGTTGTTGCTGCTTATTTTCTTAGTTCTACTCCACTGTTGGCCATCAAAAGCTCAGTATATAAGATAGATAATTCCCAATATGTGTATTTCCTATGCTTGATTTGTATTTCTTCTATTTCAGATGACTAAGGATGCTGAATCAAGAAAATAATTATAAGCATTTATTATTTTCCATGTACTAATTATGTTGCAGAGAATGGAAAGCTTTGAAACCCTAAAGATGCTATGTTCCCTGTTGTTTTAGCAGACTGGGGGAAGATTAACATGGAATGGTAGGAATGAGTAGTCTTAGGGAAATGATGAGGTCATTTTCTATAAAGGAGTGTCTTTATATCTTTATAGCTATACCTGAGTAATAGGCTGAAGCTAGTGATGATTTAGCTTTCCACAGAGCTGGTGTTCAGCATGGGATGGCTCTAGAATCTTAAACCAAGATCCTAAGTCCATTGATGTCTGGAAGTCAAAAGTCTGCAAAGGCTGCCTCACCAAAAGTTTTCATAAAGAAGAAAAAATGTACCAAGATATAGGATATGTCCTCCAAAAATGACTGTTGCTGAAGGGAAATGCATTGATGCATGAGGAATTTTCTGTAAGTGTTAAAAACTCTTCTTTCAGGCTTTAATGCCATCTATCAGTAAATTGGTTGATCAGAAATACTAAATCTAGGGATTATTTGTAGAAAAGATGCCTTATCAGAAATATAAAGGATGAATTTCAGTATGCTGATTTGAATTTTTGCAAATTCCAGCTTTGGACAGGATCTGTTCTGAATATTTCTGATCTGAAGATTTGATTCATTGATCCAAAAGTGAGTGGATAGTTGGTCAAGTGGGAGATTCTGGTTCTACCATACCTATTGCAACTGGTCTCTGTCACAAAGTTTATCTTTCATGTTGAGATTCTGGTGAGAGTAGTTGTGAATGACTTAATTACTGGTGAGCTTACAGTATCCCAGTTGATACTGAAGAATAACAAATGTGGTATCTGACAGATTTCATCTAAAGGAAACTGGAGGCTGTTAACTTGTTCATAAGACAAATGTGATACAGTGGTAAAAACAAACTGTTGAAGAAATAATATTTTCCCCTTTTTGTTGTTTTTCTGTTGCTGAGGAGCTTTGCTGACTCTAGAAATTTCATTAATTTCCTGGATTGTTCTCAGTAAGAGCTGCTTGTTTCTTTTTGACAATCACAGATAGTTTCTAAGATATGCAAAGGTGTTTTCTGCTGATGCGGTAGCTGCCTTCCCAAAATACACAGAGAATTAGCTTACTTTTGCCAATTTGAAGAGTGAATGCTTGGCTTCTTTCCCAGTTCTTTGTTTACTGCAAAATTTGTTGTTTCTTGAGCCACAACTATCTCCCTTTTACTGGTTTTTTTGGAGGGTTTTTTGGTGGTTTTTTTTCTTTTCTTTACACATTTTTTTTTACAACTATACTGATTGAATCATGCCAATCTTTTTCATACCTCATTTATTAGGCTTTCCCCCTTACACATGGATATCTAACTAGTTATAAATCCCAGCCTGAATCACTTGTGGGGTTAAAATGGACTTCTGGAGGACACCTGCTCATTTTTCTGTATTTTTATAGCTGTCTTCACAGTAGCATCTTCAAATATTTTTTTTCCAGTCTTTTTTTTTTTTCTTTCAGATCATTTGTCTATTTCTCTTTTCTGTACTTGATCTCCCTTGAATATCCTGTTCCCAAGAATTAGACTGAGTAATGACTTTTGAGTAAGAGTCTCCATCAAATCAAGTGTTTGATATCTGTCAGTTTTCCATTTTGCTGACCATGGCTTCTTGCAGGGACAGGCAGCTGCACACTGTCTATTGATAAAGCTGGCTCAGTAGAGTTCCAGTGAAGAGCAATTACTTTTTTCTTCCATTCTTCAAACTGTGCTTATGTGTATCTTAGAAGATGAAATGACATTGGCATTGACTCCTCCTTCAGTCTCTTCTTAGTGTGAAAGGAAGGCTTCCTTTGTTCAATTCCAATCAGTCGTCTCTTCATCAAGCTATATTGATTCTTTTTTCTTTTCACAGCAGGGAGAGCACATTTTATGTAGTGTGCGTCTCATTTCATTTTCATTAATAATTTGAGGAAAGTCAGGAAAAACCTCCACCTGCATTAGACTATCAAAGGATTTAGCCCAGTTCCTTTCAGAAAAGAACTGAAGGTAGTTGAATGCAGTAAAGACGAGATATAGATGACCACCTGAATCTCTCTAGATTTCCCAGTGTACTTGAAAGGATTGGATATTTTTGACCTGGAAGTTATTTGAGTTCCCTTCTATTGTTTAACCCATGATGTGGTACCATCCTATTAATTGCTTAAAGGAAAAAAAAAGTGAGAAACATTCTCAGTACTGCCAACCTAGCTAGTTAATTTGGAAGAAATATGTGATTGAATCATTGTGTATTAAATGTTTTCATTATTTGCAATTGGTTGAAACCCCTCTTCAATAAGGAAACAGCAGTTGTGTGGTTGAGTTTCCTTTCTCAGTGCTTTGTATCCTGCTAAATCTGAACAAGTTGACCATTTGTCAATGAATGTACTTCTGCATGCATTTTCTAGAAGAAGCAAATGCAAACAGAAGTAGAATAGAGAAAGTGAAAACTTGGAAATTATTTTAATAATAAAGTATATGATTCCATTTTTGATGAAAAATATTGCCAGGGTGATTCAGGAGTTTAGATCTCCTTTTTGTAATGTTTATAGCTGTACAGTACAGTATTAAAATAGTGCAATATATAGTAAAAATATTACGCCTTTAAGTCAAAGTCAAAGTTACTTTGCACTTTAAAACACAGAACTGAATTGTTTAGGTATTGAATATAGTTTTGAAAGTGCAGTGAGCAATATTTTCAAATTTCATGTAATGAAAAATGCAGTTATTGCTCCACTGATGTACTTTTAATGCTACTTTTAGATCATTGATGAAGATGGTTCTGAAGGTTCCTTTCACTTGAAAGTTTTACAAATTGCATTTCATGTTCAGCATCTCTTAGTATTGGATTCTTTTTTGTGAGGTGTCATTGGTCATGTGGGTGCTAGAAAGATGAGTAGTCTTTGGTTACAGTATTAGGATGCTATGAAGATAGTTTATAAAGAGGCAGGCACGGACAGAACCCATCACTGAGAAACCACATTTATAATTTATGAGACTGCTGGTCAGGGGGAACAGTTGCATCCATTAGTAAAAAGGAAGATGAAGAAGCTAATTTAAGGGAGGAAATGCTGAAGACAAAAAGGGAAACAAATTGGAGTCTTAGTCCTGTATATTATATGAAATTAAAAACATGTAAACTTAAGAAATGGAGGTGTAATTTCATCTTACATTCCTGGTCTCTGCACAAAGTACTTAGGTGTTCTCCATAGCTTTATGGTAAAAATATAGATTAAAAACTTAAATCTGTTTTCTGGGAGTGTTTTAAGTATAGAGTTGTTCATGAATGTTATCTCACTAAAACGGTGGTGACCAGAATGTTAATATTCATCCCCTGGTAAAACACCTCTGTTGTTATAGTTTTAAAATGTTGTTCTTTTAGACTGGAGCAGAACCCCATATTGGTAGGTCCTATAGAAGTAGAGCTTACTCTGTGTGTATGTGTGTGTGTGTGTGCGTGCGTGTGTGTGTGTGTGTAGATATACACACCTACACACACATATGTGTTTTTAAACCTAATTCACACAGTGGACTCTATCTTCTTTCATTAAGATGAATTCAGCTCTTTTCTGCCTGTACTCTTATCAGGCAGACAGGTGAAATACAGCTTATATTTTTAGAGCTGTGAATAGTAGTAAGATCCATGCTTCTGTTCCTATAACACCAATACTTTAGTTTACATTTTGATGTCATTATGATTACTTATCAATATGATTGTGATTACTATTGATTTAAAAAAATATCCTGACAGGATAGGGAATCTGTTAATATTGGGTATGAGGACATTAAATTCACATTAAGATAAAACTGGTGAAATAAAGAATCAGTGTAGCTTTGCCTATGTACATTACTGAAGAAGCTCAACAAATACAAGTAAAATCCAAAATGCAATCATTATCTTTTTAAATAATACTCCTATTCTTCATATAATAGCACTTACTCAGTGCATCTTTTCCTGTATTCTGATATCTGGTCCATGTTATTTTTAACATGAATTAACAGAATTATAATGTGTTTTAGGCCAGAAGAGCCAGGTATGTGCTTCAGATCTACAAGTATTGGTTTTCTAGCCATACAGTGGAATTGTGCTACACATATATGCAAATAAGAGAAAAAGGAACAGTATTTAAAAGCTTATTTCTCATCTTTTTAGAAATTCCAGTTTTCATTCATATTTCCTATCTTTCCTCTTCTTTGATTGTGTACTATATGATTACCCTACCATATGAATTTTAGACTTCAAACTACAGGCAGGAATGAACTATTTAAAGACGTATTTCCTCATAAAATGTTCATTCCACCTGCCACGTCCAGTCCAGCTGAGTTTGGTGAATCTGCAACTCTCAAAACTTCTTTCCTGACCCTTGAAGATTACAGTTTTCCCACCATCTACTGAAATGGATTTAACGAAATTAATCATTCATAGATGAAAGTTGTGCCAGTTTTTGTGAAGCTATTGGTCCTGCCATCTTCCATTGATGTGGTTGCCAAGGTTTTTCCTGACAAAATATCCTAAAAAAGATAAGGCCTTAAGAGAAGAAGCTGAGCAGATGTAAAATGCTGATCCTAACACTTGTGGATATGCTATGCCTTACTGAGATATGTAGAGCAACAGGCACGAGGGCCCACCAGGTTTAATAGGAACGTGGTGGTTTTTTTTAACTGAGATCCAATGGTTTGCTGTAGTTTTCCTGACTTTGTTGCTATTTTAAGAGTCTTTTACAATTTATTGAGTAAGACAAATTTTATCTCTTAATGTAGTAGAAGGAATATTTGAGATAAAGTCCAGAGACCTATCACAGATGGTAGGGCAGAATGCTGCAGTATCTTTCAGCAGTCCTCTTGTCTCCTTAGGCACCTGCTTTTCTCTAAGACAACTCAGCTATACATAATCTTGTGTTGGTGTTACTAGACTTCTATGATCCCACCTAGTTTGTTGATAAGGTTATCCTTAATAGTTGGTGTAGCTAGATAGAACATCTCAAAAAGTTATTCTCAAACACCACATGGAAATTTAGATGATAATAAAGCCGAATAAAGTGTAATAATGAGTAAGTTTTTAAAATCAAAGCTTCCTTTAAAAATACACTGAAAGTGTACTGAAATTGTTGTGGTTGGGTTTTGAAAATGTAGCTTTAAAAGGCATATTTTTGAGAAATATCAAGCTTGAGCTGGATTTGAATCCAGCTTCCTTGAAAATTCAATATATCACATTATCATTATTTAGACACATTTCAAGTCACAGAACAGTGGGAAAAATATGATTCTACTCATTACATGATTATTTATTCTTTTAACATGCTGTGAACTTCATTGTGCAGAGAACATTACAGTTAAATATGTTAAACAGAACAGCCATAAATGCTCACACTAAGTAATAATGGTAATAGTATCAGGTCACTGATATCCATTTTTGGGAAGTGATAATTTTATTGGAGAACAATATTCACGTTGCAAACATTTCTTGTCCTTTTATAGACAATTGTTTCAATAAGAGTTTAGTCAACACTGGCATCATAGGGAGAAAATTGTGTACCTCAGCTACTGTCCTGCCTGTGGCTGTAATGAAGTCTCTGTAGTAATCTAATTGTATTTACTTAGGAAAAATTTCATTTTTAATTGTCAACATAACGCCCATCAAATTGTCGGTAAAAATGTACTGACTTAAGCCTTGTTGGCATTGATGACAAAACCGTACTTTGTGGCCAAGAAAAAAAACCAGATTCTTCTGAATTATTAAACTTCAAATCACATAAATTATGTAATCAACTGACTTTATGTACAGCTTGATAGTGAAGCTATTTGCATGTGTTCTTTCCTTTAGATTTTCAAGGGTACAAAGGGATTTCCAGATGTATTCATTAAAATACAGTTTTGGAGTGTTGTATACAATTCTACCTTTATTTCTGAAAGTTACAGGAAGAAAAATCCACAGAGGAACAAAAAAGCATCACACTCTCAGATTGGAATCCTGAAATCCCTCTGATTTGACACCTACATGACAAAAGTAGTCTATGATAAATATTTGTTTTATTTTATTGAGAGGCAGAGTTTATGTAGTCACCATCCTTGGGGTTGGACCAGGTCACCTCTTTGAACTCCATTCTGTGATTCCATGACATACCCTAGTACAAGTCTCAGAAGAATCACACTCTCCAAATGCTTTTGAGCTACTGAAGCAGTTTTAGTAGTGATTGATCCCAATTATACTAAAG
Source organism: Orthonyx spaldingii (assembly GCA_013397795.1). Classification (NCBI taxonomy): domain Eukaryota; kingdom Metazoa; phylum Chordata; class Aves; order Passeriformes; family Orthonychidae; genus Orthonyx; species Orthonyx spaldingii. The sequence goes on along the minus strand of VZTJ01004180.1, from coordinate 717,828 downwards.
AGAAAAATAAGTAAAATCCTACAAATACAAAATTGCCCATCACAGCAATAAGCATTTACACTGTTTTGCATGTAATGCACAATAGAGTGATAAGGCTTTTATCATATCTGGCCAACAGTTTGTGGTCCAATGACTGTTTGTAGTAGGGTCAGTTGCTGACACAGTTTTGGCTGCCTTTGAAAGGCTTGAATGGCTAATACCATAAGGAAAAGACTTAGCAGGTGTTAGGCATAACCCATTTAAAATTATTTAAGTGGAAGCTGCTCTCTTCATCCAATATTTAATTCTCTAAGAATACAGCTCTACTACCTTGTCAATCTACTCATAGCTGATATAATCCCAACCAAATCAAGGTAATACAATATTTTTCTGTTAATTTTGGAAGTATTACGGATTACCAAACACTTGCAGAACAGAAAGAACAATTCATCTGCTTCAACACATACTGGAAGTGACAGCAAGAGCTTCATGTACAGCTTCTTGATATTTTAAATGCTTTCCAAGAAAATTCATCCATTTATTCATCAGGCCTTTTCAAAACCCACTTACTTCCCGTGTTCATATTTGTTTTTATAATAAACTTCTTGATTTCATCCCAAGTCTCCATTTTAGAGCCACGGTTGGGATGTAACATGCTAAGCATTCGTGTATTTGCTACACAAGAAGTGATATGGTTGTTATAGCACTTTCTGCTCTGTGTGATGCATTTTTCACTATGTATGGTAAACTTTCAGCTAGAGTCTGTAAGGAAAACAGTAACATTATTTTCTGCTGTAAGCTTAATGCCACGTACTGTGTGAGGGGAAGCAAAATGAATGACCTTCTGTAGTGTCATACAAAGAGACCTCTCCCCAGCATTTGCTGCTGGGCAGAGGCTGCGTTACTTTCAGAGTGAGTGGGGAGAGCTAGCTGGTTCAGGTAAATCATCTATATGATGTTTTGAGCTATGGCTAGTTATGATCAGATTGCTTTTTGTTTGTTTTTTTTTCCTCTAAATGCTGGTATGAAGAATTTTCCCTGCTAGCCATAGCTCTTCTGTACCTGAAGTTCTACAGCTCATCCAATTCCAATGTGTTCCTTACCAACCCAAATGATGATTAGGTCTAGATGCTGTCATACTGTGAATTTATATTTTAAAGTTCCTAAATGGTTTTCATTCTTTCTATGAGTTAAGAAAATAATGCATAGAGAATCAATCAGCAATGAAAATGTCTAGGAGCAGTGTTATGTTCCAGGAGAGAGTTTCAACAAGAGGTGTGGGTCACCTTCCATGGGTTCACAGGTCCAGACAGCATCCTGCTTCAGAATGGGCTCTCCGTGGGGTCAGAAACTGATACCTCTGGATATTCTAGCATGAGATCTTCACTGGTATGGATATCTCCTCCTCCATTGCCCTCATGAGCTGTAGGGGGACAGCTTGCTTCACCAGGCCTCACAGAGTTGAACAGTGTACAGTGATGCCTGGCTGTGGTGTTGGAATAAAGCATCATTGTATTTAATGATTGTGGTGCAAAGGGTCTGTTCCTTGGGACTATATCCACAGTTTTAGGACCAGTGCTATTTCTGACATTCTCATGATCTGAGAGCTGACTTTTCAATTATTTATAATGAAAACATTTTTTTCATAGGTAATATATAAAGTCACAGGAAAATGGAAATGGTGTAAAAAATACCAGTTACTTTAAATCTCAAAATGTAATAATACATTGCATTTTTGTTGCAATGGCTGGCTAAATAAATGTGTAGAAACCCATTATAAGGAGAAAGTTGATTAACCTATTTGTGTACTCAGTTTCTGGATTCCTAAGGCATTTACACACAGCTAGGATGAAAACTGCCAGGTTATGATAAGAAGATAATCAGAGGTCTTAAAACCTGATCATACTTTGTTTTGGGAGGATGGAGAAATGTCATTGAGGGAAATTTTGTTTGTAAAATTTACTACATAAATAAATTGCTAAACATTACATTTAATTGACATCGAGGGCAAAGAGAAGCAATCATGATTGAAAAAAAAAATGACAAAAATGCCTGTTTGCTAACTTATTTAAAACCTACTTAGTAAATCCTTTATTTCTGTTTTGACTTATTTCAGTGATATATGTATTGTCATAATATTGATTATGTGTTCTATGATGTGGCTCTAATTATTCACTGTGAGTTAATTTATTCTATTAATATCTCATTCACTAGAAGAATGCTAAAACATAAAAAATATTGATTTGGATAAATATCTAGCAACACAGATATTTACATGAATGTTTTTGGGCTTAACATTTTAAAAGTCTTATGAAATCAACATTTCTTTGATCCATCAAATTAATGTAATCTGGTTTTTATTTCTCATTAAATCAACTGACTCATTTTTGTGCATTTTTTACTTTCTTTTAGTAAAAACAAAGGCAGCTTTTTAGTGCAAAACTGATTGTTTTATATGGTTTATAAGTTTGTTGAGTTTGTGCTTGTTTGTTTTCAATTTTTTTGTTTTCTTTTTTCTTCTTCCTCCTGAGGGCAAAGCCTATTAAAACAACATTTCTAATGGGCATATTGCAGAAAGAACTCTTACATAAACAGCATGAGACTAATTTCATTTTTAAGCCACAGAGAAAAGTTAATATCTTCCAGTCGAAAGGCAATGTGACAGCTGAATATGAATATAAATATCTGTAAAAGAAAGTTGAGGAAAAAATTTAAACTACTTCTTATTAAATGGCATAAACACTTTTGTACTAAAGAAGCATTAAGTTCTTTAAGCAGTTTGCAAACAGTTACTGCTTGCTTGTGCGTGAGAAGAACTTAAAACTAGTTCAGAAATTCAACAGATTAAATTATATCCATTTCTTAAAGGGCAAAATGAATTTTTGTTTTTGTAAAATAAGGATGTATGTATAACAGCATCAATTATTAATTTAATTTGCTAAGTATAATAAAATAGTGAAAACTTCATTTATGAAAGATGTATTTTAGAAAGGAAAGATTTTTCTTCTATTTGTATGAAAGAGTGTACTGGCTACAAGCTAATGAGGAAAATTATCTTAGCCGAAACCAGTACCTGACTCTCTTTCTCCAGAACCAAATTTTCCTGAATGATTGCATAAAAGACAATAAAAAGATACTCAGAAATAGAGTGTAAGATACATGAATGGATTACTTTTATATTTTTAATAGTTTCTTGCCAATAAATTTGAAATGGAAATCCAATTTGAAATAGACACCAAAGGTTTACTTTAAGTTCACAAAATCCACTAAATTCATACTAGATGCCTAGTAAAAATGACATTGATGTGGTTAATGCCAGATGAATGCATTTTTCTGTGACCACAGAAACTGATTTTCTATACATTCTGAGATAATCTTCATGTAATATTATATGTGAAAAACAGACCTCTCATTTACTTACTTATACTTACATCTTTCTTTTCCAGATGACACGAGAGCAGTATATATTAGCAACACAACAGAACAGCCTTCCAAGGACTGAACATCCTCAGTTTTACCCAGTAGGGATTTATGGATGGCGAAAGAGGTGCTTATACTTCTTTGTCCTTCTGCTGTTGGTTACCATGATTGTTAATTTAGCAATGACAATATGGATTTTGAAGGTTATGAATTTCACAGTGGTAAGTATTACAGTAACTTTATGTACCCCATTTCTTCAAGCACTAACTTCTAGTTTTTTCTTTCTCCTGTACCATTTTATGTAGAAATCTTATAATTTTGGATGAAAAATCATATGTATTTCTTTGAATGTTACTTCAGATATTTATACTTTTTATACATATTCTGCAGTGAGTGGATCCACTGCAGAGATGGTGCCCTATCTATTCTGATATTTTTGGTTAATCATATCTTCTGAAATTATACATAGATTTTAGATTTTTTTTTTTGTTTGCCAAATCAAAAATGTCATGATGACTGCCCTAAACATCTTTTGTTTTCTTGTCACCACTGAATAATAAGCAAGAGGATTTTACTTTATCTGTTCTGTATAGTATCTCTCTTAGGAGGGAGCTGGGTTGGTCAGGCCAACTTATGGTTCCTTTTACAGTTTTTTTTATTCTTTACATTTTTTTAGAGTTTACTGACAATTTGGACTGTGTTTCACGTAGAACTTAGGGTAGCTGTTTTGCTACTTGTTGATAGGGGAGTAGGTGAGTCTAAAAGACACGTGCATTAATGAGTCAGTCTCTGGCTGGAATCTTTAATATCAGCAAAGTATTTCAGATGTATGCTTCAAAGAACATCTGTGTTCAGTGGAAACTGTGGTAGGAGTGCGTACTAGCTGGCAGCAGAGTAGTGTCTTTTTGTACATCAAAAGAAAAGATAGAACTCTACATGGTTTAAAATAGCAGTGTTTCTGCTAGGATCAATGCAGTCTTTCTCAATTTTAACCTTCATAATCCATATTTTAACGTAGTGAGTTATAAATTTCTAATTCCTAGGGTCATACAATATTTCTGTTCTCCATTAGTTTATCAGAAATAGAAGAATAGCCAGGAAAAACAGCATAAAACATATGTCTAAAATTGTTCTATATCTGTTGATGTTCTGTAATGCATGGGATTATCTAAGACTGTTGTCTGGTGAGACATATTGCAAATACATTGATTCTTCTGAGTTTTCCACTAGTGGATGAATATGTTAAATTCATATTTTGATGACTCTATGACTTGAATATTCATGTACAGAAAAGTTTGTGAAAATCATGGTGGGGGTTGCCTTTTTCACAGGGGGCAATTTTTTTTGTTCTGTTTTTTCTTTTCTTTTTTTTTTTTTTTTTTTTTTTTTTAGGGTTAATGTGCTTTCAAAATAGGACACCCATAAATGTTTTTTTAGAATAATTGGTCATTTGTACTGGAAACATATTTAGGCATAAATGTTTTACGGTTTTAAAATATAGATGTTTTAAAAAGCACAACATTTTTCTCTGTGCAAAAGATTGCATTCCAATAGAATATTTGAAAGTACTGCTTCCATACCTAGGGATTGTTTGACTTTCCACAGTACAAGCTATTATAACACTATCCAGTTTAAATCTCTTTGATCATGCAATTTTTAAAAACAAAACCAAAAGAGAAATTTTGACATATTTTTCTTTCCTGCATGTCAAAATTTGTTGGAAAGTTAAAAGTTTATGGCGAATTACTAAGCCAGTGCAGGAATCTAGTACAGAAAACAAACAGATTGTTGCAGCTCTTATAAACATCTTTACCATGATCATATTAAATTCATTTTTTAAATTAGATGCTGAAGAATGAGTTTACTCCTGCAGATTCACGGAATGGTAGTCTGCTACTTTGAGTAGTTAGTATTCACATTGAAATCTCTGTACACGTTCCAAAATTGATTGCTAGAAGGTTGTCATGTTAAATTTGAGTAACATCTTTATACTTATGTCCTCACATGCACATTTGAGCACGAGTGGGAAATTTGTATCAAGTCTGAAGGAGTTACCTTCTTAGGGGCAGATGTTTGAGACTAAAATAATCTGGTTTATGAACCTAAAGTTCATATATTTAAAAAGGCAATGGCTTTGAAATACAGATGTATTTATTCCATGTGCATGTATATATGTACAGATAGATATAATAAACTAAGAAATTTTATTTGTATAACTGGACAGTGATAGGAAATCAGAAGTGCAGCTAGAAACCTAAGGAGTAGTTGCTCAAAAGAGGAATATAGCCATGATAAAAATAATTGCTGAAATTGGACTGCTTTGATATTTTGACATTATTTTAAATTATTTCCTGTTTTAGTGTTGAGCTTTCTGTAAAGACAATAATAATTGCACCACTTCAAAGGGTCATGCAGAGCCAGGTCATGGTTTGTCATTGCTGTCTGACAATTGCAACACTGTTAATTTGTATTAGCTGTAGACTTTCTATTTTTAATTGCAAAGCTACAGCCACTGACAATTTGGCATAATAAAAGCCTTCCTACAATCAAGTTTCTAGTTGGAAACGTTTTCTGAATGTACTGACCTTGCACATAAAAGTCACATTCTGCATCTGAGCTAGTTATCCCATATTGTTTTTATACTCAGAGAAGAGAAATAGGGTCTCTTGTAAGGCATTTGTCTCATAGTAAGATAGGCAACTGACATGAATTTTTCTTAAGGTAAAATGTTGAATAGCTTACCAAAGAAGTAATTTTTGAAAAATGGTTTATTTGAAGTTGTGTAAAAATATAGTACAGGCAATCTGTGCAAGTCTCCTTTTATCAGATTATGTAGTATGACTAGGAAACATAGAGAAATGTTCAGGATACAATCTCTTCTTCCAGTGTACAAGGTAAGAAACTTGAAAAGTCAATGCAAGTTACAAATAATTGCCCTGATAATATGTATCAGATGAGCAAAACTAAAAGTAATTAATATCTGTGTAGCAGGAAAATTAGATGGAGGAATCACAGATGTAGTAATTTTTGAAAGATATTTTCCCACTGGGGGCTTAGTTTTACTGTCTTTTAATGTCGAGCCAAGCTCTCTTACCTCACTGTTCAATTATCTTTTTAGAAAGCTGTGGCTAAGAAGGCCAATGGCATCTTGGCCTGTATCAAGAATAATGCAGCCCTCTGTACGTGGCACTGGTGAGGTCACACCTCAAGTACAGTGTTCAGTTTTGGGCCCCTCACTCCTAAAAGGACATTGAGGTGTTGGAGTTTGTCCAGAGACGGGCAACAGAACTGGCAAATGGTCTAGAAAACATGGCTTATGAGGAGCAGCTGAGGGAGCTGGGGTTGTTTAGCCTGGAGAAGAGGAGGCTCAGGGGGGACCTCATTGCTCTCTGCAACTGCCTGAAAGGAGGTTGTAGTGAGAAGGGGTTGATTTCTTCTGCTGTGTCTAAAATTAAACGATGAAAAGAAATGGCCTTAAGCCATGCCAGGGGAGGTTCAGATTAGATATTAGAATTTTTTTTTTTTTGCTGAAAAAGTAGTTAGGCATTGAAATAAGTTGCCCAAGCAAGGTGTGAAGTCATCATCTCTGGAAGTGTTCAAAGGTCTGTATGTGGCACTTGGGGATATGGTTTAGAGGTGGTTGTGGTGGTACTGGGTTGATGGTTGGACTGGATGATCTTAAAGGTCTGATTTTCAAAGGAGACATGCAAAACATCTTGGAAAAATCAAGCTGGGAACTAAAATCTGTTTGTCAGTATATAAAATAATAGCCTTAAGGGACTTGAGTTTCATGGAACATTTATAATTTCCTTTCCTTGCACTAACCTTGGCATGGTTCACAGGCTACCCCATGGAAATGTCTGTCTTTCGCTTTCCATCAGGAGGTAATTACCTCTGACTTAGTCTATGTTATATGTGTTTAATGAAGTTCGAAGCTGTTAGTTACTTTTTTCTGTACAATTGCTATACTAGAGATTTCAGGAAGGATGGGACACTCAAGTCATGACTTGGTACCAGAGCCACAGGGTAAAATATGAATGGTTTTGTGTTTACAACATGCTGGTTATTTCACATATGTAATATATATGAATTTTAAAGGCTTGTGTGGAAAGAAATATTTTTTTACTGTGCCTGCATTCTTGTCATTCTGTATTTACATGGACCATGGCATAGGTAATTAGCTGATTTTTTTAAATAATCTAATCACTTGAGCATTATTCTCTGATACAATTTTCATTTTGCATCATCTTTAAGTTATTCTAACCTCAACAAAACTATAATTTTATATAATTTATTCTTCATATAGCTGTTAATGAATAAAGTATATTGACACTCTGTCAATCTGATTAATTACTGTGTAAAAGAGATTTACTATGTATTTTTGTTACTAACCAAATACCAGCGTAGCAATACATAACTGAAAGTTTCCTGCACGTATTTCAAATTAGCTTTAAAAAAGGAAATTCAAAGTATTCCTCTTATTGTTGTGCTGTGACATTGTGAAATGACATGGAACAATCAGCATAGAAGCCTAGGTCCAGCTCTTAATGGGAGAGGCATTTAATAACAGCTCATTTATACATTTTCTAATATGTGATCAATTTGCATTGATAATGACACTTAATATTGTGTTGTTCCATTGCTTATTACATTGCATTGACATCTGGAGTTTGCTAGAGCTGAAAAAATGGTAGTTAGAAAAAAACGCTCATGTGAACCCCTTTAGTTCTTAGATCTCTTTTTGTGGCCTGTGACAGCACCAAGTTATTTTACTGGTTTTGGTTGTACATCTGGTTTTGTGTGTCTTCATATTCTGATTACACTTAGGAATCCGTATATGAAAAGACATTTTGTGACCCCCTGTATTCAACCACCTACTTCAGATGTTTTCCCTTGCCATAGTTACTTGTGGTGTTGCAGTAAGTTTTGACTGCTGTCATGACACGTTGTCTGTATTGATCCATGGTAAGTTCCTCTTGCCAGTACTACTATGGGAATTACTTTTAAGATCAGGAACCAGACAACTTATCATCTGGGTAGAGGCAGTTATTTCTCCAGGGAATTTGAACAGCACTTGAGCTTCAGATATAAGCAGGGTGTAAAGCGCAGTTTGAATTTCCTGGCTAGAATGCATGTGCTTCATGCCCCCAACTGAGCACACTCTGGTTGCTGGCTGCCTAACTCTGGATTCGTGTTGTATGGACAGCAGGTAGTTTGCAAGTGGAATGTCTGCCAGAATATACACAAGCCAAGTAAACACGATTTTTTTGTTATGTGACAACATATATAATAAAGCAGATATATATAACCATTAATTCCTCCCTATTTGCGTCATTGCACATTATTCCCATATTCCTTTGCAAGTTTCAATTTTACAATTGGAAACTTTCAGATCTGCAAAAGTCTAAATCTGAATTATAACAGTATACTAAAATTACTTATAGAGATCAGTAAACATGATATATTGTTCTGGGTTTTGGTTGATGTGCAAGAATGTGGAAATCTTTCAGCTATTTAGCTTTCTGTGTTGGGACACACACACAGTTATGATCTTAATATCCAATATGGAGACAACACTCATAATTACTTTAAAAGTACAATTTCTCCATTAAAGTTATAATTTGATACTTAAAGTTTTAGTAGTACAGCACTAAAGCAACTTTGTTCAATGCTTATATCTAGATGTAGACCAAACTGTCTTGGCATAGTGAAGAAAAACAAAATCTATTTGTGAAACTATACTGTAACAGTCATTATCCATTTCTCAACAAGCATGACAATAATATAAACAGTTAGGTTTCTAAGTTTCTTTGGCCACCCACATGTCTTTATTTGATGGTCAAAACAGTATTTTGTTATCACTTCAGTACATTCTGCTAATCTATGTGATGAAGATATGTGTTTTCCCATAGTACAATGAATACCATTTCAAGTAGAACTAAGGCAAGGGTCTTTTACATTTGCTAGATAATCTTTGAGACATGTACAATTTGTAGTAGGTTAGCATTTCAAATTTATGAAGTTCTGTAATTTTTGTTCTTGTCTCAAAAACAATTTTGTTGTTTGGCAAACAGAAAACTTCTTTCATTTGGCAAAGGCAGCAGTTTATTAGGTTTTGAATAAATATGAACAGCAGCAGTTGATGTATATTTAATAAATATATTCTATCACATCTGCAGATTTAATTTACTTCAATGGCAATAATTTATGGACAATAATTTATTTAAAACTGTAAATGATCTAATTTTTAAAACTTTTTATCTATTAACTAGGTAGAAAACTATTTCTCTAGATCCATCAGTGTTTTAGCTTTCAAGAACACGAAGTTCTGTTTTGGGATGAATGCAAGAAAGTTCTTCTTTCCTTTTTGTTTGGTTTTTGTAGTGACAAAGTTCCAGTCCAGAGCAGGCAATATCATTAATTATCAATGATTAAGAGACTTAGCCAATATATGAAAGACTAAGGTTCAAATTGTCTCTAATGTAGATCATGTTCCAGATAAGTGTTTTAGCCATAGGTTGTTAGTCCTTCTGATTTCTGATTATTAATTTTAATAGATCCATGACATTTATCTTGCTATTTCTTAATCTCAAACCTTGCATATCATCCTTGTAACAAATTTTATTGACAATTTCAATGAAATAGCTGTATATTCCTCAGGAATATTTTCTGCAGAGATTTATAATTTTTTTTTTAAATTCGATTTATGAGTTGAAAAATGTCTAGAAAATCCTCAGCCAGCTAAAATGAGTACTAGAAACCAGATATATGTACATGCACATGTATACAGGTATGCACAAAGTCTTATTTATATAACTGACTATGTTCTCATATCCTTAAGGTGCACTGGAAATCAGAAATTTAAGCTTCTTGAATGAACCTGTCAGCGCCATGAATAATTCAAAAACTTACTTATAGAATGTCAGCAAATTAATCTTGCTATCTCTTAATTTTGTTTGACCTTTTTTATGTCATTTTTTAACATTCATATGAAAGCACAGCTTTATAGAAGTGGAGGGTATTTTGTGCAACTTGTGTCCTCGTTCATTTCCAGTGCAGTAGGTAAGACTGAACTGATTTATTTATACTCTCTTTTGAGCATTTCACATATTTGCTCTCCTGAGCACAATGAAAAGCTCATTTTAAACATTTCTAATACCATTCCTCTTTTTTTTTCCAAAACACTTATTTATCTTATCTTGTATCTGTACCTCCTGTATTATATACCTGCTTTCCTAGTCCTTGTGGAGACGAAAAAAGTCAGTGTCATTGCAAGTATGGTGTAGGTTTACTTGACTGTACAGTAATTAATATAAAATCTGTTGTGTCACAGTGGAAAGGCATCTAATCCAATATCAAGTTTGTGGTACATAAGGCAACAGCTTTCATGAAAAGTCAAACCACTGTTAATCATATTTGGTTAGGTATTTTACAGTACTAGGCATCTCATGGAAAGACATCTTTCAGTAAAAAGAAGGAAGGTATTGTTTAAAACAATCCTATTTAATAGCACTTCTCAGCAAACATAATCTCCCTTGCTTTAATGTGCAGGTTACATTATTGATTCTGTGTGTCTGAATGCAGGTCTTAAATTTTTTTTTTCTGGGACATATATCTGTACATTTTAGGGTCTGTTTTTACACATGATCTCTGATGAAGAAAGAATGGGATAAAATTAGTTTCTCATTTTTATATTTGTTTGGTCATTCAAATTTAATGGCAGAGTACCAATAAAGTTCCCAATAGAAAAGGGAAATAAATACATTGCACCCTGTATAGTCTTGTAAAAATGTGATTTAATCTTTTTACACAATTGTTTAAGCAATTTCAACCTGACCTTACAGTGGCTTTGGAAAATTGTACTGTAGTATCCAGGTCTTGACTTCCTAGGGAAAATTGCCTTTAAAAAAAAGTTTACTTTGTACACACACATTGAGAACATAAAGAGGCATTTGTCTGTCCAAGGTCACGTCTTGCTTATTTGTCTCATTGCTTTAGATTTGCTTCATTGAGTGTCAGGACTGACTTGGAATCAGCTTAAGGGACACAGACGTGACTTGTACTTTTATGCCACGTCAGCTGACCAACATTTCAAAGGAAACTTGTCCTTGTGTTTCAAAATGTGGATGGCTACATCTTCTACCATTCCCTGGAGTAACTCTGATTGTGCATTAAACCATGACTGGTGCAACCTCTTGTAAGAGTCTTAACATTCAAAAAAAGACACACAGAGCGTGGCTACAGAATGTACAGAAGAGAGCAACAACAGCTTAAATTCACGTGATAGGTTAGACGAAGATGTGTGTATATATATATATATACATATATATGTATATATTCAGTTTGTGGATATTTACCTTCTATGAAATAATCATGTGTTTAAGCTGAGTGAACAATGTTTACTAGACACCTTATTCTTAATCATTCACTGTGTAAATAGGCTGGAATAAATATCTCACTTTTTTTTTTTTTAATATTTGCTTTCATGAAAATTGCATTAAGTTAATTTCCATTATAGGCTCTCTGTTCCCTTTCCATGTGTATTCTAGCATGACATTGGTGTTTGTAGAAAATGAGATTTTCAAGAGAATATTGTATAAATATGATTTTGAATTCTTAAAGGTATATCAAGTAAGATAGTTCTGACACTTATATTTGTCCAAGTGCATAGCTTGAATAGCACATATTTGAAGAATGGTTTTGATGCACATTTTTAATGAGGGGGGAAAAGGAGAAAAATAAATAAATGAATTTGAAAATAATCAACAGAAAGTCATTATATGGAAAGAAGGCTAATGCATCAGCATGTTTGTCTCAAGTAGAGCCACTAAATCATACTCAGTTAATTTTATAATTCAAGCCAAGCAGTAATATTTTGTAAGTTTATTTAGCAGTGATTAGAGAGAAATCAAACCACTTGAACAAACTTTAGTTACTTAAAAGCCCCAATAGTCTGTATGAATAATGAAATATGTCATTCTTATTTCCTTTCTTTTAGTGGGATGACTTATCTGAGTATAGAGTGCAACAAAAAATTACATTCTCTGCTTGGAATCCTGCTTTTATTTGTACAAATCTTCCATCTTGAAATACATAACCAAGTCTGTGTACAGGAGCAGAATGTACTCATGTAAATCTAGCCTAAATTATACCTAGCACATTTAGGAATTATAATAAAAAAGAAACAGGAAGATAAGATAGAATACATAGTGATAAATGTCTTACGTGGGAGAGTATTTCCTCTTCTTTCTTATAAGTCAGGATATTAAATGTGTGATTGGAGTCCCGGACAGGATTAAATGATGAATCAAATTTTTCACAGATGCAGAAGCAAGGACATTTTTTTTTAATAAAAAAATTCGAATAAGGTGTTTGTCTGTCCTGCGGAAAAAGAGGAAAAAAATTTCAAGACCTTTATCCGAAAGATACAACACTGATGAGGGTATCTTATTTATGCCTGACAAACATATTTTACTATACTGCTAGGTACAATCAAGGAATAAAAATCAAGAAATCCAGAAAAAGCAGATACAATGTAGACAATGTAGAAGTAGTGGAAATACCACAAAATAGAAGTCAATGTTAATACACTGTCCTAAACCTCTTAATTGTGATATAAACTCGGCTGCCTTTTCTGAAAAAGTCTGGTCCATCAGAGCTAGTCCAATGATTTGTTATTCAGGCAGCATGGTGCATACCCTGTCTGTCACATCAGTTTCCATCAGACAATAACATAGACCTGACCATTTTAGTGTGACGTTCTGTTAAGTACAACAAATTGTGCACAGCCTTGTGTAAAATCTTAAGAGTTTTGAACTTATTGCATCTTACAAAGCAAAACTCAAAAAAACCCAGATACATATTTTAACATCTCAAATATTGAAATGTGCATTTTTGTGATGCAAAATCACAATCTATAAAATTGTTTTAATTATAGATCTTCCTTTCCTCTCATCTCATTGACCTCATTTCCTCTCACCTGTTTATACAGTGGAGCAACATCAAGTGCTTTCCCAGAGAGAAATTTCTAATTACAGTGTTTACTTTTCACACTATCTTCAAGGCCCAGGCTTATAAGAGCAGGGATGTACAAGAGGGTAACATATTTCTGTCTATATAAAAAATATTCCAAAAACTGGAATAAGTATAATAAAAATACAATAGGAATTAATATATATTAACATTGACTAGTTCAAATTTTAACACATCTTATACTGAGATGGCACAAGTCAAAAAATGAAAAACAATTAATTTTATAGAATGAAAATCAAAATTGCTATCCTACTCTGATTAGTTGAGGTGATATTTTAATATTAAAGGTAGATGAAAGCAGATGTAAAGATAGAAATTAAAAAAAGTATATACTTGGTCATCTTTAAATAATTTTTTTCTGACATCTTTTAGAGATGGAGCTCTTTCTCATTTCCTTCATTGTGTTCAGGAATATACAACTCATATAAGCCATGTTTCTGGGTCTGGTCATGCTGCATAGCAGTAACAGAGGAGACAAATATCTATGGTTAGCTTTATTGGATGAACAAGCAATCTGAAAGACATTTTTTTAAAATAGTTTTTGTCATATACTTGAACATTTTTATTTCTTTACCAAAAGATGATAATCATTATTAAAAAAATGTATCCATTTTTACAGTAGTCAATTTAAAATAAAAATTGATGCAAACAATTAAAAAGAAACTTGCCTGTGCATTTGTTCTCCAGACTGATTGATATAAGCTTATGTTTATATAAACATCCAAACTTATTTTTTCTCAAGAGGGATGTAAACTATTTATATTTGAATCTCCTGATGGTTTGCATGGGATTTTTGGTCCTTCATTAATTAAAATGCTAACTAAAGGGAGAAGGTTGATTTTTCAGCTTAGTTCTACGTTATCTTGCTCTTACTTTTAAATTTCATAAATGATTTGCAAAGTGATTTAATTTAAATCTTATCCACAGGATGCTACTATGGAAATCCTTTTATCATGATTGTAAAAATGTCACACTCTTTTGTGGTACCTAAGCAGGACCTGATGGACAGGAAAAAAGGGCAAAGAGTATGGCAACGCAAAGTCTCTGGCAGATATAAAACTTTGGGGGAATATGCTTGCTATACTCTGACGTCACTTTTGATATTAAGCAGGAGTGTTCTGGTCTGCAATTCTTAATATGAACTGTGGAAAAATAAATATCCTGTTATGAATTGTTATCTGACCTTTCATCTAACTGTCAAAGGACTATTACACTTCTGTTTTAAGATGTAACAAAGCTGTAACCTGGAACTCACTGAAGGTTAACAAAGCATTTACTTTCAAGAAAATAAAATTCAATGGCAGATAAAGACATTTGTTACTGTACAAATAGAAAAAATATTTTTTGTAGTCTGAAGGGAAACATTAATGGACTTTGGATTCACGTGTGTGTAAATAAAATTACTTCAGATACCCTAAGGTTCAGGTGAAACCTGAGTCACATGTAAAGTAAAAGTGTAATAAAACACCTGATAATTCTTAAACATTCTTAAAAATTCTGAACACACTTAAACCACTGCTTCAATCAAAGTGAAAATAAATACAGATTGTAGAATAGGATGCAGTATAATCACAGGTTTTCAAAGGTATAAACTCAGCTGAAATATTCTGCAGACTACTACTATTTGTTGACAGAAGATCTCAGGAGTCCATCTAACTAGTCCAGTCTTATAAATATTTCACAATACTCTTTTCTAGTTAACTGAAAATTGTTAATAGAGTATTACTGAATATTCAGTAAGCTAACAATGTATAAATTTACACATGCACAAAAAGATATTTCTAAATAATTATTTTACATCAAGTAATCTTATATATTACAGAAAAGACTTCCAAAATCTTACTTGACAACTTTGAAGTTTATTGGGCATTAAAACTTCTCACTACCTGGTAGTGTACTCCATTGAATGTGATTAGACGTATTTCTGTAAACTTTTTCACCCTTCTGTGTGGTATTTTTGTATGCTTTAACACTTGGTATTATTTTTATACATGCAATCTAAAAGATTCAAGCGTCAGGTTAGCAGTTAATGGCTGGGTTTTCAAAAGTAATTGAAAGTCAACATTTATAGCATGTATGTTATTTGCAAAATACCATGCTGCGCAGTTTTATGCCTGTTGGTGGTGTAAGACACCCTCTGGATCCATTTTATGTGAAATATTTCCTTACTGATCACAGTATTTGTTGTGTGTCATACATACACATGGTATGCTGGGTGGCCTCTGGAAAATAACAGCTAAATAAACAAATAGTCTGCTATATAGGGTGTTGGAGAGCAGTATGCTCATGCAGGCTCTAAAACCTCAAAGCATGATGCTGGAAGTCTTGATTCTCATAAAGGTGGAGCAGTAAATTATGCAAACAGAATTTCTGTGACTGGGCAGGATAGAGGTGATCAGTAATTGTACATTAGGGATGTATGTGAGACACACAAGTCTTTCACCTTCCTTTTCGTTTAGTGATGATTAGAAGTACCAATTCCAGGCCAAGCCAGGAAAATAAGGCAGTTAAGAAAAGGTGTCCATATAGTGGGGAAGCCAGCTGAACATAAGCTACAGAGAAGAGACAGCTGTTCAGGCCATGGAAGGAACATTCTGTGGTGGGTAGACACTTGGAAGAAAAGGAGTTGTGAAAATTTGGGGAAAACTGTTACTCTGACAGCACCATCCGTAGCTAATCTGTGGAGAATTTCACCCCATGATGTGGACGTTAAAAAATTGATGGATGTTTTGAGAATTGAATGGGTAAATACACAGAAGGAAAATTTACCAAAAAAAAAAAAATCCTGTATCTGAAAATTCTATTTTAATAATTGTGTCTCTGATGCTATTGGAAATGAGATATTGGGGTTGACTTTTGGTCTCACCCAGAATGGCCATTCTTATGATTTTATGAAAGCAGGGCTGAGGACATGATTCTCAGTTCATACATTATATTGATAAACCAGTGGTTTGTTTTGTGTATTTCAATGCATTACAGTGTGCAGTCAAAGTAGGGATTTAAGGATCACATTTAGTCAATAGAACTAAGTGGTTTAGTCCTAATCCTAGAAAATTAGAAGTTATTTAAGATCGTTACTTCCTTTTATATATGGCTAAGAAAATAAAGGGGTAGGCTGAGTAGCAGTGTTGTAGCACAACAGAAAAAAACTAAACTGATGTCAAACTAAATTCTGGATTTTTTTTTTTTTTATTTTGGATCAAATTATTGCTCTCTAACATAAAAGTGCGACTTAGTTTACTAAACTATTTCCAAGCACTGTCTGCTTTCATATAATTTTGGACCAGTTTAAGAGAAATTCTGAAGAATGGTAAAAAGAACTGTGCAAGCTATTGGAATAAGTTTATGAATATATTTAGGATATTTTCTAAGTTAGAATTTTAAAGAGTTTTTATCCTTCACATTTGCAAATTTAACTATGTTTGTATTGGTTGTATAAATTCTGAAAAAAACCCTATCAGAACGTCTTGAATAGAAAACATTGATCAGTTGTTTCAGTTTTTTGCCCTTGGCTTCAGGTAATACCTCAGGCAACACAGTATTACATTTGTATAAATTTGTCAAGCAAAATGTTATAGATGTTCTTTTATAAATAATTTTTTCAGTTTAGGAGAATTGATGAAATTCACTTTGAATTACTAAAAGATTAATCCATATACCTAGATTAATTTCTGTGCTTATTCTCAGATCTCTCTGTCCCTCTGCAAAATCTGCAAGAAAGAGGCCGCTATATGGGTAGCTGAGATCATGTCGATTTACTTTTTTTTTATTTCTTAATTGCTGATTATGACAACAGTTTAGAGAAGTAAAAACATGTTTCAGCTATCTCTGTCTTCCTAGAATTCATTATGGGTCTATTCCATTCTGGTGTATGCATGCAAGCCTTTGTGTTTCCATATGTGTGTATGAAACATACATGCATGTACAGGTACTCATGCAAACATAGACATAGCCCTTCTTCTGCTGGCTGCATTTTAATATTCATCTGTTGTTTGCCCTCTGACCTTGATCAAGTCAATGTGCAAGCAAGGATTGCCAGAAGCCTGTCTATATATTCAGATTTGAATATACTTTAGGGTCTGGCTACAGAAAGATCATATAATGAGTGTTTTAATTGACTTTGCGCATGTGATTGGAAATGATTAATCTCTTTGAAATGGATTATCCTCACAGAATGCTAGAATATTTTCCATAGTTAGTTTTGAAACTAACAATATTTGAAGAAAGGTGCACCTCCAATAAGTTTTTAATAGAATGGCAGTTTTTATTTGACTATCAGCTGAAGGAAATGAAAAATGCCATACTCTCTGATTGACACACAGCAGCTAAGAGGTATAGTGGCAGTATTACTGATATCTGAGGTGGTCATTTTCCAAAACTACCTAGAAACTAAAAAACCCTCAGTATAAGAGACAAAGCAACCTTTCCAATTTAAATTTAATGTAAAATGAAAGCAGTAAAACCTTGCATATTTTCAGTAAGTCTTTTTTTGTTGTTATTTCACACAAATGGTCTTATGTTGAGTGCTCCAACATTCTCTTGTTTTTAATTAGATTTCCTTGGAAAGCAAAACAAATCTATATGCCAGTATAAAAGCAAATTTCTAAGGTCTATCAAATTCTTAAAAGTACACAAGTCAGCAAAAACTTCATGAATCTTCAGGTAATAACATAATAAGAAAAATTGTGTTTCCTTTTTTTCACTTTCCTAAGTGAATCATAGAATCATCATAGAATCATACAATAGTTTGGGTTGGAAGGGGGCCTTGATCATCTAGGTCTAACCCCACTGCCTTGGGCAGAGGCGTATTCAACTAGATCAGGTTACTCAAAGCCCCACCTGACCCATCTTGAACAGGAATGAGGCATTCACAGCTTCTCTGGGCAACCTGTTCCAATGCCTAAAACCCTCACAGTAAAGAGTTCTTCCCTAATATCTAATCAAAACCTACTCTCCTTCAATTTGAACCCATTTCCCTTTGTTCTTTCACTACATACTCTTGTAAATAGTCTCTTTCCATCTTTCCTATAAATTTGCTTCAGATATTGGAAGGCTGCAGTTAGGTCATCCTGAAGCCTTCTCTTTTCCAGATTGAACAATCCCAATTCTCTCCGCCTTTCCTCGTAGGAGAGGTGTTCCTTCCCTTTGATCAACTTGGTGCCCCTCCTCTGGACTGAGTATTAACTCTTGTTCCTATTTTTCCCCAATCCATTGTCTTCATCACTATCATTTGTGGTTACCAAATCACCCCATATGGTTATCACCATCTAACTGATATTACTTGCATGTTACTTTAATGTAGTCATATTGTAGTGATGAGATGAGGACAGAAACTCCAAGAAATAAAATGCTTTAACTACTCTAATTTTATATGAGTGGAATTACTAACAGCTATGCTTCGGAATTGGTTGTATATATTTGAATTTCCTCATGCTGCAAAGTGAAAGTTTAAGGGTGTACAGGAAAGGATATATGAAGAAGAAATAGGAGGCAGAAGAAAGGACTAATCAAATATGGTAAAATCATGAGATTAAAAAGGATTATGAGATGGAAAAATTGAAATAGAGACAAAAAACCATTTATGTTTCATATTAAAGAGGTTTCTTAGCTAATAGATGTATTAGCCGCAGGCAGCAATAAGTTTTAGAAATGGAAAACAATACATAATTTTTAGATCACTAAAATTAAAATGGTGACAGCACTAGCAGATATGATATATTGCAAAGAAGTATTCTAGTCTTCTGAATAAATAATTGGACAAGGACTCTGAAAATCAGAGTTTGATTTTTAGCACTCTTTGCACTTGCCTAGCTGTGGATATTAATGATTTATTGCTTCTAAATGAAAGCTGTTGAAAAAACAACTTGAATGAGAGCAGCCCTGAGCCAACTGTATCCTGAGATGCATGAAAAGAAACGAGTCTGGCAGGTTGAGGGAGGTGATTCTTCCCCCTTCTCTGCTCTTGTGAGACCCCACGTGGAGTACTGGTACAAGTATTAATTTTTTTTTATTATTTCCTGGATTCTTTCATTCTTGTTAGTAATAATAGAATAATATAAATAATAAAATCTTTAAATACACATTGTGGTTAAGAAAAGCTTTTCTGATAGTAAACAGCTTAATTATGGAAACCAGCTTTGCTAATAAATAGTTTTGGAAAGAAAAGGAAAAGGAAATCAGAGTAAAGAAAAAATTGTGGAGAGAGAAAGCAACAGAAAAAAGAAAGGAGAAAAAAAATACATGAAAACCAGGACAAAACCAACAACTGTACTCATTTTTTTAAAGTGTCTGATGCAAGACTATGCAAATTTTAGAAGGACAGAGATGTACTCTGAAATATACCTAAAACTAGGTTCTTAGAGTGATTCTGGCATTTTATTCATGTGGAACTATACTGAATATACTTTATTTCCTTTCAGTGGAATTAGGCACTTGGTTTATTTTCTCTGAAAATCTTTGCTAGAGGAACTATAAATCTATTCTTAAAAATTACGATTACCTTTCACATCACTGGAAGATAAATTCTAGCATGTTTAGCAATACCAGCAAGGTGCTATTTATGCAGGTGTGTGTTTTAATAGTGCCACTACAGATGCAGCATGTATGTGTTAGCAGAGAAGCACAAAGTACATGGCACATTCATTTTTATATGATTTATAGGTTTAAATGCATCTGAAAATATTTAAGTATGCTAAAAGTGCTTGAAGTATCTAGTAGGTACTCATTAGTTTTCCCTTTATTACTTTGTTCAATTAATGAAGGGCTATAAATTTTATATTAATTTAGAAATGCTTTTGGCCTCTAACGATTATGATCTTTTTTGATGTGGTAGTGACATTAAATAAACACAATCACTGGATGCTGGAATTCTTTTAGAAATATTTATTACTTACAATAAAACTGTCTCTAAACTCTATAATGATACTATAAAAA
Source organism: Orthonyx spaldingii (assembly GCA_013397795.1). Lineage (NCBI taxonomy): Eukaryota > Metazoa > Chordata > Aves > Passeriformes > Orthonychidae > Orthonyx > Orthonyx spaldingii. The sequence goes on along the minus strand of VZTJ01004180.1, from coordinate 697,464 downwards.
TTATGATACCAGGAGAGAAAGGTCTTTAGGAAGAAGTGGTTTCAGGCTCCTACTAAGGCAGAGCAATACAGGCTTAGTCTTGAAAATGAGAGAAGAGGAAGGAAGAAAAGGAAAGAAAGAGAGAGCAAGAAAAAAAAAGATCCCTGCAATGCAAATTATGTTGGGAGTTTCTAGTTGTTGATCTGAGGCTCATTAGTTGGGTATAGGTAGCTAAATAAGCTCTAAGGAGTATAATGGGTGAGGCAAAATATAGGTAAAAGTTGATGGATTAGCATAGAATTATTGGTGGTGACAGCCCTGTGTTTTGCAGGGAAACACTGGTGAGAAGTTAGGAACAGATGCTGAACAATATGGCACATCTGATTTCATGCTGCTTGCAGGAGCTGACCCCTGGCATTCTGTATGAGGTCAAAAGATTTCTGAAATTTCAGTGAACAGGGAGTGTGGACATGGAGGTCGACAGCTCAAATCAGGTGTGTGTTTTGCCTTGCAGCAAATATCTGATGATCCTGGGTTTAAATAAAGTCTAAGGCTCAGTAGAGAATGCCTGAAATGCTAGGTGTTGTAGAATTTTGGAGCTGTTAAAGTCATGTTATATAATTTGTCATAATTCATTCCTGATCTATTTTTATTCTCATAATTTGAAGGGTAGAAGCTATTATTGAAAGTTATTCTCACTACTGAAAATTGATTTCAACAAAGCAACTTGTAATGTCCTGTTTAGGAAAGAATATACAGAAATAAACTATTAGTTAGCTAGAATTATATTTATTACTTGAAGTACTGTATTTATTTGTTTAATTGCATAGGAAAAATAATGATTCATTCAGATAAAGATCAGATTTTAATTTAAAACTTAAATAACTTTTCTCTCTGTCCCAATAATCTACATGCTGATTTTTAACATTTAAATACTGTTACTTCACCAAATCCACCATCGTTTAGAATCTAGCTGTTAACAGAGACATTTGTCTCTAGCTACTTTCTTTCATGCACTTTTGCTGCCAATATGGAGAATGAGAGTTAAGCTAATTGATAGCAAACTCTTTAAAACCTCTGTTTCTCCATGACCTTCACTAAAACCAATGTCGTTGGGATAAATCACTTGAGGACATAATTATCACAAATCAGACCCGAGTTGGGTATCTTATTTCTGACAACAGCAAATATTTGTTTCAGAAAGAATGTAGACTAGAGCAAGGGTACAGTAGTGCTTCCCTGAAGCTCTTCTGTCTTACAGATTCAAGATTCCAAGATTTTTAGGACTAGGTGTTAGCAGGATTGAGTTGGAGAAGCACAATAAAGGTTTAACACCATCACCCATAGTGCAATAGAAAGAAAGCAAAATTATCTCTAACCCCTGGCATGACAGAACTTTCTTCAATCCTGAAATATTCAGAAAAATACAGAATGAATCTTAGGCCCTGTGCTCTTCAACATCTTCATAAATGACTTGGATGCAAGACTGAAAGGGATACTGAGCAAGTTCACAGATGATATAAAACTGAGAGGAGCTGTTGACTCCCTTGAAGGCAGAGTCCCTGCAAAGAGACCTCAACAAATTAGAGGCCTGGGCAATCACCACCCATATGAAGTTCAACAGAGGTTCTGCACCTGGGACAGGGCAACCCTGGATGTATGGACAGACCGGGGAATGAGATGCTGGAAAGCAATGCCAAGGAAAGAGACGTGGGGATTCTGGTCAATGGCAAGTTGAACATGAGTCAGCAGTGCCCTGGCAGCCAGGAGGGCCAACCCTGTCCTGGGGGGCATCAGGCACAGCATCGTCAGCGGGGCAGGGGAGCGGATTGTCCCGTTCTGCTCTGCACTGGGGAAGCCTCACCTCAAGAGCTGGGGGCAGGTCACCACAACACAAAAAAGTCATTTAGCTATTGGAGAGTGTCCAAAGGAAGACAACAAAGATGCTGACAACCTTGAGGGGAGGCTGTATGAAGAGCAGCTGTGGTCGCTTGGTCTGTTCAGCCTGGAGGAGACTGAGCGGAGACCTCAGTGCAGTCTTCCTTGTGAAGGAAAGAGGAGGGTCAGACACTGATCTCTTCTCTGTGGTGGCCAGTGACAGGATCTGAGGGAACGGCCTGAAGCAGGGGAAGTTTAGGTTAGATATCAGAAAAAGTTTCTCACCCTGAGAGTGGTTGGGCACTAGAACAAGTTCCCCAGGGAAGTTGTCACAGCACCAGTCTTACAAAGTTCAAAAAGTTTTTAGACAATACACTTGAGTACATTATGAGACTTATGGGTTTGTCCTGTGCAGGGCCAGGAGTTGGACTCAGTGATCCTTGTGGGTCTGTTTCACCGCAGCATATTCTGTCATTCTGTGATGAAAAGCAAAAAATAACATGCTTTGAAAAGTTGTCTAATTTGTGTAAAAAGTAGTGCCAAGAGTATAAACCATTGTTTAGTGTTTCTTGATCACCCCTGCTCCTTTGTCCAGATAACGCTGTCATTTATAAATAGGACATTAATACCAAAGTTCATAATTCAGTGAAGGTTTCAGCTGGCTCATAAATATGACTGTGGCTTCCTTCTGTAAAGTACCGCACCACTTCTTGTGATGAGGTACAATACTATAACCAATATCAAAATGAAAATTTGGGTTTTCAAAGCATCAAATTGAATAATACATCAAAGACCAAATTCTACCCGTGTTTATAAAATTACAGGTTAAAATTAAATTAAAGCTTTATGCAGCTTTGTAAGAATCAGAACTGAACTAAAAATCTGGATCAGAAAACTAGTTTTGTTACTGAGAATTTAATGGAAAGAGAAAAAAATTACCTAAGATGCTGTGCTTAATTTCTTTTTTTTTTTTTTTTTAACTGTGACTGAGGTCTTCAAGGCAATGTTGGTCATCCCATATTATTATAGTCATAAAACGAGACAAAATATCCATGGAAAAGATCTATCATTTTGGACCACCTTTTTTCTTAATATGAACAGTGTGATTATCAGAGTTTCATAGAATTATAGACTATCTGGATTTGGAAGGGGCCCACAAGGATCATCGAATCCAACTCATTCTATTTGTTGGCAGTATTCTGGAATAGTATTTTTGCTTTCAATCTGCAATGGAGGTCAATATATTTTTAATACTCAAGAATATATTATGAAGCCTTGTTATAGTTTGATTTTTTTTGCCATAAGCTCTAGAATGTATTCACCTTCAATTGATTAAAAGAGCTTGTTTTCATTTTCTGAAGTGAAGAACTTTTACATATAGATGCCATTAAACTGCCACAAAAGTATTTATTGGTTGAAAATCCTACATAGAAAATGGTATTAATTTTCTAACAAGGTCAAAAAAAGCATAGAAAAAGATAAAAATCTGGAACAACTTATAAAATAGTACAGAATATAATCAATACCGTAAGCAAATACAATTTTCTTGAACAGTTACTAGCAAAAAGAAACCAATGTAATGAACATTTTGTGTTGCACAATTTTACAGGAAATTATATTGTTTATTACTTAAAAAACCTTTCAGAATATTCTAACAGCTGTCATAAGAAAAGCCTATGTGTGCTGGTAAATGATAAAACTGGGGAAGACTTCTTCTGTATTGAAGGACTGCTTTGATCCCAGGCTTTCCTTACAAAGGTGATTTATTCATGCATAGCACTGTAGCACTCAAGGACATAAGAGTATTTATTACTTTATAAAGCATCACAGAGAGGAAACAGCAGGAATTGTCTACAAAACTATGTTTGTTTTTAATATTGTAATATTCCAGTTAACCTCACGAGCTAGGTGAATAGGAGGCTAGTGGCATTAGTTTTCCTTTTTTTTTTGCTTTTACAATATTGGCTTTTTGTGAATTGACTGAAACAACATTATTTCTGTCGCCAATGGTTTTTTTTTAGATCTTCTGAACTAGTCATATGCTAAGCATGCAAGGAAAGTCTGTCAAATAATAAAAACCTTTAACCTATAAATTAAATGATGTTTACATATCTGATGTTTTTCTACATATAGCTTATGCTTGTAAAGTCCATATTTGCAGTACTGATTCCAGTGACACAAAGATACTGATCATATTTTGCAGGGAATATGTGTCTGTGTTTAAACTGTGGAACTGTTTGACAAATTCCAAAGTGTATTCACAAAACACAGTAAGTTCCTGAAGAGTGTGTGAAAATAAGACAGAAGAGACCCTAGAAGTGTCTCGAAGAGAAGGATTTACTTGACATGTCTTATAGAATTTACTTCGGAGAGAGTCCTTCTGCATGTTTGAACAATATGGAAGAGCTCTAATCAAAGCTCATGCCCCCATTAATATCAAAATCAATCCTCAGTTGCACACAGGGTGCAGGATATCTGTAATTAGCAGTCCAATACTTAAAGCATTATTTGGTTTAATGTCTTCTCTTTTAACATTGCTTTGTTATCACTGCACGTATCAGATTTCTTGACTTCCCCTAGCTTATCATTTCTCTGAGGAAGTAATACAACTGTGACTCACGGGTAAAATCTTTCAAGAACCAAAAATTTTATGTTCACAGAACTCATGCAAATGAGGAGGGGTTTTCAGGTGAAAGACATAAACAGACTCAGTGCCACACATCACCAAGAGATAATTTGTTTCATTGAGCATCTCTTCCCTCACCCCCTACAGTGATATAAGTTAGCAAGGTAAACTCTTGTCAAGTCTGAAAGTAGGATTTTATATTTTGTGGGGGGTTTTGTTTGTTTGTTTTCTTTTGGTTTTGTTTTTTTTTTTTCATTTCTAACTTGACAACTGTTATGATGCAGTCTTTATTAAGTAGGAAGTAAGGAAGAAAATGAAGGGTTGCAGTATCCTAAAGATAATGAAGTACTGCAGATTGGCCAAGTTAAAATTACATTTATCATTAAATATATGTTGACACAAGGATACATCTGAGAGTGAGAGATAAAAGGGATATATTTAGACATAAGTACTCCAGACATTTTCCCTAGGAAAATATTGGAATTGAAAGTCATTTTAGTTATCTTCCCAAAAACCAGAAGGTTAGATTGGAAAGATGAGCTGGAACCAGCGTTCTGTGCCTTCAGCAGGAGGGTTTCTGTGGCAGTGGTGCTGGAATTGTGAGGGTTTGTTGTTGCTTGTTTTGGGTTGGTTTTTTTTTTTTTTTCCTGAAAAGCAAATTGACAGCATTTCAATGTATTTGAGGACAATAATTCAGAAAATGATTTCTCATCAAGATTGGATAAGTTTATTTGTTTATTTAGAATAGTACATCTTCTTCCCATTATTTATTTGGCTTTTTTACTGTCTTACTAATTATTTCCTTTGAGATAAAAGACCCAAATATTTATGAATCTTAAACTGAAATACAAGAGCAGGAAGTAAAACTCTTCATTATCTTTCCTGAAGTTGAAAGCTAATTTTCACTGAGATAGTCTGAGAGAAATTGTCAGTAAATACTCAGTGAAGTGTTACTACTCTGCATGTTCCGTACTAATCATATGGAAGAATAATTAGTCAGTAGATGATAATTCCAGTGTCACGTCAGTTAAGAATTATGGGAAATTATGAGGAACTGCAGGTGAATTAACATGCTAGAGTGTGGAGTATCACAACTTGAGATATAATTTCACATGTATAGATATGTAACTAACATACTAACTGAGATATTCAGACTCAGCCACAGGTTTTTTCTTGATCCTTTGAGAAATAATCTGCTGAAAATATATTCCAGGTGAGTCAAAACATGTCTCCTGAATGTGTTTTCAATATAAGTAAAATTTAATATACAATAAAGATTCACATATTAATAAATCAATGCAATCCAAACGGGCCTAATAGAGATTTTATGATTGATTTTCTTGAAACAAGCTATAAGAATGCCTGACATGATGGAACCAAAAATTTGTTCTGGGTTGGGAACATCAACATGTAGGAAATGACTGTTACCTTTTGCAAAGGATTCACTCCGCCTCTCTGTTTTAGAAAGGATAAAAACCTGGATGTGGTGTCAAACATTAATTGTTTGAGAGGTTTATTTGTTTACACAGGCAGATTTATAAATAAAAAAGTTAATTAGATAATAAAAAGGATTTAGACAGAACAACAAAAATTTTACTATTTTGTATACAGTCCAAGGTAGTAAATATAATGGAATGGCACAGAAAGCTAACTCCTGTTTAGTATTAATTTTTTATCATAGATGGGCAATTTCATGCCTGATGATTTAGTTTATGATAACTATTTTTAAAATGATGATGCAGTATTACTGTTTTGGATATACATTGAGAATTTGCTGGAAAAAGTAAAACTATTTTCTCAAGGCCCACAATATTTATTTCAATAGCCTTTAAAAAGATCCAAATAAGAACAGTATGCATCCTCAAAAGAGGACTATAGCTTTTTTCTTGTGAAATTTCCAGCATCTTAGGAGAGCATCGTGTTAAGGAAGTAGTTTGGCACTTTTGACTGTGTACTTCATTAATACCTTAGGGGGATGCATGAGCATGGTGATGAAAAATCCTTTCTAGTTATGGGAAAATTGGTGCATATTAAGCATGTTACACAGGACCATTTTTTTGTTTTGTTTTCTTTTTTTCCCAAATGGTTATGTCTGGGATTTAAGAACATTTAATATCAGGCAATTTGAGGCACTCTGTTGTGTTTTTAAAATCTACTAGCTCATCCTCCTTTGGAATAGCTCTTCTTATGAATACAAATGTGTTAAGATAAAAACAACGTATTACTAATCAAACAAAACTCTTAATTCAAATTACTCAGCGTTTGCTCTTTATGTGCTCAACCTTCTTAATAAGACAATAACAGGTACTTTCAGTGGCTCAATCTCAATTTAACTTTATAGACTATGGATTATGACATACCTTGTCCTTCAACTGTCAGTTGGCTAAGGTTATATTGCAAAATATTTGTTAATTTTCTAGTGAAAAAAAATATTTTTTCAATAAAAAAATATATTCTCCCATTGTACAGGGAGAATATTGTATATATTGTATAATTAGCATCATTCTTACACATTTGCTAGAGAATGTAAAATAAATTGTACAGTTTTAACAGGGAAATTTTGCTTATCAGATCAGATACTCAGATACTCCATGCTTCAAAGTAAATTCATATAGACAATAAAGAATAGAAAATCTCAGTGAACAGTGGGAAAACATTTTTCCCAAAATAGTTATTCTATTTCTGACCTTTTTTCTGCTCCCTAATTCTAGATCCTATATGGAAACTTGCAAAATATCTTCAGCAAATAAATCTTGGAACTAAAGCTAGCAGCAGTAAAAATTACAGAAAGAATGAATCAGTGAAAATACTGGGTTTATGACATTATAATTTTCCTCACATCTCTATCTCAGATGACCCTAATTTTCCATAGGTAATAACTAGCTTTCTCTCTCTTGCCGTTTCTTCCAAGCTTATTCCTTTGCTAATAACTTCTACTCTGCATGGGTGCCAACCACACTTATCTCTCACATTACCTAGCCAATTAATGTAATTAAGTTAGAGTCAAAGCACTTGTATTCAATTTGGGTTTGCTTTTGTTTTAGTGTGAATTTGTTTCAATATGTGAGTTTAATCTGTTAACTATACCAGTTGAGTTAATAAGTGATATTACTTTGTCTTGTTTCTTTGCCTTCTAATTTCCAGCTGGTTACTTCTGTTATTTTTCATATGTCCTGGAGGAAAGGTGGTGAGAAGATGATCAACACTTGTACGTGATCTCTGTAACTCTTCATTGATAATGCCAAATAATCAGAATGTAAACACAGGGGACAGCCACAAGATCAGAGAGACATAATAGCACTACTGGCTTATGAAATTCCTGTCCAAACTTTGCAGTTTTCACCATTTTAGATTACAGTTGAATTTTTGCATCGCTACATGACTGAAATAACCCATTAAGAAAAAGCACACTTTGCCGGGGGAGTACAGCTGATAGAGGTGAACTGTGACTGGGGAGTCAGGAAAGTTACTCCTCAAGGCTGCCTGTATTATTGTGAATTTGATTCTTGCCAGGTTACAACCAGCCACTGTCCTCTGGGGGGTTCTTACACTAACATCCAGGAAAACCAAATTTGTAAAAAGCAGCAAATGAATTTTATAAGAACAGATTTATGCTTTTTATTTGGATTTCATATCATGTTGGTCACAGAAGTTCCCCTGGGCCATTGCTACTCTACCTCACTAGATGAAAAACTTAGCCTTATGTTGCATCACATAAATAAAAGTTGTTTAATTTCCAGATTTGTTATATGAAAAATAATTCAATCAAATTAATTTTTGATTTTATATTTTTCTATTTGTGTGTATTGTTTTTTACACTCTACTGTAACTTGATATGTTCTCTTATGATTCCTCAGACCAAGACTATCCAATTTCATTTAGCAGGCAATACGTTTAAAGCAAGAAAAACAAAGAGTAATGAAATTACAGTAAAAGAATGGCAAGTTGAGGTTGTCAGAAGACTAGAAGAGCATTTGGAAGGTGTCAGCAAGGAATGAAGGAATAAAAATCTATTACACAGTCTTATTGAACAGAAACTTCACCAAGTCATGGGCACATCTCTGCTGCTATGGAAACTGTTTTCTGGGTAGTCATAGAATCAGTGCACTGAACGGAACAAGCAGGGAAGTACATGTGAAATACAATATGAAACTTCCTTTTGAAATGCTGAAAATATCTGGGGAGAAAAATGAATTTCAGTAAATAGGAAAACAAAGTAAAATATTTTGAATTTTATAAACTTTTCTTGTTTCCCATTGACACAAAAATAAACTTTTCACCATTTTTAAGAACTCCATTAGTCTGGCACTGAAACTGAAATTATGGGATGTAGGAGACAAAGTTCAGAGGAGGTAATATAGCAGCTTTAAAGTATTTGATCATGCATTCCAGTACTTCTGAAGAAATCTTTCTAAATTAGAAATCAGCATGTTTCTAATATATTTTGTAGTAATCTTATAAATTAGTATTTTCATTGGAAAAATTTATCACTTGAAAATTTTGCAGTTATCTGAATAATGACAAAAAATGTATCTGAGTTAATGGGTTGTACTTCTTGGCATTACATTAATGGAACATATAATTCCATTTCACATTTTTCTTTGTGAGAATTTTTCGTTATTTAGTTTCGTGAACAGAGAAGCTTACTATAATGAATCCTTAGATTTGAAATGATCTCTGATTTTTTTTTTCATGTGATATTCTTCATATAGTATTGCTTACAAGTTTTACTTGCAGCTTTGTGAGTTGTCTATATATAGTCTATTCTGGTAGTAGCTGTGGCTCTCAGTTCATGACCTGCTAATAGCTGTAGGCACTCAAAAAAACCACTGTCCCCAAATACATCTTAAAACTCAACCCACCTTTTCTTTCATGATAACAAACTAGAGGCAAAGCTAAAATACTTTTTCTGTTTGCTGGGAAGGAATATCCAGACGTAAATGTTTTTGAACTGATATACAGGTGAAGAGACTGCACTGATCACAATTGTTTACTCCTTAAAGTGTTTGCTTGGATATATGAGCACTGTCCTGCAAAAATAATCACTTCAGCTCTCCTCTCACATTCACTTACCACTGCACTGAGTCCATTGTGTTTGTCATAGTATCTGGATAGCACTTCCAGATGGGATGGGGGGCAGTGTCAGAACTGCCTTTCAGCTGTCATGGACTGCTTTATCACGTTACTCTTCTCTCAGGACGGCGGTCTGAAGCTGGTGGAGTCATAAGTTCTTAGACACTTGTAAACCTCTGTTCTCTGGATTTTATTAAAAAGAGTAACGTAGCTTCTGCATTGTACCCCGGTGCCAGGACAGAAAATCTTAAGCAGCCCTTTTCATATATTTTCTCCTTTCTTCCACTACACATTCCCGTTCCTTCAACACAGCAGACTATCTGTAGTTCTGATGTTAATATTTTGTTCCTTGCTTGTTTTGGGTTTTTTTCTTTTTTCTTTTATTTTCTTTTTTTGTTTGTGTGTTTGGTGGGTTTTATTTTGGGTTTTTTCATTGGGGCACAGAATCAGGAACAGTAAGAACCTATCAGAAAATTTGACTATTTTCATTTTTGTATGTGGGTCTTGTTTGTTTGTTTGTTTGTTTTAAGTCGGTTTATTTCCTCAATGGTAAAGGTCTGGAAGAGAAAAATAGAAAGAAGTAGAACAGCAATTGCTGCTGCAGATTTTTGTGAGACCACATCTTGAGGCAGTCTAAGTCTGTGCTGCATGCAGTCACTGTTGCCCAGGCTAGCTGCTACTACAAGTGTTTCCCAAGTCTCAAGCATTCCTCTTGCACTCTCCCATTTGATTTAGTAGAGTCTGACAGAGACCTTGATATGTGCCTTGTGCTCCTTGATTCAACTGAAAATACAGCATTGTGGACAGATAACAGGGTTTGTCCATGGCTATCACACAAAAATTCTCATTTATTACAGTCAGTGGCAATTGCAGTCACTAAAATGGGCAATTTATGCCTTTCTTTACTGGACATATACTTTAAAAGTTTTTTCAAGATATTGCAAACTTAATAGAAACTTTACAGCAAAGAGGGAAAAACAAATAGCATACTCCTCTCTACTAGGAGTAAGATTTCAAAGCTGCTATCTTACTACGCTGTAGTTTCCTTTCTTTTAGGCTATTTTGTGAAGTTAGAATCCTTATTTGCAACTCTGAAAAGTGTTTTGAGACACCAATTCTGCTTCAGAAGGAGAAGTAGTCTTTTTTATGGGATTTAGGATGAAGAAGTCTCTTCATTCTGCTCTATCTGAATCCTTCTATTCACCCAGACCTAGTGATGCACTTCAGATTAACCCTTTATGAAGAGATTAAGAGTGCTCTGTATCCCTATGAACAGCAAGGAATTCTGAGACTGCAGAGGGAGCAAGTGGATTGGATCTGTGTCCCTCTTCAGAGGTGTTACTTTAGTTTGGCACTACCCTGAAATGGAATCTCTGAGGTGGGATCTGTAACCTTGTATAAAAGAATATGTTTTTATTCAGAAGTCTGTACAAGTTCAGTAGTATAAGAAATGTATTCTCGCAAAGCAATGGAATGTGCATTTTTCAGTCAATAATTGATAGAGATAGGACACGATCAGGAATTCTCTTCAGAAGCTAAATATAGTTCAATCCTATAGCATTGGTAGAAATATATTTACTTTAGAATTTTTGATGAAACATTGCGTTTCCCTATGGCAAAAGGAATTTTTCCCCACAGACATTTGTAATATTGAATAACGGGTTAGTGATTTCTTTATACATGATTGAAATAGGATGTATTTCTTTGAGTGCTCCAATGTTACCTTCATGTAGACTTATGTAACTGTGTTCTTATGTTTTCTGTAAGCTCTAGAAGAATCTACAATGAATTAACAAACAGATTCTAAAACTTTCTGTGATACCTGTAATTTACCCCAATGTCTTCCATCAAATTTTTCAGCTTTTATAATACTAGAATACAGTACTATAACTAAGTTCTAAATTTAAGTGATGTTGGAAGATCAAAAAGAAGGGTCTTTAACCTAAATGTTTTAATAGGAATTCTTTTATTATGTCCAGTGTCAACTTTGCTTCAGTAAACAGTAAAAAGGATGATATTATTTGATCCTAAAATTTTTGAATAACTTAATGTAAGGAAAGAGGATACCCTAAGATTTGAGAGTTTCATTTTTTTAATGATTTTGCTGTAACAGTTTTTCAGCATATGTAAATTATGCAGCCATTACCTAATAATGTTGGAGAATTACCTCCAATTAAACAGTCACAAATAGAGATGCACAAGGCATAGTAAAATAACAAGTGTCTTACAGAGAAGTAGTATCACCCTTTCATGGGCAATGTTGTGTGATTGTTACTTTTGAAACAGAACTATATTATATTTTCAGTGCTCTTTGACAATTTGACGGACCATGTCCATATCCACTTAGAAGTGTTTACCTCAATGCATTGAAAATTGTACATCCAAAATCCCTAAAAATTAACATCCCATTGAAATGGGAAGAATTTGAAATTAGAGTGTTATGCTGTGCCTAAATGGCAGTTGATTCAAAATTATTGTGTTATTTGCTAAATGATTAGATGATGTGTATTTGATATAATTATTTTTCTTTACTGTGGTTGATCTTTTCTCTGCTTACATTTAAACCATGATATGAAAGTAGTTGGAAGTGTTTGCTGTCACTTGCAGGCCACTGAAATTTTTCAAGTTTATAAGCCTCTCTGCTCTTTACAAACTTCCTCCACCAATATCCTTGATGATCTATTGATTAATTTTTCTGAACATTCACAAAGTGCTCAAGAATATGAATCAAACTCTAGCAGGATGTAAAATCCAACTAGGTAAGGTGGCCTTTATTATCCCAATAAAATTTAAGTATTATTTTTATTTTTATGTACATTTGAAATGGGGAGGGGGGAGTTTGTCAATGACAATTTTCATTTGTATTTTCCTTTCAGAAGTATATGCCACTACTTTATATAAATTCAGACACCTATTTACATAGATTTAAGCTACTAACATGGAAGGTTTGATTATACTGTCCAAATTAATAGTCTCCCTGCACAACTCTGAAAGTACATTAGCACACTCTGGATCTAATGAAAGAGCAAGTACAGAATCTCTTCACACTGTTCCGACAGTCCAGTTTATTGCTGACACATCATTCTGTCTGTGTAAAGAACAGCAGAATACTAGATTTTGAGATTTTTTTCAGTGTAATGGCTACTAGACAAAAAGTTTGGAATTGATTTATTTTAATGCCCTGTGGATATACTGCTTAGTCATATGAGATTGCTTATCAGTGTTGCTTCTCTCCATGTTCCCCCTGACTGTTCTGATGGCACTGATAGTTTGGCCAATTTTCCACTAATTTTACAGTTCACTAATCCAGTCTACATACACTTTTTTGGCTACCGAAATCTAAAAGCTTTGTTAAAATCAAGGTAATTTACATCATCTACTCTCCCCTTCCATCTACAGAACTCTTAATTTGATTATAGAAACAATTACTTTAATCAAGTGTGATTTGCTAAATCGCCTCTTTGTTCTGTAGTTGGAATATCAAATAGTGTCACCTACAAATTAATTTAACACAATATATTTAAAATATTCCTGGTGGAATCTCAGAATAGTTTGACTTAGAAGGGACCTTAAAGGCCAGGTTGGATGAGGTTGGCTTTGAGAAACCTGGTATAGTGGAATGTGTCCCTGCCTGTGGCAGGAGACTTAGAACATAGATTTCTTTTCCAACTGGAATTGGAAAATCAAGTTGCATTTCTAGCTAGTATTGTTATAAAAACACAACACTGTAAAAATATGAGAAGAAAAATCCAAAACTAGAAATGAGTGATATTTTCAGGCTTGATTCATCCTCATTCTTAGAGAAATCTATAGAAGTCATCCTCTCCCTTCTTTACATTGTCAAATGATACTCTTGCACACAATTCTAGTGCAGATGGTAGAAGAGATGGGGGGAAAAGAAAAAAAGGACACTTGCAGACTAACTGTATCTGGAAGTATCAAATCCTAAATAAGAACCTTTCCTTTTTCTTATAGATTTGCCTGTCTCTAATCCCAAAAATGAAACTCAGGTTAAAGTGCAGCGCTGTTTGAATGACAAGTAGATCCTGCAGTAAGTGCTAGGCGCCCTGACCAGAAGACAGAAAGTGTAATCCACCACTAGGAGCCAACTTCACATTTAATCTACCTGTTATAGAGGTTTTATGATAGTTACTCAGATGACATCAGTACAAATAGGTAAAATGGGAACATAAACAGGATATGAAACAGTGTTTTTCCTGTAGTGGTATAAGTTATTGTTATCCAGGCAGCCAATCAAAGAATTTAGTAGAGATTGTACAAAAGTGTTGATATTAAAGTTGCTTTAGCAGGAAACAGATGGTCCAGGTTTTTATCAGCTCTGTGGTTTAGAACATTAGTGTAACTGCTATGAAAAAGGTCTTTGTAATGCCAGGGCAATTTACCTCATTACTCCTGGATAAGTCACCCTTGTTAACTCATGAAACAAACAATGTTGTGCATGTGCACTTTTATGTGGGAGACTGTATTAGTGGCTGATGCAATTGCCACATCAAACACTAAGAGGGATATTAAAAACAAATTGCAGAAGAAGATCTGGTTTGGATTTCAAGTAGAATAAAAGCATCTTGTGGTCAGATCAGAGGACAACAAACTAATATAAAAAATACTTAAGTATTTGAGTATTTGAATATAAAAAAATCTTGAGTAAATGAACCTAACTTATTTTTTTGGCCAACAAACAAATCTTGAATACAGCAAACAATTTGCAGCATCACCCTACAGAGATTCACATGGTTATTAAATGATCATGAAAGATAAGACAAAATATTTGATTCCCATATAACATTAGTTATTTAACTGAACAAATCCAGCAGGATGACAGCATATACAAGTTATGGCAAAAACTACTTCCTATGGTATTTTATAGAAATTAATGGAAACTATATAAATTTTTCAGTCTCTATGCACATTTAAATAGAACTAAAGATTGATATAGGAGGAATATTTTCTGTATCACTACAAAATAAATATATTAGATAGTCTTAGATATTGAAATCATGCAAATGTATCAGTTACTTAGAAATTCTCTTTAAATGCTGACTATTCAGTATTCATGAGGGAGACTATACATTCTACTGTCGCCTTAAGCAAAAATTCTCTATAGCAATTCAAGGCAGCACTGGTGTTATTCAACTGGTTGAACAATTTTGAATGAAGTTTTCTTAGACTATTAAGTTTCTGTATTTTCTATATTTCATCAAGTTTTTTTTTCTTTTTTTCTTTTTTTTTTTTTTTGTGTGTGTGAAATGGAAATATATAAATTCTGACAATTTCTTGCTTGAATTTCGTGCAACAATTCTGGCTTGAATTTCTAAATTCTAAATTTCTAGATGGAATGAAGGGGTCCTAAAATGGACAATTAAAGTTGCTCGTTAAAGCAGCAGAGACTGACCTGGGACTGCTGAACAACCAGCCACCAGCATTGCTACCATGTCAAACAGCTAAAAAGCAGTGTGCAGAAATTCCTGATCATGTTGGTGACATCAGATGGTGCAGCTTAATAGTTTTTACTCAATGTCTGGAAAAACTATCTGCATAAAATTGACTTATATTTCACCTGAGTCTGTAACAAATTTGGTTGCTGCTTGTGGATCTCTGTGTTCAATGTTTAATAGATAAAGTTTGTAAAACTTAGGTTTCCATTTAGTCTATTTCACAACACTTGTACATAATTCAATTTTATTCTCATGTAGAATATTTACACAACCTGCTTTCTGGTAGTTTATTACATTCAGAGCTGGAAATAAAAATTAATTTGGTGCAGTCTTTCATATTTGTTCATTTTAATATTGTGAACTAAAAATGTGCTGAATGCTGAAATTATTTATAACTAGTATTATATTTCTTATCAAAATGGATGCCAGAGAATCATATAAATCCTAGGAAGAAATATATTTAACCTAGTCTATAAATTGCAAGGATAAGATTACACTGGAAGGATTAGCACAAAATTGTTGTCATTAACATTTTCTTTGGACTCTGCAGTCAGATTTGGTATTCTAAATAACTGAATAAAAATCTTACTTCATTAAATGCTGGCTATTATCTTTAAAGGCAACATCTTTCAAGGTAACTTGAAATTAGTTTAGGTAATGGCTAGGCAGGGAAAGGTAATAGAAAAAAACCCTCAAAAAATAGTTTCCTACACCTATATCTAGATCCTCAGTTTAGTAGATTTCATTGCTTGTGGGTTTTTTTGGCTTTTCCCCCTGTTTCTGGCACTTACCAGCTCACAGTGTAATTGACTTATTTTAATTATATATTTATATATAATTTTAAATATGTAATTATATGTATATATATTGGAATAATGATATATAGTTGCTTTCCTTTTATGTAGCTGTTGATGAATTTACACCAATGCATGCAGTGTAGATAACAAGCAGGAGGAGTTGGAAAACGTGATGCAATTAGAAATCTATGACTTAATTGCTCTCACAGAAACATGGTGGGATGAGTTACAGAACTGGGACACTGCCAGTGAGGGCTGAAAGCTTTTCAGAAGGATAGGCTGGGAAGGAGGGGCAGAGCTATTGCTTTTTGTGTTAAGGAATGGATAAGTTGTGAAGAGCTGCCTCTGAGTAACAGCTGTGAACAGGTTAAGGGCCTGTGAGTGAAAATGAAGGCCAGGACCAACAAAGGACAGTTTTCGGCTGGAGTCTTCTATGGGTGTCTGATCAGGGGAAACCAGTTGATAAGTCTTCTTGCTTCAGACACAGGAAGCATCACGCTCATAAGCTGTCATCCCAATGAAGGTTTCAACCACCTGGATGTCTGCTGGGAAAGCAATACAGCAGGCTGTGAGGAATCCAGGAGATTCCTGGAGTGTGTAGAGGCCATCTTTCTGGTCCAGGTATTATACAAACCAGCCAGAAGTGAGGTGCTACTTTGACCTGGTGCTCACCAGTGTGGATGAGCTCTTAAAAAGGAGTTAAGTCTGGTGGAAGCCTGGGCTGTAGCAACCATGTTCTGGTTGAGTTTATGATCTCAAGGAGCCTGAGCCTGGCAAGGGACAAACTCAAGACCCTGAACTTTAGAAGAGCAAGCTTCCAGCTCTTTAAGTAGTTGGTGAATGAGATCCCCTGAGTAACTGTCTGTAAGGACACAGGGACTGACAAGAGCTGGCAACTCTTTAAAGCTGCTTTTCTTAGAGTGCAAGAGCTCTCTATCCCTGTATGTAAGAAGTTGAGAAAAGCAGGCTGGAAACATGCATGGCTAAGCAAGGGTCTGCTCCTGAAACTGAGTAAGAAAGAAATCCACAGTGCAGAGAGTGTACCTCCTTCAATAAGGAAGAAGGGTGACCTGGTGGTGACTGATATGGAGAGGGCTGAGGTACTCAATGAGTTCTTTGCTTCGGTCTTCACCGGCAGTCAGGTTTCCCACATCTTACATATCTGTGAACCTCTGGGTGGGTGTGAAGGAAGTGAAGTCCATCCCACTATTACCGAAGAGCAGGATTGGGATCACTTGATAAAGCTGAATAGCCACATGTGGGACGTGATGACATGGGTCCCAGAGTCCTGAGGGAACTGACTGATGTCATTGCCATGCCACTCTCCATCACAGCTGAAGAGTCATGTCAGTCAGGAAAAGTGTCCAGTAACTAAAAAAAGGGAAACATTACTCCCATTTTTAAAAAGAGGAGAAATAGTGATTTGAGGAACTACAGACTTGTGAGCCTCACCTTTGTGCCTGGGAAGATCACAGAGTAGATCCTTCTAAAGATATGTTAAGGCACATAAAAGACAGAGGTGATCAGAGACAGCCAGCATGGCCTTACTGAGGGCAAATCATGCCTGACCAATCTGGTGGCCTCCTATGAGAAAGTAATGGCAGCAGTCGACAAGGAAACATCAACACAAGATGTCATCTGTCTGGATTTAAGTTAGGCCTTCACTGTGGTCCCACATGAAATCCTTATTTATAAATGGGAGAGACATAGGTTTGAAGAGTGGACTACTATGTGCATAAGAAACTGGCTGGATGGACACAGCCAGAGAGTTGTGGTCAATGGCTCTATGTCCAGATGGACAGCAGGTGTACCTCGGGGCTCTGTCTTGGAGCTGATGCTCTTCAATACCTTCATTAATGACCTGCTGAGATCAAGTGCACTCTCAGCAGATTTGCACATGATACAAAGCTGAGCAGTGCAGGTGATAAAACAGAAGGATGAGATGATATCCAGAGCAATATGGACTAACTTGTGGGTCCACAAGGTCCACATGAAGTTCAACAAGTCCAAGTATGAGGTGCTACACCAGGCTTGGGGCAATCCCAGACATTAATCCAGACTGGCAGATGAACTAATTGAGAGCAACCCTGCAGAGGACTTCAGGGTTCTCATGGATAAAAAGTTGGACATGAGTCTAAGTGTGCACTTGCAGCCCAGAAAACCAACTGCTTCCTGACCTCGAGCAAAAGAGGAGTGGCCAGCAGATTGATGTAGGTGACTGTCCCCTTTTACTCTACCCTTGTGAGATCCCACCTGAAATACTGCATCCAGCTCTGAGATCCTCAGCACAAAAAGGACATGGACCTGTTAGAGCAGGTACAGAGGAGGGCCACAAAGCTGATCAGAGGGAGCGTCGCCTACACAGGCTGAGAGAGCTGGGGCTGTTCAATATGGAGAAGAGAAGCCTCTGGGGAGATCTCATTGCAGCCTTCCAGTACCTAAGGGGGACTTATAAAAAGAAGGGAGACTTTTTATACAGATAGATAGTGACATGACAAAGGACAATGGCTTTAAACTGAAAGTGTGCAGGTTTCAATGAGATATTAGGAAGAAATTCTTTACTCAGAGAGTGATGAAGCACTGGAACAGGTTGCTCAGAGACGTTATGGGTGCCCCATCCCTGAAAGTGTTCAAAGCCTTGTTGAATGGTGCTCTGAGCAATCTGATCTAGTAAAGGGCATCCCTGCCTGTGACAGGGGGATTGGAACTTGATGATCCTTAAGGTCCCTTCCAACTCAAACCGTTCTATGGTTCTATGAAATTGAATGCTTACTGCACTTAGCAATTTAAATTAATTTTTGAATTCCTGTTCCTTTTGAAATTTTTTAATTAAGGGAACAAAAGAAAAAAGGAAAAAGAATTTTAAACAATTCTGTATGATTTGTACATTTCTAAGATTTCCACTTCTTTTTGTGGGAGTTCCATCACTGTAGGAAGAATTCCTTTGCTTTTCACTTCGTTGTGTGAGGGTAAGGAGATCTGTTAAGACTTTATGAAATGTGACATAGGATGGAGTTCTGTAACCAAAAGAATAGGTCGTACAGAGCTATTTCTGACAGGGCAGTCATGTTTCCATACCTTCCCTACTTTTTCCATACTTCAGTAATTCCTTTGACTGTCAGATTAGGTTTCATTCTTTTCTTAAATCCCTACAGTAAGGCAGTGTTGAACCACTGAAAAATGTGAATCTTTAAATATATTCCTTAAAATAATATTAGACAATAGTAACAAAATAAATAGTGAAAAATGTGAAATATATAAAATATAAAATGGGCTAAACTATTTACAAATAATTTTTCCCTAGAGATCTGAAAGGTGCTGTGGTCAAGTATTACACAACTGAGAACTCTAGATCTGACTGATAATTGTCTCATCTCCTAGCATATTAAAGA
This sequence comes from Orthonyx spaldingii, assembly GCA_013397795.1. Taxonomy (NCBI): domain Eukaryota; kingdom Metazoa; phylum Chordata; class Aves; order Passeriformes; family Orthonychidae; genus Orthonyx; species Orthonyx spaldingii. Next base: position 678,263 of record VZTJ01004180.1, on the reverse strand, counting down.
AATAAAAAAAGGTTGATAATTTACCCTTTTTAACCTCTGTATGATAGTAGAAACACCCATCAACTGTGGTAAAAGGCAGGACTGATTGTATGAGCTAAACTTGGGGGTTTTGTTGTTTTTAAATGCAAAGGCATTCACATTTTAATTAAGTGCAAAGAAGTCTTCAAAGCTGAATATTTTCTTCCATTTCCAGAAAGCATTGGAATTTCAAAACATTTGAATTTTTGAAATAATATCAGGATATTTTGAAGGGGAAATGTAAATTTAATTTCTGCTGATCTTGATGATACTTCTGGTTTTTATTTCTGTAAAATATCACAGCAATAGCAGCAGGTAGAAGATTGCGATATGACAAAATTTGGAAGATTTGAAACAGATATTGCATGACCTGTTTTAGGTTTACAACATGAAGGCATTGTGTTTTCTCAGATTTGCTGCACATAATTAATGGTATTATGGAAAAGATTGCAGAGTAAGTAACAAAATCTAGTAATAGATTTGTTGTGTTCAATCTAGAATCTAAAATGTTTATTTTGGAGCAATGCCTTTCTTGCCTTACTAAGTGGATACATGGGAGCATGGAAACTAAAATCCTTCAGTCTTGCTTCAGTCAGCTACAATAAGGTCATCTTCATTCCGTTCAGCCTTACCTTCCTTTTCTTCCTTATATAAAAATGAAGAGCAAGAAAGCTAGCTATGACAGTGCTAGAAGAATACACCACTATCTCCTCAAATCAGACAGTACAGAGCAAGAATAATATAAAATCTTGCTCAATAATCAGAAGTTCAAGCTCAGTGCTGCTCTCCATGCTTTTTCTGCTACACTGCTGTTATCCAAGTGCATAGAGAGCTCAGCACAGGTTAATTAAAAATTTCTTCTGTGAAATCCTCCACACTCTTACATTTCTGGTATGAAAGCCCCTGAAAATCTGGATTTACTATTTTTTTCCCTATGACAAGTCTCAACACCACACTTCTAAGCTGTAGTCTGAAACCATTATCTGTCTGTTGTGGGTTTTTGTTTGCAAGACCTTTTTTTTATATTTTCTTTATTCATTTTAGAGACTCTGGCAGTGTGTGGATGAATTTATACCTTATGATGTACTGTTGACAGAATTATACTGCAGTCCTATCTCGTGTTCCTCCATAGGGAATCCCAGAAGTCCACCTGAAACAGCCAATGCATCCATTGTCTTTCAAATTATATGTGACAAGATACATATGAAGAATGAATACGGTCAGTTCTATTCTGTTACTTTAGTGAAATGAAAGTTTATCAGGTTCTGTGGCTGCACTTACTATAATTATGCCATGAATCACAAAATACTTTTTATAGCTGAATGTGAATCTTTAATGTGAACTCACCTTAATACTATGGCTTTGATTCTGTTCCCTACTGCAACCAGGTCATTCCTTAATTTTATCTATACAAAAAAGCAAAGTCTAGTATGTGTGCTTGTCTATAACACTTCATATATATATATCTATATATATATATCTAGATATATCTATAACACTTATATATAACACTTCAGAAAGGAGCTTATTTAAGAGCAAGGAACCTAAACTGAGCAGTCTATTTGGTTTCAAATGTAAATTACTTTTCTCAAAAATTCTAAGCTCTTTGCAACAGAATGCAGCATCCTCTGCCCTTTAGTAACATGCTGATACACACTGCTGCCTCGCAGACTGAGTTCAAATCATTTATTTTGGCTCTTTGTTAGATATTTTCCTTTGACTACTGAGTTGAAACCAGCATCTCACCAGAAATATTTCTTAGCTGTCACCTAAATGGGAATTAACAATGACACATCAAGAAAAAAAGCAGACATTCCACAAGACATAATTTCTGAGTATCTTAGCATAAAGCCCATAACTCATTTTCTGAATGGTCCTCTTCAGAATCCTCACCATCAACTTATAATTGTGAAGCTATGAAGACAAAAAAAACCTTTTTATGCCTTCTTTTAGGGTGCTCACAAAAGCCAAGAAAATTCTGTTATTCAGTGACTCAGGGCAGGGATTCACATAAACAGTTGGACTTTCCTTCGTTTTCTGTATAAAACTTGCTAGAAGTCATGTCAGTAGAAAGCAGTCTAAACAATGAGTTATCAAAAAATCAATTTCCCCCCAACTTGCAGTGTACCAATGTGTTATAATGAGCTGTGTAACATTCATTAGAAGATCCAAATAACTTTTGGAAATAGAGATGCAGTTAATTTACATCACTGTTTCAGTGTGTTTTCTGGACTTCTAAATTTTTTTTTAAATGTACATATTTAACTGCATTCAAATATCAAAATCCACTACAGAAAATAACAATTTAAATACATTAGCCATATCACACCAATGCACAGACCTGCACTGTTGGAAAGCCTTTATTGTTTGGCAAGGGCTTAACTACAGATTACCTTACATGAGAGGTATCAAAGGAATCTGAAGTTGGAGACTCACAAGATTATCTGTATCTGTTTCTTTCACTTGATCAGGTAGGAACTGGGGAAGAGGGTGAGTGGAGGCTTGGCATTCACCCCCTGATAATATCTGACAAGACATGGTGATGCAATCAGGAAGTGTCCAGGACCAGCAGAATGTGGGCCAACCACAGTGTAAAATGGGATGTTCCTATTACATCCCATAACCTGTGCATTGCAGTCCAGTTTATAGTGGAGAAGTAGTCTTGATTCTTAATAGAATCTGGCAATCAATTCCTGTCTAAATCAAAGTCTCTCTGCCCTTAGAAGGAATAAACTGCCGCTTATGACAAGGATCTTGTCATTTACAATTTAGAAATATATTAACAGTTTCTGCTGCCAAGAACAATATTTATTTATTTACTTACTTGCTAACTGCCCTCTACTGTAGATGTGATTTTTCACAATGCCTTTCTATCAATATTCCCACAACATGTGTGTGAATATTCATGATGCTACACTTTTCTATCTGTTCTTGGATAAAGCCAGTGCCTGCAATTAATAGTATGATAAAATTGGAGACCTTACTGAGGGAATGTTACTGCTTAGTGAAGGTCAGGGGACTGGGCTTTATGAGTAGGGGTATCTGTTCTAGTTGTATAATCCTGTTTTAAGTCAGCAACTAAAAAAATATACAGTGTAAGAAAATAAAATAGAATTGAAACAGAATCCTGCTGTTTGCATGTGTCTCTCTGCAGATAATTTCTTAAGGCTTACAAAGCAGCCTTTTACAGTCCTCTGATTGTCGCATCTAAATTATTTTCATACTGATTATGCTCAAGAAGTCCAAGATTTTTATGAATATGATCTTGAGCTTAGTACAATTACAATTAATGGAATAATCTGGTGACTGCATGAATTATGTATTATTTTAATTGCTTTTGATGATTGACTCAATTCATACAGATTAGTGCTCATGTAAACTACAATTGCAACTGTGAAAGAGAATAGAATATAGACACTATGGTATAATTTTCCTCTGTTGTTTTATTTGTATCCCTTTATAGTTTAAAATATTTGCATCTGGTATGTGACCAATTATCAAAGCTGTGTATTGATAATGTACATAGACCATACTTGAAAAGAAAGCAAATATTTCAAAAGAAAAAGATACAAAACAATGCTGACAAAAATATTTCATTGTTTACCTAAGTATTATTATTTCATTTTTTAAAAAGCTTTGCCCAAACTTAAAAGCTGCAATTTTGCATATAGAAAGCTCTTTTCTGACTGATTTTTCCAAACTGGATTGACACATGTAATTTCAGTTAGTCTTTCTTGCTGGTACTAGAGAAGTTTCTTTGTGTAATCCTGTGCCATCTTAGGTAATATGCCTCAGCAATGGATTCAGTACCATTGACTACTCACAAGATGTGCTTGGCAGCAGTAGACTCCAGATGGTGAACAAAAAAACCCTGCTTTTCTACAGCAGCATTAGCATCTGGGTATGTGGCTGCCTTTCTTGTTGTTTTCTGTTCAACCTACTTGGCTGGTTTCCCTGTTATATATCATCGTAGATATCAAACGACTTGTGAGAAGGACTCTTTTTAGGATGCATTTAGGATGCATTTTCTTGTTAATGAAAAGTGACTAATCCTTCTGATCTGCTTCAGAAAGCTAAAAGTTGTGGGGTGAAAGTGGTAAAATAGGAAGCATGCTCTTATTGTCCTGAATTGTATTTCCCATGGACTGAAGACCCTTTAGTGATTTAGACCTCATCTAGTTTCATTCGAAGAAACTCTGGTTTTCATGTGTTTTGAGAATTAAGCAGCATAAGGGGGAATGATCTGGAGATAATCTTCAGCAGATTCACACCTGAACAAAAACTATAAATTTAAATTCACTCTTGGAGTTATTCCCAAGGCTTGTGCAGGCCTTCAAGAAGTTCAGAAAATGAGGATCAAGACAGATAAGGAGTAAAGTATAAGTGTTCTGCAGTAAAATTTGAGGTGAAGGAATTGAGAATGAAGAACACTTATCAAGTTTGTCCTGCTCTATCAAGAGCTTGATCTAGAAGAAAACAAAGATTTTTTTTGTGTGTGTTAATAAGAGGAAGCTGTTAGTCACCTTTTCACATTGGAGTGAAAACTTGATCTGTCATTCATTTTTGTTATTATAGGGAAAAAAAATAGAATCTATTTGTTGATATTTGACAATGTCAAGAAAAATGGAAAAACAATATTAGTCAGTCCTTGCACTTCAATTATTGGATATGCAAACATCCATTCTAGTAATCCAAGCAAAGGCTGCCTACAGTTGCCATATGGACCACATCAGATCTCTTCTAAGATAAATTATGTAATTAATGCAGTTTAGATACAAGTGTAGGGTGAGAATAGATGGGATACAGCCTCACAGGTGGGTCATACAACTTGCAGAGGTGTATGCAAGCCTATGCAATGAGGCAATGAAGATCTGTATTTTCCATCTCTAAAGACTTTCTTTGAAAAATTGCATTTGCCCATGCTTGAAGAAACATTGACATGGGCAAAAGAGATGTCATATATGCAGGAAATTCAAACTTCTTTATTTATTCAAACAAGCATGACATCTTATTATCAAGTTAAGCAATAATCTACTATTGAGTTTGCAGATGAAATTCTTAAATCATAGAACTACAGAATGAGATTAAAGACTTGCTATTAACCTTAATGGAATGAGAGTTTTCTTACGATATTTTTTCTGACTATTAAAAATCCCAAAAGGAGTTTGACAAATCAAGGTCCTCAGATCCCAATTGTAGAACTCCCCAGTCAAAGACCAAATTCAGCTTCAAAGTAGGATTTCTTATGCCTGTATTTCACAGAAAGAACTGTTTAGTTGCAATAGATATTTCAGATGCTACGCTATAATAACTCATGGAAAATATCGAAGCATAAATGTCATTGTTTGTAATATGTCCAAAGTGATATCAGCTTTTACAGCTTTATTTTTTCCGGCAAAATCTCACACATTTTATCTGAGATTGGTTTGAAAAATTCTTTCTTTTATAATTGCCCTCTGAAAACCTGTAAACCTCTTCTGTTAATAAACATGTTAAATTGCCTTAGTCTTATCCAAATGTTTGCTTATTGTAAGTTTATGTAATTGTACATGCCAGAAGCAATATAAAAGTAATTCATAGAAGTATTTGACTTCACAGTACATTTATTTGTCTCTCTTTTATTCTGTGTGTTGCACTGTCTCTAGTATATCTATTTTTTGAAAAAGTTTGGGGTTTTTTTTATTTTTCTGTGACGTTGCATCTTGCACTGTACTGTAGAGCAGTGGAAGTTTTCTAACTGTATTGAATATTAATAAATACAGCTTGCATACATTGATACTGAAAAAATACTAAATGCTTCATAGGCTCTGAAACTTAGAATATAATTACAATTATGTAAAAGCAAGCTAGATAGTGATTTATGGCCACTAGTGTTTTAAAATATTTACTTGCATTAAAGAACTGTTTATATAGTAATAAATCCATAGTTTTGAATAATGAAGGCAAGATTATTTAGGATATTGTTCTCCAAATGACCACAGCAAAGGAGATAGACTTCCAGAGACAGCTCTGATTCCTTTCATGCTGCAGGTGCTTGTCATTTCTCTGGCTTTAACGGGATTGAGGCTAAACTGAGGAGACTAGACTGCAATCTAAATATGATCATTTACTCAGAAGATTTGGTAACCAATAGGGAGTAAATGCTAGAGGCTGTAGAGGAATGTAAGAAATAGCAGTCTATGACTCTGCACTACTTGACCTTCTACTTCTGCTTTAGGACGGCTCTTCCTTAGGAATGAAGTTGTTTTCTCTCATTTCACCCATATTGATTTGCTTAGTGTAGTGCTTCCTTGTACAGCTTGTGTAAGCTGATAATTCAATTTGCATTCCAATTGTCCAGTTTAACTGTGGTAAGGGGAGATTTGGCAAAAAGCACTGTGCAGTGAAAAAAATGCAATTAGTCATGAGGTTAGTCTTAGTGCTTCATTTTTCTGGATAATGAGTAGATTATCATAAGTACCATGTTACTATTGATTTTGGTTTTCAATTGATGTTTGTGGTCTTTTGGGTTTTTTGGGGTTTTTTTTAATAGCTAAATCATGCATATCCAAACAAAACTCCACTGCTTTAAATTCTTGGATGTTCATAGAATCATTTCAAAGGAGTAGCCACAGCCACTGGTACTTAAAATCCCTTCAAAAGGACTTCTTTTTGTTATTACAGTAGGATTCATCTAGTACTGCTTAAATTAGATTCATCTTCATAAAAATTCAAGTACAATAAGCTTTCATACTAGTTTCTGACAACATAAACTTTTCTGTTAGCACTACTAGCAGTGCTTTTTTGGGAGATGTTATGTTAGCAATTTAGAGTATCAGAATATCTACATCTGGGATTTACAAAAGTATCATTTGTAAAGTAACAAACTATATTAGTGTATGTATATTGGATGGATATTGTGAAATTGTATTTTGTATGTTTAGGTGTTGCTTGTTAAATTCCCTATGATGCCTTTTCAGGATGCTCTGAACTTAGAGGATAGTATGCTAACTGAAACCTGATTTTCATAAAACAGTAGAAAGGCTTGGGTTGGGAGGGATGTTAAAGATCTTCTAATTCCAACCCCTTCACCAATGGCAAGGATACTGCTCACTAAATCTGTTTGCTCAGGGCACCATCCAACCTGACTTTGAACACTTGCAGGGATAGGACATCCACAACTTCTCTGTGCAATGTTTTTTGGTGCCTCACCATCCTCACAATAAGAATTTTTTCCTAGCATCTAATCTAAATCTCTCCTCTTTTAGCTTAAAACTGTTTCCTACTGTCCTATCACTATCTGTCATGTACAAAGTCACTCTCCTTCCTTTTCATAAGCTCCCTTTAAATACTGGAAGGCTATGAGACACTTTTACCACAGCATCATTGCTATAGAAATTATGTTTATTAAACAAGTGTCCAGAAACAGTGAAACAAGGAGTTTCAGCTTAAGCAGTGAATGTAGTTATATATATATTCCCCTTCTTTATAAGTGTTATGATCTGGTTATTAAAATCTTTAGATAACATTTCAGTCTCTCACAGTAAGTGACAGAATTACTGTATTTCTTTTACAGTATCTTATCTCTGTTCTATTTTTAAATGATCAGAATTGCTAAATTCAGACCACATAGAACTTCCATTCTGGTCAGCAAGATCTAATCAACGGTGCCTCTTTTGTTCACATACTCTTCAACATATCTGTTGGAGAGATTTAATTATACACAGTATTCTATGATTTTGGCTGTGTTACTGCAGTCTTTCTATAAACCTACACAGAACAGTGTTATTGCTTAGAAAGGTATGGTTGTTTTTAGCCACATATCTCTGTTTAAGCAGTTGGTAGAGAGATATTTCATTGTAATCTCTCTTTCCTGTTGTGTTAATTTGCAAACATCAAAAATAATGTTGTTTTTTATGTTTGTGTAGCAGCTATCATAATCACTTTAACATGATTAGTTTCTGTAAGCAGTACTGCAATTTAATTTTGAAAAAAGAAGAGAGGATGGGGAATTAATTTATCACATAGCTGGTAAAAGGTCTACTGTGGCCCTTTTGTCAGAATTCCTATGTAATATTAACAAGAAAGTACATTCATTTGATAGTACAGCATGTATAGTACCTTGCTTTTATATTTAGTTCCTAGGTACTGTATCAAGATCGTTATAGATTTTTTCTTTCACATAATGAGTGTGGTTTTTTTAGATTGTACTTCCTTAGCTTTGACTCCTGTCCATAACTTTAAAGATGAAGCTCCATGAATCTTTCAAAATAAAGTATAAGGCTTTGCAACATTTTTCCTAGTCCTTTAATAGTTCATCTCATCCCTAAACTTTCTCTTCAATTTTTCAATGTACTTCTTGAGTTTCTGTTGACCTTTACACTTTGAATTTCATATGAAGATCAAAGAGCCAATATTTAAACTCCTAAAACTTGGCAGGTGCCTATCTGTCTGTTCCACCATGAAGATTCAGAAGAAAGTTTTCACTTTTTAGATGAACTTTTTTCAGAAACTAATCTCCCATCTTAAAGTGTTTTTAACTCTGTGTTGGGATTGCGTGGCAAGGTTTCAGTAATGGGGTAGAGAAGGCGACAGTGGTCTATAGGCGTGGCTTCTCTGAAAATACACTAGAAACTTCCTAGGTCTTTGAAGGACCCAAAATGCCAGCCAGTTCCAAGACAGACTCCAAAGCAGAACCCATGACCAATGGTGGCAACATCTCTGGGATAATATATTTAGGAGAGGGAAGCAAGGCGCAGAACAGCAACTACAGACAGAGAGAGGAGTAAGGATATGTGAAAAAACACAACTATGCAGACACCACGGTCAGTGCAGAAGGAGAGGGAGGAGATGCTCCATGCACCAAAGCAAAGCTTCCCCTGCAGCCTGTGGTGGTGACAACGCTGAGGCAGCTATGCCCCTATAGCCCGTGAAGCTCCATGAGATCCAACTGCAGCCTGTGGGGGACCCTCTGCCAGAGTAGGCAGATGCCTGAAGAAGGCTGTGACTCCAAAGGAAACTGTCGTGGTTTAACCCCAGCAGCTCCACGCAGCTGCTCGACCACTCCCACAACAGCAGGATTAGTGAGAGAATCGGAAAGGTAAAAGCTAGAAAACTCATGGGTTGAGATAAAGACAAGTTAAAGGGAACACAAAAGACCCACACAAGCAAAGCAAACAAGGAATTATTTCACTTCTTCTTGTGGGCTGACAGGTGTTCAGCCATCTCCAGGAAAGCAGGCCCCATCACATGTAACAGTGACTTGGGAAGACACACTCCATCACTCCAAACATTCCCCCCTTCCTCCTTCTTCCTCCCCCTTTATAGCTGAGCATGATGTCATAGGGTCTGGAATATCCCTTTGTTCAGGTCAGGTCACATGTTCCTGTTGTTCCTCCACCCAATCTCCCATGCGCCCCCAAATTCCTTGCCAGCATGGCAGTATGAAAATCAAAAAAGGCCTTGGCTCTGTGTAAGCACTGCTCAGCAACAAACAACACTTCTATATTATCAGCCCTGTGTTCAGCACAAATCGAAAACACAGTCCCACACCAGCCACTGCCAAGAAAATTACTCCAAGCAAAACCAACACAAAAGCCTACAGTGGAGCAGGCTCCTGGAAGAACCCCAGAGTGGGCCACTCTGGATCACGTTTGCTGGCAGGACTTGTGAGCCCGTGGGGAATCTGCACTGCAGCAGTCTATTCCTGAAGGATTGCACCCCATGGAAAGGGACCCACACTGGCGCAGGTCATGAAGACTTGCAGTCTATGGAGACGTTTATAGAGGACTGTCTCCCATGGGCCAGTCCTCACACTGAAGCAGGGTAAGAGTGTGAGTAGGGGTGGCAGAGACAACATGTGATGAATTGACCATAGCCCCCATTCCCTGTCTCCCTGCACCACTCCAGGGGGAAAGGGTAGAGAATTCAGGAGTAAATTTAAGTCTCAGAAGAGAGACTTTATTTACTTTAATATTTATTGCTTCTTGGCCTGTTATTTGATGCAGGATAGTCTGCCTAATTGTCCTAAGCTCATAAAAGAGTAATGGTTGTAGTTAAAGGTGGATAGAGAGCATAGGTACCCATCTGATAGTGTGCATATTTTGTATAAAGTATATATATTTTTACCAAGCGAAGCAAGGATAATTATTTCTGGGAAATACTTAATTCAATCATATCTCCTTTTTTTTTTACTTCTTTATTTATGAATAGATCAATTTTCAGAAGTATTTTAATTCTGTATCATTCATCTTGTGCTTTGCTTATTTAATGTTCAAGACGTGTTAATGACTATAGAAATGCATACCAAATTTGCAGATGAAATCGTAGCACTTGATATTAAAACTGGATTTATTAGTATTGATCAATCAGAGAGGCCACATAAGACATTTATGTTCACTGAGTGAATGGTTCCTACACATAACATAGGTAAAACTTAAAGGAGAAGAGGGTATGGTTTGTAAAAAACAAAAATAGAACGAAAGAGTATGTTCATATATGACCTGTAGAAATGTGCAATAACTTCTATAAAAAGACTGCAATAAATACTTTTTAATGAGGTTTTTTTTTCTTTTTGTAACAACAGAGAGTGATATTCTACCAGTTTATAGGTTTATTTTTATGAGTTGTATAAAAGAGCTTTATTACATTATCCAGCTTCTCAGTAGAAGGTGTACAAGTCCAATGGTTTCATCAGAGCTGAATTCAACATGTTTAGGCTTTTCAATAGGTAGTTTGCTCTTGGGGTAACCACTATTTACGTGAGTATGTACACAGAAAGACACATGTATATCTACATACAGATTATACAAAGAAAATTTCAGAATTAGTCCAAATTTACAACTGTAAATCAGACTAATCAGACTAATATTATCTCAGTAAAATGTCTTGAGAGCCCACCTTTATTGACTCCTCCAAGTCATTGATGAAGACACTGAAACAAGAGGCCCCTGTGGTACACCACTTGTCACCAGTCTCCAGAGAGGGGATGAGCATTAATCGCTATCCTGTGCATCTAATTATCCAGCCCACTTTTACTCACATACTTATCCACCTATCCACAACCTTGGATTGTCCTTTTGCCCCCTTTTGAAGGTGGGTGCAACCACTGTCTTACTCCAGTTGCTGTGGACTTTCCCTGATCTCAATGAGTTTTTGAAGATGATAGTGAGAAGCCTTGCAGGTACTTCAGCCAGTTTTCTCAGCATCCTCATTCAGCCCATTGGGTCCAATTGATTTGTATGAGTTGAATTCTCCCTTGTTTCAGTCCTCATCCACTGCTGGTATCTCACATCTTTGAACTGTTTCTCTAAGCAGAGAGGCCTGGAAGACCTGGGTGGTGATGATGGGGTCTCCACTTTGTGCTAGTTTCTTGAAGGACTATGCCACATCACATTATATGTAGCAGTTATTATCTTATATGTAATATTTAATATATCTCTATGCTTGCTGGAAAAATGAATGATCTCCTGTGGTTTTTCTCCCCTCTGTCTCTGTATTGTAAGTATTTGTAAAAACCCCATAAATCTGCTGTTTAAAATTTAACATTTACTATTAAAATTCAACATTTTACAGCTGTGAGAAATCCCTGTTTTGATGGCTTGAATCTTTGAATTTTTCATGTAACTGACTGATAAAATAGCTCACCTAGTAGAATCTAAGCTAAATTGGAATTCATTACTATTGTTTGTAAGATTAGGCTTAGATAAATAAAAGAAGAAAACAGATTTCTCTTCTTAGTTTTGTTTGGTTTTATTCTTCTGGTTTTTGGTTGTTTGTTTTGGTTTTTTTTCTACTTTAACAAAGTAAATCCTCATCAGAACCCTGCTGTTCGTGATTGTCAATTACCTGCAACTGCAGGAGCACTGGTAAAGCATTGCCTTAATTAGGGAGGCCTAAAAATGCCCTTGGGACCTAAGCAAGCATAAATGTAGCTGAAAGATTCTGTTTCTCCTTGACAAGCACAAAATTTTGTGCAGAAACCACTGACAGGCATTCTTGAAAATACCTTCATTGAGCTGCTCTGACTATTCTGTTAGTCAAACAAGCTAAATTCACCATCTTTATATTTTTAATGGTATTTTCTTAAAATACTGTTTCTGGAGTCATAGGCATGTATGCAGTGCTCCTTCATTCGGATTTATTTGCTATTAAGTATTTGCTAACTTTCATGAATGGGAAAAGATTATTTGATCTGATACATTGTAAAAGAGAAAAGAGCAGTCAACTTCAAGTTGAAAAGAATGAACCTAGTTTGAGTAGTATAAAAACCTGAAACCATTAACATTTGTGTTGGTTTTAACACCATTGGGGAAATGAAACTCCAAGGAAGCCACTCCCCTTCCTCTGCCCCTTTTGGTAAGGAAGCGACAATAAATGAGATTATGAGTTGAAATAACAATTTATTAAAAACATGCTAACAACAGCAGTATTAATAGCAAAGGTGTACACAAGAGAAGGTGGGAGCTGGTGGGCAGCAGAAGTTCACCAGGGCTTTTAAGGAGACTGTCCACTCTGCTCTGGTGAGCCAAGTGAGATGACAAACTTCTGGTTTCCAGTGCCCGGCATTTCCTGCTGAAACCAGTACCCCAGTGATGATGGTGGTGGTATTGAATAAACATGGTGGTGACACCAGACAGCGCTAAAAAACTTCACCATCTGTCTCTGTAACTAGGACAAGATTGAAGACCGAGCTGGTTTTGATATACACTTTTAATGGTGTTAGAAATGTTTTGATGATTAAATCTTTGGTATTTCTTTTTGCTTTTTACTTCATCTTTATTTGATGGTTGGTGATGAAGTTACCATTACATGTGACTACTAATCCTTTTAATGTTGTGTTTGCTGTATTATAATTGTGTTGTAAAATTAGCATTAAGGAAGGTTTTAGCATAGTTGCATTTATAGATGGAAAACTTTCTTTGTTCTAGTTTATCCAGAGACTAAATTATGAAACTTGTTTGCCAAATTGAAAACACCTTTCAAATTCATCTTTTACTTTACTGTAAGATATACAGTGAAAACCCATTTAATAGTGTTGGCAAAAGATTTTGTAATGGTCATTTGCAACAGTAATTAATTTAGCTGCTCCTCAGTTAGTCTCTATATTTCGTTTTCTGGCTGATAGAACATTTATATAGGATTGTTTCTTTCAATCAAGATGTATTCTTTTCCTATACTCCCCATTAAAATATACAGTCCTTCTTGCATTATCTAGGTGGAACAATTATCACTTAGGAGCAACAAGAGTTTTGGGGTGCTTTTACTTTCTTTGGGTTTGATTCTTTTTGTCTGTTTGTAGGTTCTTGGTTTTTTTTTCTTAACTTTCAAGACTAAACTCAGTCAAGTGTTCCCAAATTATAAATTAACATGCTTTCAGTATAAATATATCTAGATGCCATGCAGTGTTTAGACATTAATTTCTCTTTTATGATAACCATATTATGCTGGAGGTGAAGATTGTTTCAGGATATGTAAGGATCCTGTGGCCCTAGGAGGAGTGGTGCGAACTGAATTCGGAAGAAAGGTTGTGATGGTGGAAGATGCCAGCTTGATTCTAGAGAAAGCAATGCCTTACTTGCTAGGTCCAAAAATAAGTGTCTCTGACTCTAAAGCCAGAAATTAAAACAACCCAAAACAGCAGATGAGAAATATCTCCACGAAGTAATTGAATTTCACTAAAACATTACATATTGCTGTAATCTTATTTGTTAGAACTGAAAAAGCTACCTGGCTTCCTTTCTGAATACTTCTGTGTTTTTTCTTATGAATTGTATGAACTGTGAGCTTTCTAGCCTTTATTTTTCTTCATAGTTTTAGGTCTTTTTGTCTCTATAATACCCTTGCATTTTCAAAGCATTGTATCTGCATATTTCACATGGACATTGTTGTGACACAGTTCACTGGGACAGTAAATCTAAATTTCAAAAGTTCTTATTTTCTGAAGAGGGAATTTAATTTTACTAGGCTTTTTGGAAAAAGAAATTGAGTTCTGAATTTAGTGATACTTTTTATGGCTTCATGGCCACAATGGACTGCACTGTTGTGCAGTGTGTGTTGGGTTTTTTTTTCCTTTTATATTAATTCAATTGTGTGGAGTATTGATTTATGCAGTACTCTGTGCTTTGCAAGTAGTTGAGAGTGACAGTCTGGTGTCCCTCTGAATAGGAGAGAAATCTGCAAGTGATCCTCCTAAGTCTCACTTGTTTTGGAGGAGGGACTGTTAATGTGTTCAGCTGTTATTCTCTCTTATTTGTTATTTTGTCTTGTAGAAGGATAGCATTTCTATATTATATATATTAGAGTTATGAAAAATAGTAATATTTTTATAATAAAAAACTTTGAAAACTGAAGCTGGGATGAAACAAAGGTATAAAAGAGAGTACTGCTGGCACGGATTCCTCAAGTGAAGAATAGGTGTCTGAGCTTGGCGTTAATTTTGCATAATGCAATTGAATTTAATCAGGAAATGTTCACACTGAGTATTTAATTAGACTCTGGGTGATCAATCTTGGTAGGGACTTTGCTAATTATCAAGTGGCTGAGTCACTGAAGAAAGTCAAAGTAATGCTTCAGAGCACTGTACTTCACTGAGGGGTTTGGATGTGTGAGCAGAAGTTTTTAAGATGATAAATGTTAAAGAAGGTTAATAAATAGTTTAAAGTTAAGAATGAAGTTGCAGGAATAATAGATGGAGGCACAGATGTATGAGAGACTGGAACTGTAGCCTACAGTAATATGTCTAAATTATAACTGATCCTCTAAGAAGTATGTAGAAGTTAAAATCTTGAGCAGAAATGGTTAAGAGGAAACTGTATCCCTCCTGACAAAGCCATGTTAGCTCTAAATTACAACATTAGGAATGATTCCGTTCTCCTTCTTTCGCGTCTCTCTGATGTGTTAAGTGGGAATTGCGTAGACCTAGATATGCTTTTGCAGATCAAGCCAAGTGCATGAAGACTTTCTCCCAAAATGAGATAACAGTTCCACTGACTCCAAGAAAGTGTAGAAGAAAGACTGCAAAATCAGCATCTCTGCTTCTCAACTCTCTCTCTCTTTATCTAAAGATCTGTGGCATTCCCTTACTGCGCTTTGTTTCTGTATGTCTTCTGTTAATGCATTTCATGACTGCCATTCCAGCTTTTTCTGAAGTTTGTTATTGTCATGGGTTAGGAATAGTATTCTTGAATTTAGTGTTCCCTCTAGAACCACAGGCAGATTCCCCTCCGCCTTCTCCAGCTGGAGGCAAAAAAGGCAAAGATCATGGGTTGAAATAAGAACAATTTACTGGAAACCGCAATGAGTTATGAGAAGAACAGTAACAGAAAAAATATTAATAACAAAAGTTACAAGAAAAGAAACGATTCATAAGGAAAACACCTACAATAAACAATACTGGGCATTTCCTCCCACCCTTAGAAGGAGGCAAAGGAAGACCTCTGTGTTCTAGTAGCCACACCCTGTCCTGGTCCAAACCAGGAGAGTTATTCTATACCATTTAAGACACACATAAAATGCTGGGTTGGAACACATCTCATTTCTGACACTTGAAGCTACATGCCCTGTGCCTCTACCAAAGCACATCATATCCATTGAAATCTGTAGCTGAACAACTACTATGATCTTGATGCCCCACCTAGGTTTTTTTTGCTCTTGGATCCTTTTTTCATCCATCAGATACACAGTTCTAGTCCTTTTGTACTCCTGCATAAATCATCCTTCTTATACAAATGCTGTCAGTTTATCACCTTGCTTCCAGTTGCTATGCCTGGCTGTGAACCTAGGAAAACTGGTGACTTGATTTCAGTAGCAATGACACTAGCTTTCAGGTAATTAATTTGAATTATACTTGGAACATTATCACATTTTAAATGAAGTTGTGCATTAATACCTGCCAGGTTTTCAGCACTGTTAACACAAGTCTATGTGCATTTCCTACTTCCATGGAATTCTCTTCCTGCAAGACCCTGTAGTAGAGCCTGCTTTCTGCATAGAAGACAACTGGCCAATGCCAAATGGCATAGAAATTTCAGTTGTGTTCTTGTTAAATTATGCTTAGTAATTATGGTTGTTTATTTCAATATTTAAATTTGTATACTTAAAGCTGTGTATGAATAATTCTACTGTATATGTAAATTCAAGTTCTTACTGATGCTCACGTAATTTTTCCATTACTTGTTTCTTGCAGTCACATTCATTATTCAATGCCTATGATTTATTAGATTATGAGGTTTATGTTATAGATAGCAAGTTTTGTCTTCTCTTTGTACAATGTTAAGCACAGTTGGATTTTTACCAGGTAAACTGTAAAACAAGTAATAAATCAAATGTATTATATTAGTGCAGTCATGGGATAAGTAAAATTAGTTTTGAAGCACTTATGCAAATAATCTGTTTTCAACAGCCCATGTTTAGACATATATTCTTTTTTTCTCAGAATATTGATATGATTACTCAAAATATTTTAATGCGTATTTGAAGATATATATGTATGTATTTATTTTTAAAGGCATAAATATGAAATATTTTCTTGGGAAATAGAACAATTTCAGTAAGAACAGCAAAAATCAATACAGTGATAGTTTGCATGGAATGTGGAGTTCGACTTTGTGGGTTCCTTTCAGCAGATGGGGGTCCACATTTTTAGCTTTGCACAGTTGAGACAGTTGGGTGCTCTGCAGAGTGAAATTAAATCCATAGGCATGATACAACTATACAGTATCTTTTGTGGTTGAAAGAAAAATATTTTCATAAAGCCACAAGTGGGATGCTAATTTTTTTAGGGTTTTTTCCTCCGAATTATTTCTGCATGATTTAATCTCCTTGCTGTCTTGCCTCATCAGTTACCATTTAAAAGGATTATTCTAATCCTTAGTTGCTTTAGTGGTCACAGTGCAATAGAGGACACATACCCAGGAATGTTTTATGGAGAGTTATAAAGTTCTGGTAGGGATGGACTTCACAATTCCAAAGCCAAAAAGTGACTATGGGTGGAGTGTGGTGCATTTCAGCTCACAATGTAGACAAATATCTTGTATGGATTTTGGGTTAATGGTTTGGGGGTTTAGTGGGGATTTTTTTGTTTATTTGGGTTTTTGTTTGTTCTGATTTTATTTTTTTTTCTTTTACTATAACTCATGTATGTCAGGTACAGATGGGAAAAAAGCTGCAAGAAATTCATAGAAGAAAACTTTGTCAAGGATCATTTGACAGAACAATATCTCCTGTAGCTCAGAAAATATCATTATCTCATTTTCTGTTGTTTCACTCTCTGCCATCCTAATCATTTCAATAATCAGACAAATTCTTCTCCTATTTTCCCATTATTTTTTATGTTTTCTGTGAAGGTAACATAAAAATAGATGCTCTGACTGTGTCTACCTGTGGCATTCAGGAGCTGAAGGATATTAGCCTGGAGTCAGCTGCTTTTTTTTTTTTTCTTTGAGATCATTTCCCCTATCTATATAAACTTAATAATAATAATAAATCTGCTAAACAATGTAAATTCATTTTAAATAATAAGAAAATGCAGGTAACCTGTTTTAAGTGTTACTATCGTTCAAGAGTATACAACCACATGTCAAAGTCACACATTATTTCTTTCTTTTTAAATATGCATACATGTACAACCTACAGTTCTCCTGAAAAAAAAAACAGATTTTTTGTGTTTCCTCTGATCAGACCCTTACACCAGTCATTTAAATAACCTAAACTGTCTTGGACCCAGGGCTTAGGGTTGTTTGCAGAGTGTGAGTGCCTCCTCTTGAAAGGTCATCATTACAGGCACACAAAGTATTTATTTCTTAAATATTTTGCTTGTCACTAATATTTAATATTCAAGCAGTCTGGCTCACTCTTATCTCTTAGTAATGTTCAGGTTTTGGGAGGGGAAAAAACACCCAAACATGCAGAGTAAGGTCTCAGCTGGGCAAATGTATAAATAGATTTTTAAAAAAAGCTTAGACCAACTAATAGAAGATATATTCATCAGCGTTCATTAAACACAGTAGTCAAGGTCTCACCTCAGAGCCTTTATAGCTGGGCAAGTATCATTCTGCACTGGTCCTATTTTAGTATTTTTCTAATCAAATGCTGCTGACAGCTGTCAGGACAGGGTGTGCTGCTGCACAGACCTTGGGTCTGAGCCAGTATGGCAGTTCTTGAGATCTTGAAATTTCTTTTAAGAATATTAAAATGTTAATTCTATCATTATGTGCTCAGATATTTTAGAGCAGTTTTGGAACCCTTGGAGGGATTTTTGTACTTTGTTTTGATAAATATATATTTTTAAACAAAGCCCTCTTACACCCATAACTGAATCTGTTGGTTTTGATGCTATTATTCAGAAATGCTTCTAATTTTGGGTTGTTGATATGTTTGTTTTCACTTTTCTGATAAAAGCTTTTTGACTCTGATATATTAGGCTTTGATCAGAGCAGGATTTGATCTAGTCTGTAGGGTTTGCTAGTGACCAGTTTGTTCATGGGTATTTCGGAATGGTGAGCTGGACAAATTACTCTGCTCAAAATAGTCCATTCCTAATGTGTACAATTTTGGGGAATTTCCACAAAACAGTATTTAAACAATTTCTACAACTCACTGCGCTCTGCTTTTTCCGGGCAGAAATTGGATATCTTTTTCATTTTGAGTCTGCTGTACTGTGTGGGCACAGTACCTGTTATGATCTGAGCAGAGCAGTTCTTGTGTTCAGCCCTGCTCTGCACTTGTAACAAGTTCTATGGGCTATTCAGCTGTAGGTATTGGAGATCATAAAGATTACATTTTTAGCTTAGCTGTTATGAAATACTTTTATCTGTTGGGGTCTGAAGTAATGTTAGAACATCTAGGATATCTCGTATCAAATGTTACTGGTAGGTCCTTCACATACAGAAATATAAGATATTTGAGATTGATGTGATCTTTCATTTTAGTCCCTGGTGTGAGAAAGTGTAAAACTAACACTTATAATAATAGTAATGTGGCAAAAACATTGAAAGGACCTTTAAAATATCTTTTCTTTTTTTTTTTTAACATAAATGGTTGCATCCCAAAATATCACATTTCTGTTAGGTAGGGATGTCTGGTTTCCATCCAGCTCTCTCTCTCTCTTTATTCCCATCTATATACGTGTGTGTGTGTGTGTACATATCTATATATAAAATTTATGTGATTTTAGATATGTGTGTACCGTACTTTTTGGAGTTTGGTCCTTCATTTTATTATGAAGTAACATACATATGAAAAAGAAAATGTTGGAAACTAGTGTAAGTGATCAGTGTTCACATCTTCCATGCTTCAGGCAAGTTACAGAGATACAGTACAAACAGAACATAATGTAATTGGTTTGCAGCTCAAAAATAATTCATCTAGTGTTTTACAGAATATCATTTTCTCAAAGCACTGGAAGAGAACAGCAAAATTTTTAATTAAAATTCCTTTCTATATCTCAAATTCTTCCTGTAGCAAGTATTGTTGAAATTTTTTTTTTCTCCTTTTGAGAAGAAAAATAAAAGTGTAAATACTGTGTTAGTCTCTTAAAGGTACTTCAGTACATAAATAGAGACTTTTATTTTTCTTTTATATGAGACTCATGCTATGCAGGTTCTCAGACATGTGTTAGAAAGTTGGTGGTTTTTATCTTGTTAGCGTCATCCTAATCATCCCTGCACTCAGTCGAGCAAAGAATTGTGTTTTTATGGTGGGTCTGGTGCTGTAAGAAAAACCCAAAAGAGACTTGAAGAAAGCATTACTGCACTTATTCTTGGGTCTGGCATGCAGCATTCATAACAGAGACTATGTAAAATGAAGTATTGCATACTGTTTGATAAAATAGTTGTGCTCAATGCAGTTTAGGGGTTTTGATATGATTCTATATCACTCTTTCTTATTCAATATAAAATGAAATAATAAGAGATGCATTTATCAGTTTAAAAATTTTCTAGTCAGTCTTGGAGCATAAATGGATGTCATAATCTCCTCAGTGATTTTATTGTCAGTATTTTTATTGGTGATCTGTAGTTGATGCCAGAGATTATTATTAAAAGGAGATAGCTGCCTATAGGCCATAACATATACATCGGATGTGTGAGCATTTTTGAGGATGAAAAATTGCTAACAGTACATTGTAATATCAGGTAGATCAAACGTTCATACAAGTGCCGTGTATGAAAACAAAAACACGCAAACAAAACTCAAAACCCAAACCCAGATGAAAAGTTGAATGCAAGTTAATTAGCTAGGGATAAAACCCATTGATTTTGCAACAGGTTGAGGGATGTTAACTTGAAGGAAATTCTTTAGAATAGAGTTAAAAGTCATAATGGATAACCTTAAGTAGCATGGCAAGAGACTTGTGTAGAACGTATTTAAAGAAAAAGAAACTGATGCCTTTTTCTGGTCTTGGGAATGAAAAACCAGACACGGTAGAAGGGTTGGGGGTTAATTACCTCAGCATTTAATAGGAATTCCATCATCCGGTGCACCACTTTGCCGAGGCGAAAGGCCTTGTGGTGCCCACCATGCATGCATGCATGCCCCGTTGACTGGTATACATTTTATAGACCTAATACATTAGCATATCTACCCAAGTGGCCCAATAAGGGGCTTGGATGATCTAATTTTTGGTTTACAGAACAAATTCTACTGCAGGAGCCATGGCTCCTCAAGATAGTAAGATGTTTTGTCTCTTAACTCTACAAAACCTTGGAACTATGCTGAATTATCAGACTTAACAAAGTATGCATGCTAATACTTGTGGATACACAGAACTGTGTTAAAGGTACAAAAAGGAATAGCAAAAAATCCTTTAGGCATCAAAACAAAAACCCAAACCTAATAAAACCCCTAAACACCTCAACTCTCCAAAACCCATCAACAAAAATCCTTCAAAATAAACAAATGAAGAACTTTAGCACTCACCCACTCATGCCCCCTCATCCCCAATGACTTTGAGTTTAATGTGGGTTGATGCCCCAATGGAAATGCTGGGGCATTTCTTGTATTTTTATTCCCACAAGAATAACAATAAAACAAAAAGAACTTTAAGGCTCAACTGTGAACATGTGCAGTGGTTTGAAAATGAGTTTTAAAATAAAATACTTAAGGAACTCAATTTATTTCTCATAATAAAGGGGGCAGTTATTTGTTCTTTAGATGTACTGTCTCACTTATTGAAGCCTATAACTCAGTATCTCATCAAAAAGGTGAATACCATTAGAGACCTTTATGCAAGGCAGCTGTGTGTTCTTTTGGCAAGGAAAAACCTATACCTCTGTAGATACACTATGCAATCTCTGAAAATCTTAATTTTTACCAAAGGATTTAGCAATTTGTATTCCCTGAGCTCTCAGGACTTTGTTGAAAACTTTCCTTGTGAAAACCTTTAATTGTTTTTTTTATTGCCTCAACTTTGTCCTAACTGTGGCCCCATTAAAAAACAAACAAAAAAACCCAACCAACCAACCAAAAAAACCCACACAAAACCCCCACACCCTGTAGCATCAGTCTGGGAAATTTTATTCCCTGACTTCAGGTAAGAAGGAGTACATTTCTTTCAAACTCAACTGCTGGTGCAACTTTTCAGCTGTAATCATAGCTACAAGCTCCTTACATTGTTGTTGTTGTTATCTGTTAAATGACATAATTTAGGGGTCTGCTTTGTATCTCTTGGCTATGTAAAATGCCTGATACTGAAGAATCAGACACATAACATAAAGGGAATATACAGTCATCATGTACAACTGAAGGTCTACACTACTCCTTCTACCTCTAAATCTCTGAAATAACACTCTTAATAGGAAAAGGTATTTCATGATCCACCTATTTACTGATATGTTTATTTCCATGAAACCTGCTGAGTTATATTATGCAGTGCTGCCACTAGATTTTGTTAGGATTCTTGGGTACTTTTATTCACACCTGATCTAGAGTCTATTCATGTGGTTTTGACTCTATCATTATTTCTAACGAGAAAATAAAAGGGCATTTGGAAGTTAATTTAAAAAAAATATGATCACCTAAACTTACAGGAGAATCATGCAATAATATATATGGCATAAATATAAGGTAATAATGCAATAATTTTCCTAGCCTTTGCATAAATTTAGGCCTCTACCCTGACTCCCCTTCCCCCGTCCCCAATTTCTAGTTTTGAAAATGTTAGTCTAGATTATAATTGCTGCTAAAGTTAAATATCAATGTCTAGAAAGATTTTTTTTCTGCTGATTATACTTCTGCTTATTTCAAGAGGGGAACATAGTCTAGAATTATTTAAAATTTAACAAGACACCTGTCTTAATGTAAAAGCCAGACTGATTCTCATTTTTTTATAGTTTCCATCATGGTTTAGAATACCAAATACATTATGAAACCAATAACTGTTAATTAAAACAATGCCATTCCTCTGTCTATGAAGAAAACTTTGATGCTTTGTCATCTTGATGGAAAGTGCTTTGTGTGTGTATGTGTGTACGTACTATGCTTGCAAGCACAGTGTGCTCTTCCCTGCAAAAGCTTTTACCTCAGTTGGCAGTTATTCCAATCTGCTGCAAAGTGAGCTCCAAAACTCGGACTTTGGAGTCTGCTCACACAAGATGCTTTCTGTGAATTGCAGCTGTCTAATCTTGTTGCAAAGCACGTTGTATTACCTAGCGAATAGGTGGCTTACTTAAACTGAACAGCTCAAAGCATTTCTGATAAGTTCATATAACTTGATCAGTTTAAACAGGAAAAGTACCCAACTGGAAGATTTATGACACTTCTGTATTTCAAAGGATATCCATCAAAGGACACTTTGCATCCTTATTTTACATTTTAATAGTTGAGTTGGCTTTGCCCTATAAATAATTAATACCACTAAGAATTTAACATCTGAAATGATAAATAGCACTTGGCAGTAATAATATATTGTTTTTATGCTAACAGGGCATAATTCTACCAGCTGGAATTCAAAAGGCATAGTAGAATAAATTGTATCACTGCTTGATTTATTATTATGGAAAAATGGAAAGATCAAACTCCAGGGTCTTGTCACATGGGTACTTCAGTGCTGTCAACCTTTTAAAAGGTAGAAGCTGCGTTGAACCTGTCTTTTGTGTACGTGAGGCTTTCCACACTTCAAAGCCTTTTCCAGGGACACCAGTGAACTGTCTTGCCCTACATTCTGGCAGTGACCAGTACAGACTGCAGGAAATACTTCAGAAAGTCTGTTAGTGAATGCTTGGTTACTGAAATCCTAACAGGATAGCTTTTTTTCCTGCTTCAAATTTCTATTACTTAATCCTGGGCTTATGTTTTGAATCACAGGGATTTAGTGCTGAATTGTGGCATGGAGTTCTACAATTTAGTTACAAAGCTAGACTCTTCCCCCCC